>JADDOH010024519.1:0-435400 GCA_016648135.1 Agrypnia vestita | reverse complement strand
CAGATAAAAATAATATTATATTTTTAGGTCGTTTTCTAGCCATGGTTATTTTTATATTTTGTTATAAAAATTTGCATTTGTTATAAAAATGTTTTCTTTGATTAATATGTTACGAATTTGATATTTAAAAATGTCTAAAACAAATAATGAAAACATCGCACTTACCGAAAATTAAGAGCCTCGTCAGACACATAGCACCAAATCTTTCGAAAAAAGACATTTTGTTTCTAAAGGGTGCAAAGGCTTTAGAATTACTTTTATAAATTGACACCAATTATCACTATTACCGAGAAGTATTTGGGTGGGATGTTTTTATCTAAAATATTAAGTACACATCCCGCGAATAAAATATCATGCAAATGGAATTGCAGTTTCGACGACGTATTAAAAAGCTTTAGAATAGATGTGGCTAAATTCCACTGACAGTACAACTCCCACGCAAAAAACTAACACGGAATCGAAAACATTTCACATATACGACAAAATTGTTTTCCTTGCAACGGCGCGAGGGAAAATGAACCATAAAACCTCAAAATTGCACCGACTAACGATTAAAATCCTTCCGCGGTGTCGCGAAAATAACACCAGTGCGCTGCACGCGAAAATGGTCTGTGTGAGTCAGGAAGGAGCATATTGTAAAGTGAGAGAATCGTCTGTATTAAAGTAATTCAGTTTCCGGCAGTGTGGTCCCTTTGTTACGCCATATTGCAAATCGTATTTTATAAATCAATACATTTCGCGCGCAAGCGTCTCGATGGTTGGCGCCAATTTCAGATTTGACATTTTAGTTGGTAAATTTACCCAAACACTTGGTTGATTGAAATACTTTCGATGAATTTATTGTATAATTATATCAACATTGTTCAAAAATATGTAATCTTTCTATGATTATAATTATTGATTAAAAAATAATACTTTTCCGCAAATCATAAGATATGAATTTAATAATATTAGTCGTATAATTTCAACTCAACCAATCGCTAGTAATTGTTTCAATCATAGACGTACATAACGTCTATGTTTTCAATAATTAAATTGAATTAGGAACAAATACACAAAATATATCGAGTAGGTACTTATTTTAAATAAGCGAAGAATCGCACCAAAATTAAAAGAAATCTTCTTAATCTACTTTTGAGATTTCCAAAAGATGTCGTAGGTCCCTCAAATTCTCGCAATGTATTTGAAACTAAATCGCGAAACAGGATACAGATGGAACTGGTAGTTCTTCACGCAAGTCTCGTAGTTTTTAAATAATCACAAATCGATTGCCGCTTCCAAGCCCTGAATTAATAATATTCTGTTTTTGGTTATTAGAGGTTTCAATTAGGTAAATAGGTACATATCTTTATTGCAAAAACCTTGCTGCTCAATACTGATTCGAAAATAAATCAATCTCTACACGTGTATTACGTTTATGTTAAGTAATTCGTTTTACTTATATTACACATTATAAAAAAAATCGTTAGTTTACAGACAAAATTATATATTGACGATACTTTAAATATTGAGTTGTAAAAATCTGCACTGATCGCTGTCGATTATTCTATTGAGTTTCATGAAATGAATCAAAACTCATACTTACAGAAATGTAACCTCTAATATTTGAAATAATTGGGACAAACCAAAACTTTCTTTAAAAACAATCGAAACATTCGTGAACTCGCATGTAAACAGAATCTGATAGCTGACGAGAACTCAAAATGGCTTCATTACTGAGACGTTGTTCCTTTTCAAAAAACTTGTACAAAAAAGTCCAAAAATTTAAACACTTTCATGTTTAATCGATTTTCGGCCTAAAACGGTACCGCATTCAAACTTTTACAGTAGCATTGAATGTCGAATGAATTAATTTGTTTTTTGTTTTGAAAACGTGTATCTGACAACTACCTACGTCGTTTTTTCAATAAATAATTTCTCGAATATCACTTTTAATCGTTTTTGGATCGAAACATTTGTTGGGAATATCCGTAGGTCGATGGAATGAAAGAATGATCTGTTATTTAACGTTTATTCCTCGACCGGAGTGAGGCTCCGGGAGCAAATAAAATATACAGTGTTCCAGTGTGCACATAAGTTATCAATCACAAAATTATCAATCACAAAATAAAATAGTAAAATATCGAAAGTATAGGACAAAGAGAAATGTACTACAGATATGAGACGCGGACCCAGGTTTTCTAAACAACGACCGGGCGGTACTTGAGATGAATCTAGACTGGGGCACGGCGTCATCTCATCCGATTCCCTTTGCTTACATTTGTTTACGTAACCGACGATGTCTCCGCCGCAGACGTTGTTTATGTTAACCTAATAAAAAAAAGGGTCCCCGCTCGTAGGCAGGTAGATGGCGCGAGCCGGCTGAGCGCCGCTACAGCACTCCCCTCCCAGCAGCTTCCTTGATGGGTGGAGCGGGAGCGAGGAATGCTGCGATGAAGTTCATTAGGTGTTAGAAATCTACATGTCCAAGCGATCTGGGAATCGAACATGTCTGCCCGAACGTGTGGTAATTTTGGTAAAATCTGGTGACTTGGAGACATTTTGATGGGATGATTGTGGTGCTGTCAAAGTAATCGGAGATTCCGTCGGTTCCGTGGCTACGAAGGCCGGTTTGAGGCGATCGATACTGACAGTTACGTCCTTCCCTCTCACACGGATTGTATACGTCCTCTCGTTTCGGCGGAGGACTTCGTGGGGACCACTGTATGGTTGCTGGAGTGGGCTCTTGACGGTATCGTCCCTCAGAAAGACATGTGTAGATTTGGGAAGGTCTTTAAAAATGAACTGTTTCCTCTCTCCATGGCGGGTGCCTTCTACTGGTCGTAGCTGGGTAAAGTATTGCCGCAGTTCCTTGATAAATTTGCCAGTGCCATCGTCGACCGTCGATCGTGTGGTGAGGAATTCGCCTGGTAGGCGGAGTGGTTCTCCGTAAACCAGTTCGGCTGAAGTGGTAGAAAGGTCGTCTCGCCAGGCAGCTCTGATTCCCATCAGTACGGTGGGAAGCACTTCTGTCCAGCGGTTGTTTTGGTGGTATTTTATGGCTGCTTTCAGCTGGCGGTGTAGTCGCTCTACCATACCGTTTGCCGCAGGGTGGTATGCAGTCGTGTGGATTTGAGTCGTTCCTGCCAGGCAACTTAAATTCCTGAAAAGCCTCGATTCAAACTGCCTGCCCTGGTCTGTCGTGACTCGGAGCGGAGTCCCGAACCGGGTAATCCACCCCTGGTAAAATGCTCGCCCCACCGTTTCTGCCTCTTGGTCCTTGATTGGAAAAGCTTCTGGCCATCTCGTGAACCGGTCCACGCAAGTCATGCAGTACCGACATCCTTCTGACATTGGCATGATGATGATGTCGATATGGACATGTTCGAACCTGGCCGAAGTTTGAGGGAAGGTTCCTAGAGGTGCTGATACGTGCCTTGACACCTTACTGCGTTGGCACTGGAGGCAGTTACGTGCCCATTTTCTAGCGTCAGCTTTGATGGACGGCCAGACATAACGCTGTGTTATGAGCTTGACCGTCGCCTTGCTACCTGGATGAGCCAGTTGATGGACCGTATTAAAAGCTGCCTGTCGGAACTTCTGTGTGACGAAGGGCCTGGCTGTCGTCGTAGAGACGTCGCAGAAAAGGTCTGCGCTGGTACCAGGAATTCTTACTTTTTTCAGCTGTAAAACAGATCCTTCCCGCAAAAACTTCTCCAATTCCTCATTGCCCACCTGGTCCTCAGCTAACGCTGTGTAGTCCAGGGGAGTATCTATAGTCTCTACCCTGGAGAGGGCGTCTGCGACAATGTTGTCCTTGCCCGCCACATGCCGTATGTCGGTGGTAAATTGGCTGATGTAGTCCAGATGTCGGAATTGTCTTGGCGAACACTTATCAGCTTTCTGCTGAAAGGCGTAAGTAATCGGCTTGTGATCTGTGAATATGGTAAATGTCCTGGCTTCTACCATGTGGCGGAAGTGCTTCACAGCAAGATATATGGCCAGGAGCTCTCTGTCGTAAGCGCCGTATTTCTTTTCGGCGGCACCAAATTTTTTCGAGAAAAATGCCAGTGGTTCCCAGTTTCCATTGACGAACTGATGGAGTGCGGCGCCGGCTGTGGTCTCGGAGGCATCGCTGATGATTGATAGCGGTGCGTCAAACTTTGGGTGCGCGAGCAGCGTTGCCTGAGCAAGGGCTTCCTTACACTTTTCGAATGCTTCGATGGAATCTTGTGTCCAAGGAACGGGCTGTTTCCCTTTTTGGTTTCCTTGGAGGAAGTCGTTGAGGGGTGCTTGCGTTTCTGCGGCCCGGGGCAAGAATCTACGGTAGAAGTTCAATGCCCCCAGGAACCGGCGGAGATCTTTAATTGTCTCCGGTTTTTTATAGCCCCTGATAGCTTCGACTTTCTCTGGAAGGGGGTAAGTGCTCTCGCCGGACACTAGATACCCCAGAAACTTGACTTCTGGTACTCCGAAATGGCATTTGCTGGCGTTGATGACCACACCGTATTCCTGCAGACGCTGGAACAGTATTTCGAGATGGGCCATGTGCTCTTCTTTCGATGCCGAGGCAACGAGTATGTCATCGATGTATGCGTAACAGAAGTCCAGTCCCCGGGTAACTTCATCCATGAAGCGTTGAAAGGTCTGGGCTGCGTTCCGAAGCCCGAAAGACATGACAGGGAATTCGAAAAGCCCGAACGGCGTGGATATGGCCGTCTTCGGGACGTCTTCTCGTGCCACTGGAATCTGGTTATATGCCCGTACCAGGTCAATGGTGGAAAAGATCTTGGTACCTCTCAGAGACTGAGCGAAGTCCTGTATATGGCGAACAGGGTAGCGGTCAGGAATAGTCCTGGCATTCAGGCTGCGGTAGTCACCGCACAGTCGCCACTGGTCGTCTTTTTTGGGGACCATGTGTAGTGGTGAAGCCCAACAGCTCTCTGAGGGCCGGGCGATACCGAGGCGGACCAAGGCCTCAAACTCCTTCTTAGCTCGCTTGAATTTTTCGGGAGCGAGACGTCGGGGTCGTTCAGCTACTGGAGGACCCGGGGTGGTCCTAATGTGATGGGTGGTACTATGCTGAATTTCCTTGACCGTGCCGTCCGGGCGCGTGAGATCGGGAAATTTCTGTAGGAGGACATGGTAAGAGGATGTACCTGCGACAGTCTTGATGGAGGCGACCTTATCGGTGCTCTGTTTACCGGGTGCTGTCAGATTCGTCACCTGGTCTAGTAGTCGCCCATTCCGAACGTCGACCAGCAATCCGTACCTCGCCAGAAAATCCACTCCGATGATAGGCCTGGAGACATCGGCAATTACGAATCTCCAGGTGAAGTCGCGTCGAAGGCCCAAATTCAGGGTAAGCGTCAGGCTGCCGTAGGTGGCAATGGTACTGCCATTTGCTGCCGATAGCTCATATGCCTGTTTTGCAGGGCGTCCATGGACCAGGCGCCGTGGATAGACACACAGGTCCGCACCCGTGTCCACCAGGAACTGAGTGCGGGTTATTCGGTCCGTGATGAAAAGGCGACTTACTTGATTAGGGCTGGGGATGCTGGTCGCCATCAGTTGGAGCCCTGAGCGTTTCCCTGCTCAAAAGAACAGGGGGCTTGACATTTATGGGCATTGGCTCGAAAGCGCCAATGGTACCAGCAAATGTCATGGGGTTGCGGTCCCCTAGATCGGCTTCGGGTACGTGATCTTCCAGTGCTGCGGCTTCTAGGGTGTGGACTGGAGCTTCGGGACTGGCGGTCCTGCATGCGTAGCTCCGCTATCTCTCTGCGCAACGCGGCCAGCTCCTGTTGCAGCGACTGCGTTTCAGTCTGCCCCCTCGTAGTAGTGGACACCTCATTGAGGGAGGGCCTGCTGGTGTAGTCGTCAATGGCGTCGGCGAGGTTAGCCACTCTGTCTAGTGGGGTATCCTGCTGAGTGGCAAGGACCACCTGCATGCTCCGCGGAAGACGGCCCATCCACAGCGTTCTCAGAACCTCGTCGGACACTGTATTTCCCGCAAGAGTGCGTAAATGTCGGAGGAACTGGGACGGCTTGCGGTCCCCCATATCCTCAAGCTCCAAGAGCCTCCTCGTCTTCTGCTCCTGGGTGGAGCTGAGGCGCCGCGTAAGTTCACTCTTAAGGAGGGCGTAGGCTCCAGCTTCTGGTGGGGCAACGATAATATCCCGAACCTCCTGGGCGTAAGTGGGGTCCAGGGCTCCCAAGACATGACCAAATTTGGTGGCGTCTACCGTTACCCCCGCCGCGTCGAAACTTTGTTCCACCATGGCGAACCACAACTCGGGGTCGTTGGGGTAGAACGGCGGAATGCGCACTGCCACGCGGCTGATTTCTGGGGGCACGGTGGCGCTGCTGGGTAGCTCTCGGAGTTCTTTGTGCGGCTGGGACATCGTGGGGATGCTTTGAGCGTGATCGTTTCACTATCGCCTTCCCGTAATGTTCGTTTACGGCCGGTATAGAGTCCTTTCGGGAGTAGTGGTACGCACTTACACACACGAGATGTAAAACACTTTGTCCATCTGCACCCCTGACGCAGTGAACGTTCTTGGCACTTCTGCAATACGCCAGGGAGTGTGTTAGTATGCGCGCACTTTCACCGTTCTTTATAAATTGTCACTGTTTACTATCTTTCATCCATTCGGCTTTCCAAATTGAAAAAAAAACTTCATATCACGTCGGGGTCACCACTGTTGGGAATATCCGTAGGTCGATGGAATGAAAGAATGATCTGTTATTTAACGTTTATTCCTCGACCGGAGTGAGGCTCCGGGAGCAAATAAAATATACAGTGTTCCAGTGTGCACATAAGTTATCAATCACAAAATTATCAATCACAAAATAAAATAGTAAAATATCGAAAGTATAAGACAAAGAGAAATGAACTACAGATATGAGACGCGGACCCAGGTTTTCTAAACAACGACCGGGCGGTACTTGAGATGAATCTAGACTGGGGCACGGCGTCATCTCATCCGATTCCCTTTGCTACATTTGTTTACGTAACCGGCGATGTCTCCGCCGCAGACGTTGTTTATGTTAACCTAATAAAAAAAGGGTCCCCGCTCGTAGGCAGGTAGATGGCGCGAGCCGGCTGAGCGCCGCTACAGATTTGATGTTTGACATTTGTCATCCAGAGGAAGACCTAAGAACTCCCGGATGACTCAATGTTCCAAAATCCTGCAGAGAAACGGCCTGGATGAAAGTGATACCCAAAACCGAAGAAGATATAGCCTGAGAACGAGAAGAGCCGACCCTAACAGCCTACCTAGGCTATGAGTTGGGACAGTGCAAGGAAGAAGAAGATGTTTGACATCTGTCATCATATAATTCCATAAGAGGGTTAGAAAATTAAAATGTGCATCGAAAACCATACACACATGCTACATTTTGCTGTAAGGCATGCACTTCAAGAAAGGATGGAAAGCTACTGAGTCATTTCGCGATCTCAATGATCGAAGGAACGATTAGCGAGAAGACATCGCCTCAAAGCTGGTGATACCAGCTCAAACGAGAAGTCAGGAAAGGGTCGACCTTCAGATTTTGATGACAAAGCTTTTCTGGTGACTGTGGAAGAGGACGAAAGTCGTACCGGCAAATTGGAACCAGCAATTGACATTGATGGTGACTACGTCCCTCGATACGCTTTAATACGATATTTTTCAAGTTTGTTTTTGTTTTTGGTTATGTTAGAATGTAATAATATTTAAAAAACGAAAGATTATTATGCATCAACCTAGTAATTAAGTTTTTGTGTTTCCCATTAAATTAATATTTTCGACTTCCATGCTTAATTATGACCTGAAATATATTTGTGAAAAACTTATATTTTATCAATATTATATATTTTTTATTTTTTAGATAACTTATAATGCTCCAACCATATCTTCAGACGCTGGTAACTCTATGTCAGCGAGATCCTCGTGGATTCATTGGATTCCCAAGAAAAAAATTGAACCAAGTGCGCCATTGGAAACTGATATATAATATATTTAAAAGCTCTCAATTCTAAAGCCATTATAAGGCATTGGAGAGTTCACAGAATCAACAATAAAAATACAAGGAGTGAGACAGGATTGCTCACTTAAAAGATGGCAATAGAAAAACAATGGAAAAATTTTATAAATAAATCACAATAAATGGAGTAGATTTACTACTTTAGATTTTCCTGTGATATTGCTACAATGGCGGGAATTGAATACGAACTATAAAATACCTACAGTAAAACCCCCATTAATTCAAACCCAATAATTTGAAATTTTTATAACCCATAAATACCAAATTTAATTTCATAGTGGATTAACTCCGATAATTCGTAATCTGAAATAATTTTTAGTCCCTTGCGCCATAAATCAATACATTTTTGATCAAATAATTCTAATTTTTTAAAACATTTATAAAATCTAATAATGGGCGCGGCTTTTTGATTGCGCACACTCGTGTAGGGTGTCTTTGTGAAAACAAAAGTCTGAAAGTAAAATTAAGATATCTTAAAAACTAACAAAGTTGTAGAATTTTAAATTTGCATTTTGCACCCAGCTGTACGGACGTGTGACGTCGCAGGCGAGTTGAGGTCTATCATTCCGCATTAAAATACACTTTATTTATTGGCAGATTTTAACGATTTTTTTCACCTATTTATTAATTTTGGTCTATATTTTAGTTAAATGTTATTACAACATATATTATCAGCACTATGAAACCTCTCCATGCATACTTTCTTCAGTTGGTTGCCTAGATATGCGTGGATGGTTATAGTTTGCGCTAATTCACATGTAATTTTTTTTTTCTTATTGTAAAATAATTAGATTATTCTCTCCAAAATATTTATAAACAATGAAATAGTAAACAAGGGCATAATTTGAAACATCTTGGTAATATTATAACAATATAAAATATAAAAAGCAATGGGATAAAAATTCATGTATAAGAATGGCCAAAGAAATGTTTACAAGGGAAATGAAAGAAAAGATTGTCTTAGCCACAAAAATAAACAGAAAAACCCAAAAACTTTTCTTTAATTTATTCATTGTAGTAAGGAGGAAATGAATGTGCACAACCAAGAGGAAAAAATAAGTAAGAAGCATTTAAGATATGATGATGGAAGAGGATGGACAAAATGAGCCGGATGGAAAGAGCTATAAATGAAGAAATATAAGTAAGGATTAAACAAAAGAAAAGGACATTAATTAATACTATCGAAAAAAGAAGAGCAAAATCAATGAGACAATGGTATAAAGAATATAAGATATGTAATGTTTTCTTTTTTAGCTTTGTCTTGAAATAGACCAGTACTTGTCAATTGGTAATGAGTGACTTTTTATGGAGAGTTTGGGTGTAATTGGGTGTAAAAAAAATTGAAAAAACTGCGATGATAATTTTATCGTGATTTTCGCACTCGCAAATACAAAATATAAATTAAAGGAAGTGATTTTAAAAATGTGTTTGGAATTTTACATTTCGCTAATATAATCGTAAACAAAGATGCATAATAATTAAATATACACAAAAAAGATAAAGTAATTTAAAATAAGCTAGTTGTAATCTAGATTAATATAATTTAAAGCATATTTATTTTATAAAGTTAATTACATGCTTATTTATGATATTTTATTAAAAATTTACTTTCATTTTTAATTAGCTTTATTCTTTTTCTTTTATTATTTTCCCCTGATTTTATTGTAAAGCTTGGACAATGATCTTCAGATTACTACAATGATATTGAGCAACACCATGGCGATTATTATCTTCATGTCACATTTAAAACACCACAATCATAACTAAATAGATGATTATTTTTACAATACAAATTAATCATGCACACACATACATAGTTCCAAATTCAGAAGAATTAAAAAAATTACAATAGTTACATGCAGATTTTTCAGAACCACTAATAAATTATTTTTGATATATGATTTTTCAATTATATTTTAAAAATAAAAAATTGTTTTACGAAATTAATCATAAAATTTTATGTTCCCCTTTTGTATTATCAATAATCAAGCAATCAAGGCAATCAACTTGCTGTTGTGAAATGAGGTTGCAGCCTTTTTTATTGAATATGGTACCTAATTACAAAAATTATGTAAGTACCTAAATTAATATAAAAAAATGATATTCTTCTTTATTCATAAATAATAAATGTGACCAATAAAATGTAAATCAATTTTCTAAAACAATTAAAGTAAATAAATCATTTAAAAAAAGCAGTTTAGTAATGAACTTTTATAAGGTCTTCAAGTACTTGAAGACCTTATAAAAGTTCATTATTGTACCGCTAATGTGTACACATTAGCGGCACAATTTTGCATATTGATTTGATTCACAAGTCAACATTCTTAGCACAGGACCCATAAATCTTGCTTGAAAATTTTAATATACCTACCTATATGTATTAAAATCAAAAAAATTGGTACCTAATAAAGAAATTTAATAAAATTACTGCTCACCCGATTATTATTTAATTAATTTCTACTATTATAAATATTTAGTATATACTGTGTTATAGATGGGTACTTCCAGAATTGTCATACTGGATGATAATTATATTGGGGTGATATTGAATGGTAGGCCTTCAGTAACAAAAATAGGTATAGGTCGACCACAATCAAAAGACCATTCCCTAGCTTTGTACGGTTAGAAGAAAGCGGGGGAAAGTTTCCTCGAAAGCTCGTATTACAAGCTTCAATAAAATATTCCAAATAAATATATATTTTTTAGTTTAAAAAAGGTTACTTACTTACTAGAAAAACTTCTTTTGTGTTAATTTTTTGCATCGTAACAACACACATATTTTTTGCGCACATTATTTTGAATGCGGTCTAGCTATATTATAAGATGTGTATTTGTGTGGAAGCTACGTTGCTGAATAATTTGTTAAAAGATCTGCATAATACTAATGGGAGATGCAGGTATTTGATATTCATAAGCATATACAGGGTTATTTGGAAAACATTAATAACCTCGCAGGACTATATTCCTGCCATGATTATGAGTCGAAAATATTCAAGCTATCATGACCTACTATCAATAGTTATGGAGATATGCGACATCAAATTTTGCATTTTTTTTCTTTATTTCTGACTTATTTTTTGTAAAACGTTGGACTATCATTATAGTAACTAATATCAATTACAATAAATTCATTTGTTTCAATACAAGTTAAATAAAATGATTAAAATTTGAAGGTTTTTATTTTTTTATTTGGCTTGTAAAAGGGAATAAATTTTTCATGTTCGATATAAGTTAGGCACTGTAATGATACTCTAACGTTTTACAAAAAATAAGTCAGAAATGTTCTTAAAAAAATGCAAACTTTGATGTCGCACATCTCCTTAACTATTGATATTAGGTCATAATAGCTTGAACATTTTCGACTCATAATCAAGGCAGGAATATAGTCCTGGGAGGTTATTAATGTTTTCCAAATAACCCTGTATAGTAAATAAATCACATATTCAGGACGCTCAACACTACTTTAATTTTTTTGTGAAAATCTGACCTGATACCATGGTATAAAGTTTAGCCGAAACTTCTGAGAACCTCCTAGTTTTAGGAAAATTGTTTTACTAAAAATTTCAACTAATAAAAATACACCAAACTTCCTTATGAACAAATTCAAATTCGTAATTTCAAAATTCCTCTGACCCCCCTGTCAAAATTCCTCTGACCCCCTCTCCTCCCAAAACCTGTGACATATGAAGGGTATAAAAGCAAAGGCAGCGATATCCCATTGCGGTATTTCTGAGATGAATGCAAAAAACCTGTCACTACTCAAGAAGTTTTTCTGGAATCTAGGAAACCTACAACTTATTGGAAATAAGTTTTTAAAAACAATTGCCACCTCAGTTTTACTTTTATATACGTGTATAAATAAAACTTTTGTTTTATTTATACACGTATATAAAAGTAAAACTATGTTGTTTCTGTCTAAAATCGATAGGACCCCCATTTATAGTATGAAGCGGCCATTTTGTCACGTGACACATCCTTGGGGGTTGATTGGTTGAAGTGGATATTGCTGCCTTTGCTTTTATACTTTTTATTTATGGAAGCTGCCTCAAACAAAATTTAGAAGTCCTCCTTTAGATGTATTTTATCTTCTTAAAATATAAGTGTTGGTTGGGCTATTGGTCATTGATAGTTATATGGTATATAATAGCTGTTGTTGCTGCCGAGTACATTAAGGGTGGTGGTCCAGTAATACTCACGTGGCTTCATAGACTCTTCAACCAATGTTTAGAGGGCAGCTATACTCCTAAGGATTGGAGAAGAGCTGTTATCATGCCTCTATACAAAGGAAAAGGGTCGCGAATGGACTGCGCGAATTATCGGGCCATTAGCCTATTGAGCTCTGTTGGCAAACTGTATGCGAGAATTTTGATAGAAAGAGTGAGGTTGACAACGAAAGAAAAAGTGTGGGATGTACAAGGAGCCTTCATGAGTGGAAGAGGATGCATGGACCAGATTTTCTCACTGCGCCAGATGACCGAAAAGTTTTTGGCAAAGAACCAAAAACTTTTTTGTGCCTTTGTGGATCTCCAAAAAGCGTATGACAGAGTGATAAGACGAAAGTTATGGAAGGTTTTGTCTGAATATGGGGTGAAGAGTAAACTCATACAGGCAATTGCATCCCTGTACGAAGGAAGTAGTGCTTGCGTGAGAATTAATGGGACATTCACATCATGGTTTGATATTACAAAAGGTGTCAAACAGGGATGCGTAATGTCACCATGGCTTTTCAACCTGTATATGGATAATTGTATGAAAGAACTGAAGGATCTAGAAGTTGGAGCGAAAATGGACGGACTCACCATATCCTGTCTGCTATACGCAGACGATGCAGTATTAGTGGCTAACAGTGAAGCTGATCTGCAGTGCTTGGTATCCAGGATGTCCGATGTATGCATGCAGAGTGAACTTTTGATGAATGTCAGCAAATCGAAAGTGATGGTATTCGAGAGAGACGAAAGAGTGACTAAGTGTGATGTAATTATAAACAACGAATGCTTAGAACAAGTGAACGAGTTTGTGTATTTGGGAAGTATGTTTAGTAGAGACGGCAAGGCTGAGAATGATATCGAAAGGAGAGTAACTGCGGGAAACAAAGTTAATGGTGCACTAAATGCAATTATGGCCAATAAGAATCTGTCAAAAGAAGCAAGACTAGCGGTACATAATGGCTTTCTAGTGCCAACCCTTATGTATGGAAGTGAAGCCTGGAATTGGCAAAAGAGGAATGAAAGTAGACTGAATGCGGTGAAATGCGGTCACTAAGACGCTTGTGTGGAAAATCTTTGGTCGATAGAGTGAGGAATGAACAAATTAGAAGTGAATGCAATGCTGGCTGTAGTGTGGTAGATAGAATAAAGAAAGGAGTGCTGAGATGGTTTGGTCATGTGGAACGTATGAACGAGGAAAGGATGGTTAAGAAAATATATGAGGCGAATGTTGAAGGCAACAGGAATAGAGGGCGTCCGCGAAAGACCTGGCACGATCAGGTACTACAAGTATTTGAGGATGGCCCTGTTAAAAGCCGCAACAATCATAGAACGTGTATGAGAAGATGTATGAATGTGGCCGAAGCAAAAGTGGTGTGCCAGGATAGAAGAGTGTGGCGTTCAATCCTCTCTGCCTACCCCTGCAGGGAAACGGCGTGATGGTTAGTTAGTTAGTTAATAGCACATGTTGTATATTATGTAACATAAAATGTACATTTAACGGACTTGCGCATTATTTAGACATAATTGTAGATGGTGGGTGGTACGACGGATATGTCAACATATATTATGAAATTACGGAAACTTTAAACTACTTTAATATTTACTTCAATTCAGTCAATTCCATTTTATTTTGAAATCAGGACACTCAACTATAGGTAGGTACTAACTAGCTCACTCATTCTCAGAAGGATCGGTTATACCGCCCGGGATCTACAATAGGCATGATGACAGCTTTTGAAATAATCTTCTATAATTAAGGTACACGTCTACTGTTACCGAAAATAACATTATTTCAGTAATAAACTAAGTTTTTATGCAAATAATTGCATTTTCATCTATCTATTTTTAATTTCGCGCAAAAACGCCTGCAGCTGTCATTTTGTCTATGTGACGTCAAGCCTCAGTAAACATTGTATTATGTCTATGGCAACGGGTCATTCGCTCTGACTGGTGTTTCAGTTAAAATGGCGGATTGCACAACTTTATACTTTTATTTTATTGAAAATCTTTTTAATCTCAATGTGTAGGTGTATTAAAACTGGATAATTTTTTTAGAATTCTTTTTAAAATATTTTCTTCTCTAAAATGACTTATTCTTTAATTCTTTAATACTATCATCATGCCTATTCAGTAAATTCCATTTTATTTTAAAATCAGGACACTCAACTATACTAACTCACTCATTCTTAGTAGGATCGGTTATACCGACCGGGATCTACCCTGGGATGGTCCTAGGTATATAACAATAACTTATCTTGCACGAGAACGTGAAGAGCACTATGGACTATTTTTTGAAATGCATGCATAGTTCGTATCGGTTCAGAATTTTATTTTACCTAATAATAAAAAAATAAAGAACAATTGCTTTCCTAAAAATTTTCGTTGAACCGCGAAGTGGTCAAGGGTGAAACTTTTTTTAAAATAGAGATGCGAACGTGGAATACGTGTCACGTCAATATTCTTACTATTTTCAAACTAAGCTAAACGCTTGTGCTATGAAAATAGGACTAACTTGCTGGTCTGGAGTGAGGTTCGAACCCGCGACCTTTGGATTACGAGGCGAGAGTCCTAACCTCGAGACCAACAAGCTACTCTTACAGCAAAGATAATAATTTAAATATTTTATTGTCCGTTTTGTTTATTCATGACATAAAATACTTAAATTTTAAATCAAACTTAGTGGATAAAATGGACTTAATGACGTGAAGAAAAATAATTATTCAAAGAAAGCATTGTGTTTGATTTCTGACCTATCTTGTGACAAAGGCTCGAGTACCTACGTAACAATATTTTGTATATAAATTATACAACTGGCAGCACATGATTACTTAAACGTCATGGAAGACGTTTTGTGTTATCAAAAGATTTTTGTTCTGTTAAATTTTAGAAATTGTTGTACTTAAAGAGAGATGTTCTGTCTTCTTGAAATGTGGTCCGAAGCGTGGTTTTTGTAATGGTGCTTTTGTGTTAGTATGCTTAATTCTGAAAAAGAAAATACAAGTCCTGTTCCTCCAATGTAAGTACTCGCAATAAATTCCTATATAGTATGCTTGATTGATTTTAGTTGTTTATATCACTTTTATTATTTTTTGCACATTATAGTTGACAGTTGGAATGAAATTCACAATTATACTTTTAAGGCGGCCCAAATTATTATTTCGATAGATTTTAGAAATAAGCGCTTGAATTATAATTTGACTTTTCGATTTTGTTTCTTTTTATTTTCTTAATTTTGATAGTGGGCAGGAGCAGGACTTTTTGGCGGATGCTAAGAGAAGATTGACATTAGAAGTCCCAAATAAAATAAGCAGGTAATAAAGTTTTGCAATGCAAATATAATGTTTCAGCATTAATTATAATTATTGGTTCCTTGGTGGAATCCACCCAGTTATCTATGCCAGGATATATGATTTTTTTTATTTAATCTTGTGTTTGTTAAACCTTTCCATTTGTTTAACAATTATTTTTAACTTAACTATATTTATGGTCACTTTAATGTTGGAAGCAAGCTCGTTTAAGCTGTTGGAACTAATTAAACTGTTCTGTCAAGGTTGGCATTCCTAAGGTCATTAATTAATTCGTAAATTCATTTTATGAGTGGTATTTCATTTTTTAAATTAAGTGTTAGCATGTTCTTAATTTACCTTTTTTGTGATAAATTAAATTGCATAACTTTTTATAATATTTTGAATGTATCAAATACATATGTATTATTTTATTAATAAGGCAGTTAATAAAATAAAATTAACGAGTTTTCTTTATTACATATTTTATTAGTAAATGAGAAAGGTAAGTAGACTTGTGAAGGAATACTATATACTGCTTGAGAAAGTAAGTTATTTTAGCTGTAATGATAATAATTTATATCTTTCTTAGTTGTATTACAATAATTAATTACCTCAAACTGCTGCTCAAAGTATTGATAATTTGAATTAAAACATTTGCAATTTTCACATAATATATTTGAATGCTTTATAGAATTTAAGGCTGGACATTCACTGCAAATGTAAATCTCGGCATTTTTTACGAAAATGTGGGTTTTTATTATTCATTTTTATCGGAATATACATGCTAGACTGCAATTTTTTAGAGTGCTAACCTAGATAGAAGCTTTTTTCTTATATAAAAGTAATAAATTGAATGTTGTTTACAATAATTAAGAATTAATCGAATAAGCATTAATCGACGGGCCGCGGCCAAAAAATTCATTTCTAGTGTCTTAGACGAGATCAATTTTTATTGAATATTTATATGTACTCAGAATATGTTTTTTACACATATAAAGCTTGGATAATGGTGATGAGTCTGTACTAAAATAATTAACAAATGTTGTATATTGATAAAGTTACAAAATTTGCACGAAATTTTTACATTTTTTGATGATTTTAAAATGCTTTTTATTCATATAAAGAGATGATATTAAACAATATTTTGTATTTATTCCCGTACTTTGAATCTTCACCCACTATTTACAAGTTTGTTTTTTTATTAAAAAAATGTTATTTACTTTAAAAAAAATAAAAAACCACACTGTGATTTGCATCAAATTAAGCCTTGAAATATTGTCGGTCTGCTAGTGTCGCGGCGATCAGTGAACGTGTTTCTGCAGATGTTTTATTCTGTTAATGAACAGTCACTATTTAAACATATTCTATGCATTTTTTACTTTCTTGTGAATTAATATTATATTATAATATGCGCGGTGCGGACAATATATCGACTTTACGGAACGTTGCCGAAGCACTTGTTATTTGACATGCTTAATCAAAACATTTTTTGTGGCTATTTGTTGTTAACCCAATCCATGACCAAGTTTTGCAATCAGGAAACGCTCCAATGTATAGACACATCGCTGGCCTGGAACAGGTTAACAATTTGTCTTGCTGACCCGGAATAAGCATGCAAACTTCTCAAATGTAAACCAGACAAAATATATTTCATTTACAGAAACTCATTTTACTTTTATTCAATAATCTTATCACCAATTTATATTTATTAAATCAACAATCTTGATATTTCACTAATGTTGTACTTTGAACGCTTTTTCATTTTGAACAAGTTAAATTTTAAAAAGTATGACTGGATTTTGAGTTTTAATGTTTATGTAATCAGGGAACCTTAAATTAACCAATATACTATGCGTTTTTTACCTGCATTTAATAAGAATGTTGTCCACTTTGATTTATGAAGTAAAAGTGTTTTTTTTTTCATCTCGACTTTCACTCGATTGTGGTGGCTAACTTTCCCATATCAGCCATGTTGCATGAGTGTATTTACCGTAATGTTTTATTTATTATAAAATTGCCCACCACAGCTGTCACTTCCATTCTCGCAAAGCGTCCTTTAGACATTTATTCCTTTAACAATTCTGAGATTTTAAAGGCATTAAAAATGTGAATGAATACACTAATTCCAGCTTTCAGCATCAACACTCTGTTTAGAGTTGTTTAATTAAAATATATTAATCCAGTCACATAATCACATGTATATGTATTTATTTTATTTGGAAAACAAATGATAGATAACAAAAAGAAAATAAATAATTTATGAATATCCACAAAAAATTACATATCATTCATTCTACGAAAAAAAAAAACATTATTATAACCGAGGGTTCCGGGTTCGATTCACAGTGAAGTCACAATTTAATCTATGTGATTTACTCAAGCCTGGGTGTTTTGTGATGTATTCCGCTTTTGTGAATGGGCCGGGCCTCCTGGCCTGTTGAAGCTTAAAAACAAAAGTTAAGTTAATTAATAGTACATATTCAGTTTTGGTAAAGTATTTACATTTATGTACCATATTACATGTCAAGTCTTGAGAGTTGATTAGTAATATGGTATAAATGAATTAAACATTTATAATTAGGTTATTTAGGTGTGGTGATAAGTATTGAAAAATAATCATTAAAGTTAAAAAACTTCCTAGACAGTGAGTTGTAAATTGTTATATTTGTATTTTAGACTTGGTAGATAGAAAGTAAGATAATTCTTATAAATAAAATTCAATCTGATTAGTAATTTTATATTATATCTCGAATCACACTGGTTTATCATAACATTAATTTTATAATATTATTTTAATCTCAGTACGAACAAATTTGAAGCAGAACTGCCGCTATCTCACATCTCTTAACTTGTCAGTTATTAGCTAAGATGTAAAATGAAGGCTCGCCCTCTTAAAATTATCATCTGATTTGGATGGGGGTGATATTGGTCTTACAGATATGCAAACAAGTATATTACTGCTAGGATAGTGTATTTTTCATTTCCTAATTAAAAATTGTTATAATTCAAACCAAGCATTAATTTTAGCATTTTTATGCATTTGTCGTGATGCAATAATAATAATGAAAACTAAGTAAAGAATGTTCTTAGGTTTTCACGGCCACTCAGAATCTTCAAGTTTGTGTTTACTGGGGTATTATGCCGTGTTGTTACGACCTTTCGGGCCGACGTTTCGGATCCCATTGCAGGGTCCATCATCAGGGCTGATGTGTGTATCACACACATCAGCCCTGCATAATAATAATAATAATAATAAGATAATAATAATAATAAGAATAACAACATAATAATAATAAGATGCATAATAATAATAAGAATAACAACACGGCATAATACCCCAGTAAACACAAACTTGAAGAAAACTAAGTAGTTCGACCTCCATCCTTAGCAAAATATAACCATAGAAAAGCGTTGAAAGACCAACAGTTGTTTTAAGACTGAATATTGCTAATTCTATTGCTATTTTTTTTTTAACATATAATGTATTATCCTGCGACACCTATTACATGTTTCACATTTAAGCTTCTTAAAACACTAATAGAATTCAATGCACTTTTACTTATTTATTCAATTGTCATACACAGTGGAGCTCTGTTATCACCCAATCCAGTTTTCAGGAATTTGGGTGTAACGCGATAAGTCATTGGATCCTTTTTAGAAAAGGATTTATGTGCTTTAAAAATACACAAAACCCTTTATTGTGAGTCTTCCAAGCAGCAGTTGGTACACCATTCTTTAAATCAAAAGTAATTTGCTTGTCATAATACAAATGTGAAAAAATGGCGCAAAAAGTATGAAAATAAGGGCACTTTAGAATGTGATCAGTGATCGCTGATTTTTTTAAACCCGATGTAGCCCAGCCTGTTTTTTTTTACATTATTGGAATTTTTTGAACCCCATCTTTCTGAGTTATAATAGTGCTCCACTACATTTAACTTGTAGCAATGAGTCAGTTAGTCTTGTTTAGCAGATTGCACAATATACCTGCATAGTCTAATTAGTAATGTTTTGTACTATCACAAACTTATGTGAGATCATAGTTTTCCTATATTCAATGTGTATTTCCTTGCCCCTTTTCTGAGTTTTTTATTAAAAATTTTCCAACATTTTAGGCGAAAATCGGTGGAAAATCTTGTAATATCATCTCACGATGCCATTGGCCAAAGCATCAGCCATGCCTTGTCTTTTTCGGGAGCTATCACACAACAAGCATCACAGCATAGTTCATCAGAACACAGGTCAGTGGACAATTAAATAAGTTATAACAGTTTTATAAAATTGTTTTGCTTCTCGAAAATATTACTAAATTCATTGGACTGATTTTGCAGCTCCTATTAGTGATGGGATTTTAACCGGTGACAAACCAACCGTTATCTGAGATTTTTATCTGATTGTGTCAATGATTGGTTTTAACGATAACTGATTTTTTGCAAGACGATGGGCAACCATCAGTACTAGACAACAGTTATATTTCAGTTACCAACCATCGATACAATCAGATACAAATCTCAAATAACTACCACGCTTAACCGGTTAAAATAATGGTTTGACCATCACTAGCCTATATATATATAAACGGTACACAATATATAACTAAAATCTTGACAGAAAAAAACAAAATAGTAAAACAAATACACACTGTTTGAAAATTTTGTACATAAAAGTACAGGGTGGTACTAGTAGAGGAGGTGGTGTTGGTTGTGAATTGCAATGACCAGGAGCCCAGGAAAGTAGCGTAATAGGTCACTCACTACCTGACTACTAAATCCCTTTAATCCTATAAATAAACTCGGTATTCGGATTACCTTATAACTGAGTGCTTAGAATATTAATTCCTTTAATCGATAATTCGATTCTAAGCACCAATGAAATTCTTATACTTTTATAATTTAATATATCAATGAAAGCTTTAGTCTATTACTTGGTTGATCATTGGAGGCACCTATATTTAAACAATTTAAATATTTCATTTCTGTTTTAGCGTATTTCTGTATTTTTAAAACAGTTTTTTTCTATTTTTTTAAGTATGTAAAATCTTATTTTCAAGACAGAAAAAATTATTTTCCAATATTCTTTTCATCTCTGTTATTAACTGAGGTCAATTGATAGTAATCTACAAGTTTACCTTTACATTAAATTGACCTCCAGTGGTAAATATACCTAATCTGTAATTCTATACAGCCTTCTCATGCCTTATAAGGTTAATTGTGTTGTGTGAGATTACTGTCTGTATACAGGAAATGCTATATAAAAATAGAAAAACAGTCATTCATTTTTCTAAAACCATTTATTTAATTTATAGAAGTGTTTCTCGCTCACCATCGCCGTGTCGCCGGCCCACCACTGCACCAATATTAGAACATGGTGACTATTTGGGACAGTCACTTGAAGTTGTGAGTATATTTTTGAGATATAGTGTGCATGTCCAATGTATGACTAATATTTTAAAGATACGTTTTTATTTTATAATATACGGGGTGTAACAGAGCTAGTCCACAATACTTTTATAGATTCATACTTAAATTATGAGCCTAAAATGTTTAAGCAACAATTTCTTAATATCAACGGTTATGGGAGATTGATGACTTCTCAGATGCCTTTTTTTTCAATATTTCTCACTTTTTTCTGTAAAATGTTGGACTGTCATTAAAATAACTTCAAATATAAAAAATTTATTCGTTTTAATACAAATCATATGAATTAATAATAAGATGTTTATTCCAGCTTAACCAGATTGAAGGTGCAAGTCATGGTCTACCATATAAATGTACAATTATCTACAAAATTCAGTTTCAGATTGAGTGCTGATAAATCGGCGTTTATTGATCACATGATTATTACATGCTTAATACATATACATACATTACTAAATAAACACAAGCACAAGAAAATATATAAAAAGCCTCTCAGGCACTACCTACCTTGCTAGGTATATATAAATACCTGTTCTATTCCATTTTTTGCATGGTATCTAGGGAATAAGTATGTAATAAGTGTTTTTAATCAAGTTGTTTTTTGTGAAGTGCCCTTGAGGTGGGTACTCACGAAAACGGCGCTATATAAATGATCCGACTATTATTGTTATTATTCTAAGGTATCTTTTTTTTTATTCAACATAACAACATAACATTAATGTAAGTAAATGAATAGTAAAGGAAAAAGAAAAAAGAACTTAAATTTAAATTTTAAAAACTAGGCAAAAGTATCTAGAAAAAAGATTACTAAATATGTGAAAATATATAGTAACCATATAAGACACCAGAAAAAACGTATTTAGTAAAAGAAAAGAAAGTACAAAAACAATAATGAGCATAATTTAGTGGAATAGAAAAAGAATAAAAGCACAAGGGAAATACAATAAACGTAATAAGTTTGCATAATATATAGAAAAATATAAATAAAAATTACGGTAATTAAGTATAGTGGACTTGCGCTCGAGTCACAGCAGAGGTTACCGAGCTGGCGAAGTCCGAGTGAATGTTGGTTGACAGAAGCCATCATGATTTATTACTTTTCGTAATTCAAAAAATTTCGAATAAACAATCCAGATGGCGGAATTTCATTTGCCGTGAGTGTTTTTATCTTCTTTACCCCGCCTTGCACCTTAAAGGTTCTGAAGGGGGATGGCTTGATGTATCTCAGTATCTCCACATGTGTCCAATGCTTTCGAGATCTCATACAGTGGTCGCATTGTCAGAAGGGGACACTTAGAGTGATGTCTGCATTTTGGTTACTTTCAAAGTGGTTACTTGAGCCAAACTTTTTTTGGTTTTTCTAAGTTCGGCGAGGTTTCTTCGTTTTAACCATCTGAAATTCACTTTCATCATCACAACATTGCGCCACCCGCGAGTTGGTGGCCTCTAGATATTTTATCCATCAATGCGTTTGGCTCTTTGCAGAATCTCCGGAGCTAGGCGAAGCGTCGGTGCCCTTGAAGGCGCTGCAGCTGTTTCGTAGTGCGTGTTGGCTGATGGTGCTTGAATGACCTATTAATGCAATTTTTGGCAATATTGTCACAAACAATATCCATATGTTTTTTTTTTAATAGTCCTGAGTAGAAGATCTCCTTTATGTTCCTGAAGAAGATACCTCGGTCGGTTTCGCCCTCTTTTCTGCGTGGGCAATTTCAATTTGTGTTTGCAACCATTTAATGTCTTTCCTCAGAGTCTGGTCCTGAGGGCAGGTGACTGAGCTGATAAGTGAGCAGTGAAATATGCTCTCAGCAATGAGACCTCTGCAGTGAGGGCAGATATGTCTCTTACCAGGATGCGTACGTCTCCTTGCATATCTGTATGGAGATGGACAGTAGTTTCTCCAACTAGCGGGTGACTAAAACGGGCAAATTGTCGGGTTCCGTCTCCTTCATAGCTTTTATGATGTCTTGAACATCCTTCGCTTGGCGGCGCTCCCCCTTCCCTGTCACGTGTCTTCCTGCGATTTGTGTGAAAATAACATCTTTTGCCCGATCGGTCTCCTCAGTAAATGCATCACAACACAATTGAATGACTGTAACTTTATATAGACTGTCTATCTTGCACTGTATAAATGTTAATAGTTCGTTTCAGGGTTTGAGGATATATATCATGATATATATCACGATATTTATGGCTCAGTTTTTTTATATATATATATATATATATATATCCAAGAAAACTTTCTGCAAATGTTAATAGATGGCGCTAGTTGTATTTTTAAAAAATGCTACAGGTTGTTTTTTTTTAATATCTGCGGTCGTTACTAGATGGCGCTAGTTGTATTTTTAAAGTGCTACAGTTATTTTTTAGTTTCATTTGTTTCATTTAATCCGTTTTTTATTTCACATAAAGAAACAAACACCCATATAACTAAATTAGAAAGAGCAACTTTTATAACTTATATATAATAATATATAAGCTTTTTTCAGTATGCAATTCATTTACTTATTTAATAAATAATAATTCATATACAAATTAAAAAAATAAACTTCCTAATTATTTCAAGTTTGTATCAATTGACGTGTGCAAAAAAGGAGAAAAAAAGTTTGGATATACATATATCCAATTTTTGATATATATCGGATATATATAAAAAATCTGATTATTTGATTTTTATTATAAAAATCGGATTTTTTTGAACCCTGGTTGATTTATTATCCCTTCACATGTTGTACATTTAGTGTCAATTTTTAAACTAATTTATTTCCATTCACATTAGGTATATCGTTCCCTCAAGACAATGCGTGGCAGTCCGATTAAAAAATTTAACCTTGCAAAAAAATTCTGAAAATTTTTGATATGTTTTATTTGACTTTTATTGAAGCGAATAAATTTTCCATATTCCATACATAAGTTATTTAATAATTGCCCGAGGTTTAAAAATAATCTTTAAAAATATGTAAGAAGTTAAAAATATTGAAAAAAATGCAAATTTTTATGTCGCATATCTCCATAACTGTAATATTAAGACATTGTTGTTTAAACATTTTTTTTAATAACTTAGGAATCAATCTACCTATAAAGTATTGTGGACTAAGTCTGTTAGACTGTATAAAGTAATAATATTCATAATACAGGTACACCTTGTTTAATGTTATTAACCTGTCTAGGGCCAAAAAAACATAGAAAAACATAAAGGCTAGGGCCAGAGATTTTCTGAATTTTTGTGATTTTTCTTTTTATGATAAAACCATGAAAACATGTGTATATTAAAAAAAACACACACATTCATATTATTTTATCGTAAGTGTCGAAATGCCATGATTTTTTTATCGTTTAAGTAAAAAAAAAAATCTTTTTTTGAATTCCGATAATGTTGCCAGCGCAACATTTTCCGAAAAATAATAATTATTTTTTATTTGTTTATTAGAGACAACTCTACTACTATTATTTGATGCCTACCTAATAATCTTCTTCTGTGTGGTATATTTTGTTGCATGGCACGGCACACGACGGAACATCGCACTCATAACACATGAATATGATACACTTTCACACACACACATATTTCAAATAAACGCAACAAAATTGTGTGTATTTTTGTTAATAAATCACCGTTAGTATAATTGAATCATAAACCAACAAAAACTGACAAATATCGCAAAACATATTGTATATATTTGTGTATATGTTACAGAGAATTTGCATTTTTAGTGAGACTATACTTTCACTAGTAGAAATGTACTTTTCCCAGTTGGGCAGCGTGTGGGCAGTGAAAACATGTAAATCAACGAATTCTCAGATTCACTACACATTATCCGTGAAAATATATTTTGTTCACGCATTACTCAAAGCATAGACAATATATCGGTGAAACCATCAATTTGTACACGTAATTCTTAAAGCGTAGAAAGTATAAAGGCGGCACTTCACTAGGCGATTTTTATTCATTTTGCGGTCCTATTTCAACTCCTAAATTAAAATAGGACATCGACACCGCAAAAAGGAATACGAATCGCGAAATAAGGTGTCGGCTGAAAAATCGCGCACTCGGGTTTTTTAGATATCTGACGACTGCGGGAACAAAAAAAACTTTTTTTTTCAAATAATAAAATTATATTTATTGCTGAAAATGAAAAATACATCTCACAATAAAAGATATTAAATTTGAGCACAATATTTATCAGGCATCTGACAATTATAGAACATATGAGCCAGTATGCATATTTGTAATATTATGGAATTTGGTTTCGTTTAGATAAACATTACTTAGGTACTGTTCGGTGATTATTCCGGGCAGGATTTTCACGGATAAAAAAATCTTTTTGGCATTAGGTATAAGTAAGCATTTAAAATATCAACAATCCAAATACCTTGAACATTTTTTTCAAATATAATATCAAAAATATATCTGGCCTGCAAAAATCCTGTCCTGAATAATCAACGTCCGCAACAAAACCCGTATAGAATAATCAGTGTCTGAAAAATTCATAAAAATTCTGTTCACGAAACTCGCATCGCTTGATTGAAGTTATGTACTTAGTTCAATTTCAATCTGGATCTAAACCAAAAGTATCCTATATCTGTCTTATTATCAAATGATATCATTTTGGTTGTGCGTAATGTTGCCAACTCAGATTTTGAAAAAGGCGTAGACTACATTAGAAAATTACGTAGAATTAGTAAATTTTGCTTGTAAAAAGTTCGTAGATCTACATCCTTATTTTCTGAGTGAAATGAAGAGGTTAGGGTAGGTAAAACTGAATAAAACAAGTGTTTTTTTATTATTTTTTTTCATTATTAGTTTCAGGTAAATTAATGAAATTTATACATATTATACTTATTAAAATATTTAATGCGTTCCTGCGAAGGCTTGCGGTTTCTTTTTAAGCCACTTTTCATGTAAAGTAAGCCTATTAGAGTTTCAGTAGAAAGTCTATTTCTGATGTCTGTTTTCATAAGAAACAGACGCTCGACATTTGCACTGCTACGTGGCAATGTGAGCGAATTGAGCCAGTAATGGAAATATTTGCGACGAATCGCTCTTTATTTTAGACACATGAAGCCAAAAATCATCTGGTTTAATTATCTGTTCCTCTTGAAATGGGAGACTTGTATTTCTAAGAGCTCACCATTCCCGGTCTAGCTCCGTCAGGTTTGTTGGACATAATCTTGAAAGTAAAGATAGTTAAATGAAAACTAAGTAAAGTGTAGCGGACTCAACTCATTAATAAAATATTTGAAGTTAAGGATATAAATATTACTTGGAAACATTTGCCCCAAATGAACTATAGATGGTACAGAACGTTTAGTATTTGGGTCCATCAATGTCTCAGGGTTTATAAACCTTAAGTTCTTCAGCCTTTGTCTCTGCTCATCTTCAAAGGGGAAGCGAAATTTTTTTGTCTGTTTCCCACAAGTGTGAATATTTTTGTTCATAATGCAGCTTTCTTTTTTTAGTGGGAGTAACATTCCGCTCTTCAGCACTGTCACTGCTTATCTCCATAATTGAGTTCAATTAAATTGAGCAGAAAGCTGAACAATATCGGAAGATAGAAATCAAAACCACCCATTATTATTTTAAGTTTACAGATTAGATTACACTTTGGTTATGTAAGTTTCTCCCTTCGAGACGAGACATTTCGTTTTACGTAGTCACAGCTCTATGGAATAAATGATGAGTGTTGTGTTGGCGAAGCGAGTCTGCGGTAGTATGAAAGAAACGGAACATTTATTAGCTTTTTTTCACGAATGAAAAGGAAATTATTTTGCATTCAGCCTTATGAGCTGTTATTTTTGTAAAATTGTACAATTTGTAATTTTGTTAATTCATACAAAATATGTAGATTCTGGGACTGAAGATCGTAGGATTGCATGAAAAGCTTAAAGTACGTAGATCTACGTAAAAATACATAGAGTTGGCGACGCTGGTTGTGCGTACGTATATAACATTCTTAAATTCATAAAACAATAATTGCAAAGTGAAGTGCCGGCTTTATACTTTTCATGCGTGCGTTCGCGTGCAAAATAAAGATGGTTTATATTGTCTATGCTTCAAGAAGTGCGTGCAATCGTGAACAAATTTTATTTAAATGACAGTTCGGAAACAAATTCACTGGAATTGTATTAAGTTTATTAGTTAAAATATTTTATTCATTTCTATTGGTGAAAATCTGCTTGGATATTATAAGAATGACCTTGTATATAATTTCTCTAAAATGCCAGTGAATATATGGACTCACTAGAAACACAGATTCACTGTAACATATACGTGTACAAATAAATCGAAAATCCAAAAAAATAAATTGTATTTCCCGCGCACTTTATGCGTGACCTTGAGTGACGGAATATTTGAATTTCGATTGCGCAACACGCATTCGGGGCGACATTTACTACTTTTCTATACGATTTTGACGGCAGAATAACTTCTGTTTTGATTGTTGATTTAAAATATAATCGGTGATGTTTTTGAGTTGAAAATAGAACGACAGGTCACCATAGGATTTCTCTACTGGGAAAAAATTACGTTTTTCAAATTCGATATACGGCCGTCGAGAAATAATTAATTACGTTCCGGACACACGGGTGCGCCCGTAGCACAGTGGGCCCAGTCGCGCTAAAGCGCACGGGTGGGCCTTGGCACCAGGCTCATTAATTGAGTCGTTGATATTATTAGTGGTCTATTTTACAAAACCAATTTTTTTTTTGTTATATTTTTTCCAGAAAGTATGATAATTTTGTAGTCTGCAAAAGTGAGTCGAGTGTAAATTTTGTAAGGACTGAGTGAACAAAAGCAAATTGGTCTTAATATTGTGAAAAAAATGTACCAAGACCAAAACGCTAACCATTGTCTTTGTAAATTCCGAATTATGAAACATAGCCCTCTATCGATATCAGCGACTCAATTCAGTCTATAATTAAATTTTGAAATTAGGATGACTTGAATAAATATTTTTTTAACAATTTCATAGTAGATTGATGCATTTACCATGCTATTTATGAGGTGATTATCTTCTGTGAGAGCGATGTTCTGTTCGGTTCTTTTAATGCTGCCATTAAATACATTGATATAATCGCTCAGTTAATTTAAAAGTTGCAAACTACGCGTTACGTTGTGTCTATTCATTACATCCATTCTGCATTTTGGGAAATAATGCATGAGTTAAGTTAAAAGGAGTTAGTTAAAAGGTTATTACATAAATTTTAGGAAATTTTCTCTAGTTACGTTTTGTATATAAATGTTTTTATTGTGAAATGAGTCAGAAAGGAGATATTGTCAAAAAACTGCTTTTAGTCACCATTTTTCCAAAATGGTGGCGCGAGCGGCAAAGTTGAAATTCGGAAAGAGCACATCGAAATCTATAGAATTATCCTTTTTCAAAACTCCCGGAAAACTTTCCAGGTAAAACTACCAAATGACTGTACTATGTGCGATACTCAAAAATAAAATAATGGAAAAACAAAGATTGTGTTTTTATTAATAATTGTTAAAATGGATTTCCACAAAGTGAACACCACCACATTCAATTACTTAAATTATATGCCATTTTTATTTTCTTATTCTTTACATTATTTATGTAGAAATAAAAAATCTTTAAAAATGTTAATTTTTATGCGCTTAGATAGCATTAAGAGTGGGTAACCTATGTATAGATAGATTATCAATTTAAAGCTATGCTATGCTAGTAAATTCACAAAAATAATAGCAACATCCGGCACATCTTTGCCTACTCCTGTAGGCTGCGTTGTGTGTAGGTAAAATGACAACGTTTATTTATAAATTTAATTTATAAAGTCAAAGACGAATGAAATCTTACACAAAGAAAAATTTTAATGGGTTTCGTTTTGTTTCCAGATAATGAATACAATCATATATTTATGTATGTAAGTGTAACTCTAGTCGTGGTGCTGCTGAGATCATTGTTCATAGCTTAGCATGATGTTTATGTTTTAGTATGATATCGGAATTCTTTGCGTCGACTGAATAATTAATTCCGTACAAGTCAAGCATAAAAAACACTCCCTATTTATTCAACTTGAAAAGGCTCACTGTAATGTAAATGTTATTAGATATACTTTTTATATTAGCAATTTTAATGCTAAACTTGGTTTATTAAGTTAATGAAATATTTTAGTGTAGATCTTTAAATAAGTACATATCGAGGGGACAAGCCAAAAGGACGTTAGTGACTATTTCAAACATTACAGGAGAGCAAAATCATGTTTTGTCAGTCTGATTCTGTCAATATTTCTTTTATTATTAAACGACTTCTATACATTTTTTGGATTAACAAACGGAATGGAAATCGTTTAATGATAAAAGCAGGGTTTGAGGATATATATCATAGGATATATATCTGATATATATCACGATAGTTATAGCTTGATTTTTATTTTTTATATATATCCAAAAAAACTTTCTGCGGTCGTTACTAGATGGTGCTAGTTGTATTTTAAAAAGTACTACAGTTGCTTTTTGACATGCTATATAACGACAATCTAACACTTGTGAAGACTCCGCGGGAAAAACAATAAATGTCACTTTTTTGTGAAATTGACCTTCTATTTTAATGCCATCTTTTTGAGGTATTATTTTATACGATAAATTAGAATTGGGTAATATCCATATATGTAATGCTGGAGTATTACATATGTATATGGTAAAATCATTGTGGTCAGCTGTAATAGTTCAATTTATATCTGTTTATCCATCGCAAGAAACAGAAATGTCCGCCCGCCGAACGTCAAAAAATGTTGGCAATCTGCATATTTTTAAGTAAAGTCAAAGAACATGTTTATAAAGTGATAAATTGATTCAATATTTGTATAAAAAAACATAAAATTAAAGAAATATAGACTTTGAATCTATAAAAAACTGTTTCTCTAAATAAACATTTCTTGACATTCATTGTTTTTCCTGAGGAGTCTTCATGTGATCTCTTAAACAGACTGATTAAAAGTTAAGGACCTAAATTTTAAGAGTAAATGTCCAATAAAGATACTTTTTTTTATGTAGATTAGATTCTGATTGAATATGAAATAAAAATTTAATTTGTTTCATATAATCCGCTTTTTATTTCACACAAAGAAACAAACACCTATAACACTACATTAGAAAGAGCAACTTTTATAACTTGTATATAATAATTGCGTATATTAGCTTTTTTCAGTAAGAATTTATTTAATAAATAATAATTCGTGTACAAAATAAAAAATAAAAAATTCCTAATTATTTCGAGTTTGTATCAATCGACATGTGCAAAAAAGGAGAAAAAAAGTTTGGATATATATCAAATTTTTGATATACATCGGATATATCAAAAAATCCAATTTTTTGATTTTTATTATAAAAATTGGATTTTTTCGAACCCTGAATAAAAGAAACGTTGACAAAATCAGATTGACAGAAGTTTCTTTTGCTTTTCTGTAAATTTCGAGATAATCACTAACGCCCTTTTGGCCTTCTACTCTCAATATATTTTTGTGAAAAAAAAGATCTTTGTGATTTATGTGGATCAAAATAAGTATATGAAATCAGTTAAACAGTGGAGTTCCCAAAATTTCAAAAATAAGTTTATTAGGTGAAATTATTACACATTTTATTTAATGATTCATCGGCATGCAACTTTAATTTGTGAACATAGGGATCAATCGCATTTACAAATGAAAAAATATACTGAAAAACATTGGCATATGAATAATACTAATTACGTGATATGTCCAAATAATTCAGTGCATTTTATAAGGCAAGACATCCGGCAAAATGGATACTAGATATATTTTTCTGATTTACCTTTTATTTTGCGACCTTGAAGTAAACTTGATTCTCAATGAAAACTGTATTGTCTCTTTTCAATGATACCGCTTGTGCATTATTCCTCAATGTAATAGATACCTAGTATGATATAAGTACAATTTTCCAGGATGTTGTTGTATGGAGCCCTCATTGTACAGTTCACATGGGTAATATGGAGAAAGTCCAAAATAAGTATCATCAGAAAGATTTGGCAGACACTTCGTGGTGCAACATTATAATTTAAAATATGTTATACTTTACTTTGTAAAACACACACAATATGAGTTATTAAATTACTACCATAGTTTCGAGAGGAGCAGTCCCTCTCATCATCAGGTATAGATAATAACTAACTTAAATACAAAATTTATCAGTCTAATCGGGTAGATCAGGGGGTGCTTTTTTCCCCAAAAAGCTTTAGGATTGGTGAAGTGGACTGAAATGTGATATTATTTATTAATGTGTTTCCAGAATTAAAATTTTTTAGGATTTCAACGGTTTCCAAACTATTAATTATCCGTCCCCTAAGAGGAACCGCGTGGAGTAATTTTAATTTATGACCACCGAAAGAATTACGCCGATTAGATTGAAAAATTTTGTTTTTAATTTAGTTATTATCTATACCCGATGACGACAGGGACTGCTTATCTCATAACTATAGTAGTAATTTAATAACTCATATTATGTGTGTGTATTACATAGTAAAGTATAACATATTTTAAATTATTAGTTTCTTAGAATGACAAAAAATTGACAAATTACAAGCTTAACATACCGTCAAGTAACATCGATCACAACATTGTTAGCTCTTTTAGCTTTCTTGATAAACTAGAGGCTAGAAGAACAGTGATGGACTTTCTCTTTTTACACAAATTAATAAATGGTTTTATCGACTGTCCTCACCTACTAGAACGTATCTGCTTGCGTGTTCCGTCTCGCGTAACTAGAAGTCATGCAGATTTTGCCGTGGAAACCGCAGCTACTAACTACGTCTTTTATTCCCCACTGCAAAGGTTTCCTAGACTAGCAAACAGATACAAGCAACTTGACGTCCTTGCCAACAATTTTATTCAAACATATTTTAAAAGGTGTATTGAAAGATTACTAGTATTTGTCAAATTGGACTTAAATACATAATTGATTTGTATTTGTTTTGATTGTTGGTTAAGTGAAATAACTAATTGTTATGTAACATTTTTACTATATTATGATTATCTAAGCTTGTTTTCACTCTATATTTTTGAATTTCTATTATACTATGATTTCCTTAAGCCATGTATTCACTAGGGGACAAATAGCGCAGCATTCCGCGCGGCATGTCGCATGAACTTCATGTTTCGGGGACAATGACGCGGTCATTTAACGTGTACACACCGGGACTCACATATCTTGTCGCGGAAATGTCACCCGATGAGGTTATGTTGACAGCTGCGGTATCTACTTACACTTCGTCATTTAGCGAAAACGGGGTTCCGCACAATTCGAAATGTTTTTTTGGGTCGCAATTTCAAATTAACGAGGTTTTACTGTAACAAGGTCCTTTTTGCAAATAATTATTGTTTTCCACACGTCGCGGAAATGTCACCCTATGAGGTTATGATGACAGCTGCGTATCTATAATATTTATGTTAACGAGTTTATGTAAGAGGAGAAAAAGGATGCGAAATTATTTACTGCAAAGAGAAAGAAGGACGGATATTCTATGCGATCTTCGATTGATACAGCTCGATGGGTTCAAGAACAATTTCGTTTCCCCACATTGTCATCTTGACAGATACAGCCCATGCGTATTCACTTGTAAACATACCACGTGGTACTGACGCTCCGCGTAATGTTGCAGTGAGCTCGCTCGGGTACCGTGCGCATGGCAACGTTGCCACGCCACGTAGAAATGCCGCACTATGTTGTGCGCGATGTCGCGGAACAGTCCACGATGTTGCAATGTCACTTAGACTCTATGCCGCGCGTGCTGTTGAGGGACAATTTGTCTCCTAGTGAATACATGGCTTTATGCTTCTGCTTTGTTTTTTACTTTATATTATATTTATCTTTATATACATATTTGTATTTCAAGTATTTGCTTTCCACTTTATGTCATTATTATTTTTATATGTCATTATTATTTTTCTTTAAACTATCCATTCTATAAATGTATGCTTTACCTATTTGTTTGTAAAAGTCCTGTAGGGCGTTAATAAATAAATAAAATGTGATTAACCGGGATGCGTATTATCCGGGATAAATTTGAAATTCATAAAAAAAATTTTTAAATAAAAATGTTTTACACTGTCCATAATGGACAAAATCAGTAGAAAACATCAGCAGTCCATCTTGTCTGAAAAGCGATCTCTTAAAACATGTTCATTATTTAGTTTATTTTAGTGCGGGTTAGTTGAAGGTAAGTTGCACCCAGTTTTCATCATCTATTCTTTACAAAAGAGCGCATAATTAATGACGTATTTTTGGTAAATTGTTCAATGCTTTTGGATTAACCGGGAAATCAACTATTCAAGATGTTTTTCACCATTCATCCTGATAATCGGGAGTCTACTGAAGTTAGAAATTTTCCGGTTTTGTCACATTTTAATATAATTAGTATTGTTTGCAATCAACATGACAAGTAATGGAGCTTTGTCCCAGCTGCGGCAGTTCGGCCATCCTCGGGTGTCTTCATATATGTTCATTGATGACGCACAGACAATATGATTTGTGCTTCCTATTTAGGGACATGTGTCAATTCCATTCATAATTGTATCAATTCACTATTCATCAATAATTAAAATTAAGTTCCTTTGTCAAATATCACTTGTTGGAATAGTTGGATCTTTGGAACATTCTTCTACCAATTTTAAAAATGATTTTGTTTGTGTTTGTTTTTTGTTTTCGTTTTGTTTGTTTTGTTTTCTCCTGTAAATTTAATTTGTTTTCGTTCGCCTGTAAAATTGACTTTTATTTTACACTTCTTTAAAGGATTTGCGATACACGTATTACGGCTAATTCTGAAATTATATTCGAAATTATTTATTAATATTCGAGTTTTCTAGTACCAGAAAAATAAAACACTCATGCAGAAGAATTTATAAATAAATATTCCCAATTTTTCAAATGTTAATAAAATCTTGGAGAGTACCTTTCTTAATCCAGAAGGAAAAACTATAACCCAATGGAATCAAATGCATAAAACATATGTTACTTTTAATATTTATTTTTTCCCGATTGTCTGTGTGAGTAAATAAAATTACAATGAAATTTGAATATGTTTAGGAAAAATATAAAAAAGTCACCCAATATAAGTTTGTCACGTTACAGTTGGATCTTTGGAACATTCTTCTACCAACTTCAATAACATACGGTTGTGTTTGATTTTTTTTTACAAGTTTTCGGAAGATTTTGTATCACAAATTATTACAACCTTATCAAATTAATTCCTGGTTTTCATTTGTTCTGTAGTTACATCAGTTGAATGTTTGATAATTATGTTGATACAGTAAAGAATAGTAACATTGTACATTAAACATTGCCCGTTTTGTGTGACTTATATTTGTAATTGATATTAATTTTCTTTGTTATTAATTACTTAGTCGGCAGCGGCAGATCACCGATCACTTTGAATCTCAGTGCTTCTTTTTTTATATCTATTATAGAACTGTTACATTTTCTGCTAACAATATACATTGCAAAATATAGTGACAGCAGTAACATTATATAAAATAAAGAAATGGTGAAAATATTAATCGTCAGTCTATCTATTTCTGTGAGCTGTGTCTTTTTTGTATTGTTTACGTTTGTATTGTCAAATTTTATTACTCTAACAAACCCAAAAGATGTATTTTCGTTCAACAACCTGCTTATATACGAAATTGTTTATTTTATTTGGTATATGTACAGTACATGATGTTTTTTTTTTGCTCCACCAGGGTGGAAATTCCAATTCAACACGAAGTGCAAGCGATGTCCTGCCAAGCTCCCAAGGCTCCTCGCCTCCCCCATCCCTATCACTGAGTACCCCCCTCCCCGAGCAGCCCTCCCTGCCTCCTCTCAACCGCTCCTCTAGCCAGGAGGTGCACCCGCGCAACCCATCTGCCTCCCTAAATACCTCCCTCCCCAACTCTGCAGCCAACCAAAGCAAGTCGCAAGAGACGAGAACCAAGAAGAAGTCCTGGTACAGCGCACTGTACCCGACTTACAAAAGCAGGTCTGAAGATTTTAAAAAGATATTCAAAGACGTGCCGGATGATGAGAGGCTTATTGTCGGTGAGTGAATTAATACACTATAGTTTAACTTTATCGCAGTGTCTATTTCTTTCATAATTCATCACAATACTAGTTCATTTATACTATTCCATACCAATTAACTTTTTAATAATTAATATATACATATATAACATTGTTTTTTTATTATTATATAACACTTCCTACGTTTCTTAGCTCAGATATTCTTGTTATTTGTCATTTGTGATATGTTTGAATTATTAATTTTTTCAAATATATCAGTAAAATTGTGCTAATTCTACATAACACGTTTTAATTGTTAACTAAAATCGTAGGATCTTTTTTTCTTCTTTAATATGAACAAAATTAATTTGTAGTGACATTATTAACTTTGTTTTCATCACTTATTTGTTGAAAATACTAACATGTTTCGGGGCCAATGGATAAGGTGAACACTTAAGGTGTTTAAATAGCAATAATTTTCCGAATTTTCTAATCAGCTTTTGGTATTAATAAGGGTTTACATATTTTATAAACAGGATTACAATTGAATAAATTAGAAATTTTGGAAATGAGAAAATTTTTAATAGTATATTGAATATTATAAATAACCAGGTCCTTTTTACAAATATGTACTTACCTCTTAAATTTATTTTCATATTATTTATTCATCTTCCGTATATTTATTTTTATTTTGTTATTCTTTATACTTCAATTTTTGATTTTTAATACTTAATACATTTTATCCTGATGAAGGGACCGTTAGCCACGAAACATGTTTGTATTTTCAACAAATAAGTGGTGAAAACAGAGTTTTCTTGTTCTTCTTATAATTATAATTTTTTTTTAAATTTATGTCAAAACAATTTCATGAAGTATCACGGTAATAAAAAGTCATATCTCTTCACAATATTGTTAAATCATAAATGACAAAGAGATGTACAGTGAAACTCTCTTAATATGTTTTCAAGGGATCAGCAAATAAAAACTTATTAGGCGTGAAAACATATTAACAGTGGTTTCAATATTTTCATATATTATTTACACTTTCTAATTTTGTGTTTTAATTGAATTTTCGTTTATATAATATGACAATTTCAGGACATTTATTAAAAAAAATTAAGTAGGTAAATATATACATTTGTAAAATATTACCTATGTGAATAGTACCTGAGGGTCAAAAAACAATAAAAACCACCAAAACAATAAAAATTTTAGCACTGTCAAAAAATATTTTATTAATAACCCAAATTAATAACCTAATTACTAAAAGAAAACCATAAAATAATGTATGTAGGTATGTCACTACCTATGTGCAAACATTAATTTTAAAAGAGATTACGATTTTATTTATTTTAATTACATTTGATTTCAGTTTTTTTTTTTTTAATAGAGATGCGAACACGGAATTCGTGTCACTTCAATATTCTTACTATTTTCAAATTAAGCTAAACGCTTGTGCTATGAAAATAGGACTAACTTGCTTGTCTGGAGTGAGATTCGAACCTGCGACCTTTGGATCACGAGGCGAGAGTCCTAACCGCAAGACCAACAAGCTACTCTTTATTAGATTACCTTAATATTTTCCCGGGTGCAAAGAATATTCGTGGTATTTTTTATTGTTAAATTAAATTTGATCCGTTTTTTGTAACTCATTAAGCCCGGCGTCACACTACGCGTTTCTTCCGTCGCGTCAAATCCGCAATCGAATTTAGCAGTCACATATATATTCCGCGGCGGACCTGGCGGAGAACAAACACACGTGCGGACAATCTGTCAAATGTGGTGTGTTGCAATCAAAAACACAACATCACCGATTTTAGGTTCACGTAAGTTCCGCGGGCGGGGAACAGATCGATGTTCGTGTGTTCGATAAACACGTATTGTATGGAAAGAAATGTAGCGGCGTTCCGCGGCGTCAAAGACGCGACGGAAGATACACCTAGTGTGACACCGGCCTTAGAAAACAATAGGAGATATTACGTAATTAATATTGCCAATTGTTTCCTCAAAGAAATACAACCAAAATGAAAACAGTTTCGTTAAGGCGAATTTATTTTGTGCCGACGTTGATTGATTTTGCGATCGCGACTATATAAAAAATTATCGTAAATAATCGCCGGATAAATTTATTTATTAAATATTATTTTATTAGCTTATTCAAAACCGCTTAATTTTTATTGCGCTCATTTTTAATTTTTAGGAATGTTGAACAAAATTTGGTCTTCCGAAAAACATATTATGAAGATTTATTTGTATGAATAAATTGAGTTCGACTATAAATATGTTCACTACTTAGGCGAGAAACGAAAATAAGCGGGAAACGTATTAAGCCTAAAAAAAATATGGGATTTGTATGGGACTTTTTCGGGACCGCAGAATTTAAACTTATTAAAAGTGAATTTATTAAGCGAGTTTCACTGTATTCAATTTGTGAATATCCAAGCAGAAAGTGTTTAAAATTTTACTAATATAAATGCAATAGATGTTTTTTTCTGACTTGCCATCACAAACATCGCAACAAGCCTCCTTTATTTCAGTCCCGGATTGTGAATCAGATATATCTTAGAGACAGTTGACAGTAAATTACCTGGGAAGCGTTGTCATTGGTGATGATCAAACCGTTATTTTTACTGGTTACGTGTAGTACAGTTATTTGAGATTTGTACTGGATTGTGTCGATGATTAGTAACGTAATTGAGATATAACCTGTCGAATTGCGAAATTCAGTTTCCAATTATCGATACAATCAGACACAAATCTCAAAAATAACGGTTAGTGTGCCACCGGTTAAAATACCATCACTAGCTGCCATAAGATTGTTATATTCTTCCCTGTTTTGTAAATCAAATTGTCACTATATTCACTATATTTCCCAATTTTTATTTTAAGTATTTTTTTAAATAGAGATACTAACACGAAATACATTTCCCATCAATATTCTTACTATTTTCAAAATAGGCTAAATGAAAATTGGACTAACTTGCTCGTGTCCTAGAATGGGCTCAAACCACTGATCACTGGATCACTAGGCGAGAGTCATAACCACTACACTAGACCAACAAGCTACTCATCTTAGAAATATCAATGGACAGTTTATTTTTGAATTTGTTCCGGTGCCAGCATTTATCTTTGTGCTGTGCGGCTATGATGAACCTATTATATGTGTCCCAAATGACCTATTGAACATTGTTGGTGACAAGCTCTCAGGGATCCAATTTATTTTCCAAAATTACAAAATAAATTAGCTAAACTTCAAAATAGTTTTGTCAAAATAAAATTGTATTTAGAAACCCGTTTTCGTCACGTTGAAGGCTGTGGTGAGTATATTTTTTTATTTAATGAAACTTGATACATTAAATTAAATATATTGGGTATCAATTTTGTCTCTCAATTCATGATAACATGAGTATATTTACTTGTGATTACTCTCAATGAATTTAATTAAATAAACAATGATAAGTCTCGATAGTAATTTGATTACAGTGTGTTTAGGATTAAATCTATAGAATTATGAACTATGAATAAATAAGTTAGCCTCAGAAAAACAAAAACAAAGGTCTCATTAAACTATATTTAATATAGGTGTATATTTTCAACTATTAGTATACTTTCTGAATAAATTGAAAACAATCCTAAATATGTACATATATTATTTTGTAAATTGAATCAAACTTAATGAATTAATGTTTTTCCTCCTAATTTGTCATGTAACGACTACATATTTCTAAGAATTGGGCATACATTTTGATTTTCTGTACTAGTAGAACAAAAATATTGAAATGTTCCATTTAGACTGTCTGAAACTGCATTTAATTTTACACAATACAATACCTGCATACCATACTAAAATGAATAATAATGCTTATTTCGAATTATAAATGAATATCAAAAATGTACTTTAAATTTGGTGATGGATTTCTTTTACTAATTCAATTTATTTATTTCTGTTAACACTGATCTCCAATTTTTTAATGATTTTATCTTCAACATGCTGTATAAACTTTTGATGCTTTAAAATACGAGAGCAAGTCAAAAATTATGTACACTTCTTTCTAAAATTATAATTTTTCACAAAGATAGGAGTTAAATATATATATCATTTTTCTTCAGTCACCTCAATGCACCTTTTCCAACTATCCACACGCTTGTGAATTCCAACAAAAATAAGGTTTTCGGCTGGTTGCAAAACCACTTTTGCACTATGGGAATCTGCGCAGACTTTACGGAAGTCAAGCTTGCTGTGGATGAATTGAAGAGCAGAAACATGACTGATTTGACAGGCATTCTGCTCCCTCTTTGTGCGTCACACTTTTCTGACCACCTTTAAATTTCTCGATACAAAAAAAAAACACAACATAAAGCACTGCCCCCATATTGTAACAAAAGTACAATTAATGTCAGCTCCTTTGAGAATTCTCCTTCTCCGATTGAGAAATCGGATCACTGCTAAATGTTCCTTCTTAGTGTAAACTGCTGGTGGAGGGGACATGTTTATACTGTAATAGCCAGAAGGCAAATGACACGATCGGGATCAAAATCCGCACACATGACAATAGCCATACCAACTCTAAGCATGCATGTGCAGAAGATAGCATGACAACCTGAAACTATGTTATGGCAAAAGTGTGGATAAATTTTGACTCTCCCTAATGTTATTTACTTCCATTATCTTTGTAACAATTTTTTCAGATTATTCTTGCGCAATTCAGAAGGACATTCTAGTGCACGGTCGTCTGTACGTGTCCCAAAACTACCTCTGTTTCTATGCAAATATTTTCCGATGGGAGACGTTCCTTTCCTTGCGGTGGAAAGATGTAACGGCGATTACAAAAGAAAAGACAGCTATTGTGATACCAAACGCTATATTAATATGTACGGACAGCGAGAAACACTTCCTTACGTCATTTGCCGGGAGGGACAAGACCTACATGATGCTGTTTCGAATATGGCAGAATGCATTAATGGAACAGCCTATGTCAAGCCAGGAAATGTGGCAATGGGTTTGTACTCTTCTCATTTCTAGTTGCGTTAGCTAGCTTTACAGTAGTAATGGCACGTGAAATCAGACTTTGATCTCGGAGATTTGGTGATGAAGGTCAGTCCTATCATGTACTAAATATAATGGACAAATGAGAGATAGCTTTTTCTGCACTCCATCTTTTAAGCCATTTTTGAGTCTTTTCCGTACTATGAGCTATGATAAAATTTGCGCGAATGTAAGTCTCTTGCATGTATTTATTTTATTTATTTATTTATTTATTTATTTATTCTTACGCCAATCGGCTATATACATTGATTTTACAAAAATAATAGACTTAAATGAATGGATTAAAAAATTGCACATATATAAAAAAACAATACTAGCATAGTAACAACATGGTATAATCATATAGGGTTGAGGGTAATTTTAATACTGTGATAACAATCTTTTTGCCGCTGATGAGAATGAGACGTATGATTCATCGAAGAAGTTGATATCAACACAGTGGCTATTCACCAGATTGGCAATCCTATTTCTTGGGCCATTGTACACGTAACTTTTTGTGGATTTAGTGGTTTCTAACAATCTACGCACTCTTAGATCCGGCCTAGCAGTGATAATGCCAAATTGTTCCAGGATCTCGGGCGAGTCTATCTGTCCGTTGACAGATTTGTAGAAGAAGGTCAGATCAGACAATTGTCTTCGAGTGATTAGTTTGCTGATTCTAAATCTGTTATATACGGTCTCAATATCTCCTGGTGATCGTGTACGATAGGCGATGCATTTACATAGTTTGCGTTGTATTCTTTCGAGCTGATTGATTAGTTTATTGGTATACGGCGACCAAATGACAGAACAGTATTCTAAAATCGGTCTCACAAGACTGTCGAATAGTCGTACCAGCGTGTAGACATTGCTGAAGTCCTTCCCAGCTCTAATAATGTAACCAAGAGTCTTGAAAGCTAGTGACGCAACTTTCGCCACGTGGCTTGAGAAATTCAGTTTATGGTCCACAATAACGCCAAGGTCATTTGCCGAGGTGACTTTCGGGAGATGATGTCCATCAATGAGATAATTAGCCTAATATTGATTTCGTGATCTAGAGAATGACATTACTGAGCATTTACCGATATTTAACATTAGTTTGTTTTTAGTACACCACCTGTGGAGTTCATTGAGATCGTACTGAAGAATTTCTAAGTCTTGGTCATTCATGATTCTTCTGAAAATTTTCATGTCATCTGCATATAGTAGGTAATCGGATAGTAAATTGTCTGCGATGTCATTGATGAAAATATTAAAGAGAATCGGACCAAGATGTGACCCTTGAGGGACACCAGAGCATACTTCATACTCTTCAGAGATAAATCCATTAACTCTGACTTGTAGGAATCTGCCAGTTAGATACGAATGGAACCACTCTAATGCTGTGCCTCTCACACCATACAGACCGAGCTTGTCAATCAGGATTCCGTGGTCTACCATGTCGAAAGCCTTACTGAAATCTGTGTAGATAGCATGTACATCCACCCCCTGGTTCAGAGCATTGAGTATGTAGTTAATGTATAGATACAGATTCGTTGTTGTAGATCTGCCACCGAAGAAGCCATGCTGCTTTGTAGTAATTATATTTTTGAATGCAAATGTAAGTTGAGGAAGAATTAGTTTCTCGAAAAGCTTTGACATGGCAACTTGTATACATATCGGACGGTAGTTAGTTACCTCAGACCTAGTACCAGATTTGTGAATTGAGCTTATGAACGAGAGTTTCCATGCCGAGGGAAAGACTCCAAGCTGTAGTGATTTGCTGAATATATGCGTTATGGGCTCGCAGAGACCGGCTGCACAATTCCTTAGGAAGAGATTCGGTACACCGTCGGGCCCAGATCCTTTGCTGACCTTCAGGCTTTTTGTAAAAAAAGTTTGGGTTAATTGAAAAATAATTTCATATCTTCATATTGCAACGTTAAACGTAACTCAAAAAGTATACTATTAAGTGTTGAATATTTAAATTTATTCCTTGTAAAAAAAAATCTTGAATATTTGATTAAATACAATGTCCAGTGCCACAATATGTAGTGTAAATCAAAAGGTTAAAAAAATTTACATCTTTTTAAATTCACTTTACTTTTCTTAATATAAATTTTTGTAATATCTCACATTTTCAAAATAAATAATTTACTTTTCTCTTCATGTAATCTCACAATAATGTGTGATTGTCTTGACACATTGAAAAAAGATTTATCACTCAAGTTAATTATCCAGAGTGTACCAAAGCTAGCAGCAGAAACTTGGCAGGTAAATTCCTGACTATGTTATGAGTCTAAAATGTTTAAGCAACCATGGCCTAATATCAATAGTTATGGAGATATGCAAAATCAAAGTTTGCATTTTTTCTCAATATTTCTTACTTATTTTTTACAAAAAGTTGAACTATCATTACAGTAACTTATGTGGAGTATGAAAAATTCATTCGCTTTAATACATGTTGAATAAAATGATAAAAACCTTGCAAAAATTTAAAAAAGTTATTTTTTACAAGGTTTTTATCATTTTATTTAAGTTGTATTGAAGCAAATGAATTTTTCATAATCAATATAAGTTACTGTAATGATAGTTCAACTTTTTGCAAAAAATAAGTCACAAATATTGAGAGAAAAAAAAAATGCAAACTTTGATATTGCATATCTCCATAACTATTCATATTAGGTTATGGTTGCTTGAACATTTTAGACTTATAACATAGTCAGAAATTTACCGGCCATGTTTTTGCTGCTAGCTCTGGTACACCCTGTATAGATTTGAATGCTAATTTTTTATCCTCCTAGTCAAGTGGCTATTAATGATAAATTATATATATTTGTACTAGGTTCTCTAGAACAAATATATATAATTTATAGAACATCTGACCTTATCATTCAATTGACGTTATCGTTTTTTGATAAATATGTGTATAAGTACATAATGTGTATTATGATCAAGTTTTTCATCTCAGTGTATACATGACTGTTGTGTTACTTTTACAATAACCTTTTTATTTTTGTGTGCAGTGATTTAAGTGCAGTAATTAACCTCTGAAGAAGTATGGTGCATGGTGAAAAAGCAATTTGCTCATAAGAGTATGGCGTTACATATGTACATAGATGGATTTTATTCCCTAATACATAAATTTAGCCATAACACAGATATTGCACCGCCGTCTGACCAACATATCGTCATAATCGTAGAACAACGACGCATGTGATTTTTCTCAAGTTTGCAGGAGAGCCGTTTGAAGTTTTATTAACATGTTATGACATAAAGACACTTTATGTCATAGCTCGATAACTACAAAAGATTTTCCTTTGAAACTTGGGTTAGTTATTTAAAGTTGATACCTTTCAAACCTCAAATATAGTGCGCAGTACAACAACGCTTTTACACATGCTGCATTGTTCTACGATCGCAAATCAGAACCGTCATTATACAAAGTCGGTATAAATTAATGAAAAAAAATATACTTTTTATATACCATTAGATGGCTTCTTTTTTCCTTTTTTCATTTTTTAAGAATCCAAAAAAGTCAATATGGAATTTTTTGCACATCCGTCATTGTTCTACGATCATGACGATATTAGATAACTTGTTGAATTAAAATAGTCAATATTACTCCTTTGTGCACATTCTACTGTCAAAAACTTACTCAATTAGAAGTTAAAAATAATGTCTATGTCTATTATTTATTATTTTATATAAAATAAAAATATAATATAAATATTGAATGTTTATATTTAAAATTAATTTACGGTTTCCCCAATTTACGTCATTTTTGTTCAATCCCCAGAATTAAAATTTCCATTATATGCAGTTCTTAATCATAATTAACTCTAAATGCTTCTCTCAGGTTCACGTTTGCTATGGAGAAGAGTTAGGATTTAATTCTGACGATGAAGAATATCCACAGAACTACCTTGATGAGGACAAGTTAACGAGCATGAGATTATCTGCTGAATCTATCTCAGAGGTAAATTACTGTGATTACAATTGTTTATTACTTATAAAAAAATTAACATGCAGCATTACAATTTCAAGATTTGCATTTTCCCAGTTGCATACTTTGGTTTAATAGGCATGATGACAGATTCTGAAATAATCTTCTATAATGTAGGTACACATCTACTATTACCAAAAATAACATTATTGCAGTAATAAACTAAGGTTTTACGCACATAATGCATTTTCATCTACCTATTTTTAATTTCACGCACGTAGAAAACGAAAACAAAAACGACCGTGGCTGTCATTTCGTCTATGTGACGTCAAGCCTTGGTAAACATTGCATTGTGTCTATGACAACAATTCAAAGACATGATGATGGGTACATAGGCGTGACGTCATTCGCTCTGACCGGTGTTTCAACTTAAATGGCGGATTGCACAATTTTATAATTTTATTTTATTGAAAACCTTATTAATCTCAATGTGTTTATTAAAACTGGATCATTTTTTAGAATCCTTTCGAAATATTGTCTTCTCTAAAATCGCTTATTCTTTAATTCTTTAATACTGTCATCATGCCTATTATCGTGGGACAATATTTTCTGATAAATCGCAATATCACCAATAACATGCGGATTTGATATTTATTTTTATTTTATTTTTGTGTTAAAAAACTTGTTAAGTCGGACTGGATGACCCGGTACCATCTGGCAGGTTTCGTTCAATGTTTAGTCTGAAAAACAGATTATAGCCTTATAGAAATTTGCCAAGTTACTGACATAAAGACCTGTAAACAGAGTGGCTCACTGTTCACCTAATAATAATAATAATAATAATGGTTGAAAGTCCATGTGCTAATTCATATATATTTGTTGAATGATCCAAATTGGGTTGTTGTGATTAATGAAGAATAAGATGTTTTGACAGTCGGAGATACTAGGTCGAAGTGATGTCAGGCGGACAGTTAATCTCTGTTTATTTGAAGAGAAAAGCACATTTAATGTCGACCAATGATATGCAAGCTCGCTTATACTCACTCGCTTCTCAGCCGAAGCGAGTGAGTATAAACTAGCTTGTGTATCATTGGTCGACATTAAATGTGCTTTTCTCTTCAAATAAACAGAGATGCATTCATAGGATGTTTACATGATATGAGGATTCATTTTTATTTTCAAACAATAAAAAATTTGTAGCTTGCTGCTCTAAAAACTGAAATATATGTGTCTGAAAGGGCGCTCAGTGAGAACAAGAAGCATGACTTTTCCTAAGCATATATTTTGAAAAGAAACAGAAATAAGAGATAAATTTCGTAATATTCTAATCACAATAATTAACTTTTTATTCAGATTTTAATATTTCATAATATTCTGCCAGATAAATATTTAATTTTGATTTTTTTTCGTAATATTTGTTTAAATCACTCTTCTTGTTCTCACTGCACGCCCCTGGTATCTGATATATGTATATAGAACATATCCCATGGATCTTTTAGCTTACTGTTCTGTTCCATCTTTCTGTTATTGTGTTTCTGCTGTATAAAAATATATCCAGACAGAAATCAGTAGTCGAAATTAAGAAAAATCAATTATTTCTAAATTCAAATGTTGGTTTTCAGGATTTTCTAGAGCACGCGATGGAAGGTGCAGGCATTGGGGGCGTGAGCGATGACAATCTCCCCCTCCCCTTAGTGTCAGGTGACTTGCCCCCTCCCTCCACACCCACGCAGTGGCGGCGGTGCATCAAACACACCTGTATACATGCCTTTGCTTCTTTTCCTACCTGAGCCTTAAGTGGGCGGATAAAACCTAGCACAAAACAAGAGAGCTATACCATTTTTCTTTTAATTAACTTTTCAAAGAATATCACGTTCTACCTTGAACAACATCATCAGCAAATAACACACTTAATTAACCAGGGCAGAAGCAAACTGTCATCACTATCTTGCCCAAATATAAAAAAAAAAATTACTATTCAAGCGGCAAAAATTGCTTCAATTCAATGGCTTAAACACAAATATGAAAAGTTTTATCTATGGCCTTGCATATTTTGGTGAAAAAGTGAAGCTCCTGGCTCCACGAAAAAGAAAGAGTAAAATACTGTATTATAGCAGGCAGGACACCGAATTGATCGCTTACTTTGCTGCCAAAATCCCCAGCAACAATGCTAATAGGTTTTAATTTCTCAAAACAGTCAAATGTACATAATTTTTTTTTTATTATTGTATGCCTTTTGTGACTTTCTCTCTTGTTTTGGGTTAGGTACATTAGAATTTACATTGTCAATCCTGAGCATAAAATCATGGTGCTACATACATTGGACAGGTGTAAATTATCATTTACGTATTTTAAATGTTTGTAGATAAACTCAAGATAACCACAACTTTAATCTCTTTCCAACTTTCAAAACATCTGCCTGTCGATGATATTTTATCCCCCTTACCGCATAGTATGTTCCTTGTTGAATTCCGTGTTGAATAATGTACAATCTGATCTCATTGTTTATTTGCAAAAAATATATCAATTCATTCTTTGTAAAATTTCTAGTAAAAAGATGGCAATCATAAAACGATGAACCTCAAAAATCTTAATTTAGATAATATGTACTTAATGATTTTATGCTCGAAATTGATGAATTTCATTTTCTATATACATATACGTATTTTCTTATAATGTAAAAAGTGATAATATTATATTTACAAAAACATTAAAAAGGGTGCTGTGGTCATTAGATCATTTTGATTATGCAGTGAATATTTAATTATACATAATATGTACATTGACAAATCAAATGACACCATGCTAAAGTAACCAATAATTCTTTTCATACAGTTACGGTCATTAATTGGTTGAATTAATTAGTGTGTTACTATTAGTTTTTTTTAATAAATCAGACAAATTTATTTAAAAGAAATACATTTGTAACATAAAAAACTTTCACATAAACATATATTTTCTATAAGGTGTTATGCTACATACAAAATGTAATATATTTTTATTTAATTCGAAGAAAAAAAAGGGATCATTAAACATTAACCGGTAAACAAATAAATAAAAAAATTGAAGTACACAAAATGTAAGCTAAATAAAATGTATTATTTGGTGTGACCTCAAGAAGGGGGGTGGGGGGGGTAAGGTTAATTTGGTTAAAAAAAGACATCTTGTCAAGATTTTTTTTTGGCAATACAGGCAGTGCTAGTTTGTTTTCTTAATTTCCATATAATAATACATTATTTAAAAAAAATTTCATTGCAAAATATTTATATTTAAGCGAGTGGCAGTGAATCTCCAGAGGCGCCTCAAAAAAAGTTGTTTTGCGGTGTACATCATAGCTCGAAGCAGAATCATCTGAAACAAAAAAATCAAAATGCACTTTTTAAAGGAGATGTTTCTCGAGGTAACTCCGTGACGATTTTTTTTTTGATTTTTCAATTTTTGGTAGCACTTGGAAATCAAAACAATGATTTTCGCTTAAAAAAATCAGCCAATTTGTTACTGTAAAATTAATAATTATTTTTAAAAAAGCCCCTGGGGTTACCTGGTGAATTGTGTGAAGAAGTACTCTGCAAAATTTCAAAACGATCGGTCCAGTAGGTTTTGAATTATGGCATACACGGACTTCAAAAATGACAAGTTTCAGAAAAATGCTTTAAAGTTTTGCACACTATAGAATTCAATATAAAACTTGACAATTCTTTTATACTTACACATAGTCGTTGATGCCAGGTCCATACAGCAAAGAGCTTTCATCAAGAAGATCTAGACCATCTTTTTGTCCTTGTCTATGCAAAACTCTTCCAATACAATAGCGCGTCCGATAATCATCAGGTAAGCGCGTCCCTCAGCTGCCCGAGCAGGTATAGAAAATTAGTCTGAGCATCGCTCAAATGTTCATAACTTCGTCAATTTTGTTCCGATTGGCTTGAAATTTTGATACAATATTCTTGCAATGTTTATACATTCATTTAAAATATTAAAAATAAAATGCAAAAAAAAAACCTTACCCTCCCCCCCAAAAACAAGCATGTAATCTATTTCTTCACTGAAATACGACCAGCTGTGAGAGTCAACTAAAGAATGTCCATTTGGTTTACAATATACTTAGCATTTTGACTTTTTTTACTACACTAACCTTTACAGATAAATAACTTGTATGTCTGACTTTAATTATACTATCTTCCAATAATATTTACTTTTAGATCTGATAAAAAAATTGATGCATACATCCCAACAAGTGGATGTGTGTAATATATTTTATTTTTTAATGAAAACTTTATTAATTAACATAACTTTTCCTATTTTTATATACTTGTACATTACATAAAAGATTTCAAAAATAATTAAAACCCTTCTCCCACGTATTTTAAAATTGACATATCGCTTCGTCATCTCTTGTCAAATGGTCAGACTGTCACAGCACCTTTTATTTTATCCGCTTACTAGAGGCCGTGTATGTTTGTAATTTTTCCTATTCACTGCAAAATGGTGGGCTAGGATTATTAATTCGTTTCACTTCACATTCGTCTTCAATGTTAGTAATTTATATACACAGGAATAAATAGTTCATTATCTCAGGTGTTTGGCTGAAATTTCTCCATGAAACAGTTGTATAACTTCCAATGCTTTTGTACACACAGTTTTGTTGTTTTAATCACTTTTTATGGTACTTTTAATATTGTAAACTTATCTTTTTTTAATTCTAAACTATTTTTTCAATGTTGGAATGTTAAGTCTGCATGAGAAATGTGTTTTATATTAACGGTTTATTGATTGTTTTCAGGAGAACATTCATTTACATATTTTTGGGTTACACAGGTGTTCTAAATTAAACATGTACAACTTTAAATTTAATAAATAACATGTTTAAATAAAATGTCACATGAAAATTTTTAGCATCATCTAAAAAAGTATTCACTACAAAAGAAGAATTGATAAATAAATAGAATTAAGATTGCATGTTATGAAATAAGGTTTGAAAAACTCTTTGGGTTATAGAATTAATATGTTGTATGCTGCCAAAAAATGTACCGAAGTAATAGGCGTCATTTTGAGCATTTAATTTAGATGAAAATAATAGACGTTTTGTTTAGAGCAGCCTGTATATATAAATGGTTAAATATTTAAAACTCACGATCTTCTGATATATGTACATATTTGCAAATACGTTTGAAAACAAATTCTTATTCATTCAGTGAATCTTTTCAATCGACGAAAATTGTTTAATACTAGTCCACTATTATGTATTCTGTGCTGTGTGTTTCTTGTTGTGGTTTCTGGTTTTGGTTCTATGTGTTTTAGTAATACAAAATGATGTTTTTGTCAAAAATAATATTTCTTAATTGTTTTTTTTTGTAAATCTGAAGTATTCAAGATTGCCTTTTTTATGGTGTTATTCAGATAGTGTGTATCATTCATTAATTCTAATTTAGTAAAAAATTACATGCAATGTATAACACAAAAACAAACTTCCCACAATACATGCATCTTCCGCAAACAAAATGTCAAATTGTCAGAAGTAAACCGCGATTTTATATTGGTAATGCTAGAAGTAAGTACAATATGGTAAAATAATCTCTACAGTAAAACATTTGTGAATGTTTAATTTTTTTTTTTTGAGCAATTTTTTAAATTTTCACAAAACTACGATTGTATATTTGTGAGCGAAAAATGATTTAAAAAATAAGCAGTTCAAAATTAAATGTCAAGAATATGCGGTTACTTAAAAGTCATAAATTCATTCAAAAATTTGATTGTAAACGCAGCAAACACACGGTACATATAAACATTTTTGCATTTCATTGTATGATGCTTATTTTTTTGTAATGAAATAAGTTTAATAAACATGTTTTCACTTATTATTATCAATTTATATGGCAGTTACTTTGTGGTGCGACATAATTATTTTATTTTAAACTAAATTGAACTTTGTAATGCACAGACCTTGAGTTAATTTAACACGACTTCTCCTCTCGAAACTATAGTCGAATTAAATTAACTCAATGTCTGTGCATGTTTTCACTTGTTTAGTTATCTGTTTACATAGACATTTGATTAATTAGATATCTTGCTTTTCAATGTACATTTTGGATTTCTCCTTTTGGTAGTTAACTCTAAAGTAACTTTTTATTTAATCACTTGATTTTTATTATTTGGCTATGCTAAATGGTTGGAATCTCAAGTGATTGAATTAAAAGTAATTATTAAAATATCTAACTGCAAAATTATTGCTTCAAATACGCAAATAAAATATTAGATTTAACTCATGTTGATTAAAGGGGTTTCTTGGTATCAGAAGCGTGCAATGAGAATGTTGAAGCATGACTTTTTCCTAAGCGTATTTTTAATATTTTATAATATTGTTACGGTATCGTGACTCTGGGAGATAAATGAAACACTTATTTTAACTTTTTTTAGCAAAGTCACTGGACACAAATTTAATTGGAGTACTGTTCATTAGTAAACACTAAACGTTTCTAGAATATTTCACACTTTAATTCACTAATTTCCTTCTAGAATCTTCACTGCACATTTTTTCTATCACTACTTACTTGCGCCGACTATCTGTTGCCTGGTCACACACACGCTGGCCACTTTGCTTTGCCTGTGACTTCTATGTCGCACTTGTCAAAACAATAAACTCGCTCGCCGTGCGCGCGCTTGTCTTTTTATACAAAACACGTTGATTTCGCGATGCCACGAGAACATTTTACACATTTCTTGTAGTCCCTTCATATTTCCAGTAGCCTATCCATATTTCCACTACGAGAATAGCTCAGTTGATTCCAGTTTTGTGTGGATCGTACGAGAAACCTTGATAGCGTTTAATTCCTTTGGATTCTACCATTTCATGATAATATTCTGTCAGATAAATATTTAATTTCAATATTTTTATATATATGTGTTCACATAAAAGTCGTACTTCAGTGTTCTTACTGCACATGCCTGCCTGGTATGATACATAAATGGTGTACAATCTTGTCATAATTTGTTTAAATGAATACATACATAATAGTGTTTGTTTAAAACCTTATGTTTTTGCACTAAATTTATTGAATGATATATTAATTTGGGTTTCTCAAAACAAATTACGATTATTTTGATAAATAAATTATATAAATTATAACTAAGGTTAATATAATAGTTTTATTCTATAATGTTTTTTAACAAGCAACTATGAAAAAAACTGTTTTTGACAAGATTAATTAAACTATTAACAAAATAATGCTAAAAGGAACATGCAAATGCTAATAATTTGGTTACGGGGTACATTCGCACAGATGTTATACCTATTTGATATGGTAAGAATTATTTTAGCAAATATTGACTGCCCTTCATCAATTCTCCGGCTGTGATGGTTACAATGGGAAGGTCTTCATTTCAATCGACCAAGTCTCAAATGTAAATCATCCTGAATTAATTTCACACTGCACTCATCTCTCCTAGGTTCTGGTTGCAAGGTTTTGCACGTGGGATGGGTTGTGCAAATTACTGACTTTATTTTTTTAATCATATATGTATATGATTCTAGAAGCTTCTATAATCTAGATGACTCCCTTTACATGTGGAATTTAATTGACAATAATAATCATCCAAATTATTGAAAGGTTGGAGTTTTTTTCCCGTATTATTGCCAAACAGAAAACACTCTCATGAAGCCTTTTTATATTAACCACTTGGTCGAATGATGAGTGATGCCTTCCAAATAATGTTGGTGTGTGTTTATTAACTTGCCTTTTTAATAAAGTAAATAACATGATCGCTTTGTCTTTAGCAAGTGGAAATTTCAATGGAGCAGACACTTTACCGACAGATATGTCTGATTCTTCACAAAGCGATGTGGATAAACCCATTAGGTCAGTAGTCTTGCAAGGGTACTCTTATAGAATGTCTTCTTATTCATTAAGAAATACTAAGTTTCTATAAAATCAACTGGTTTCTGATGAATTCAACAGTAAACGCGTTAAAAAATATATCTGACATCTTTCATACGCAGCGCCATTTGGCGGCATTATATTTTATGATTTTAAACAAAGATAACACTCTAAATTTATTAATTGTTTATAATCAGTCGATGAGTAAAGTATTCAAGAATCTTCAAGGACACAAACGAACACTGAAATCTTTCAAATATTTACAAAATAACGTAAACAAAATTTAATATGGGACAACATAACACCGGCGATGCCAGCGCCATAATTGGTGGTATTTATACGCACCAGAGTGAAGTAGTGTACTGCACGGGCACTGATTTTTAACACTATTTACAATTCACAAAATTTTAATAATAATTTTAAATTTTTCAAATCGTGATACACCTTGAAACAATTTTTGGCACACAGTGGTACATTACATTCTAAACACATAAACTGAGTTTGTTTTCTAATTTTATTTTTGATACTGGAAGTTTAAATAAGGGTATTTGTTTCTATTAAAAACTTATAATTCCTTAATACTTCAATAGATTTTAATAATAAAACGAAACACAAATTTAAGAATTATCGATCGAAACAATTTTTATATAAACAATTTTCAAAATTGGAATAAAATCGCACTTTTCTTGACACAAATAATTTTTAATATAATCACTCAATTATTATTTTTAAACATCAAAACTATCACAAACATAAAAGTCACTTGAGAATGAATTATGAATCAATTTATTTTGGTGTCTGATAATATTTTGTTTCGTCTAAAAAAAGCCCCGTGCAGAACTCCACTAAGATACAGAATCTTTGTTCGTAAGCGCGGAAACCGGTGGGAGATTTTGAATATTCTGCTGCGTTAGGACATTTATTATTTCGGGTTTGTTTATAAAATCACTAACAATCTTTGACAAATATTGAAAGATGTCGCTAGGATAATGCAAGATATTTTTGAAACCATTTTTACCGCTCCACGGTGCACGTGTACGCGGCAGTAGCGAGCGAAACTCGGCGACTCAAATATGAGTCATCTGCGCTGTGGGCACGTATGGCGCGACTCATATATGAGTTGCCCGCGAGCAATGGGTTAAATATTTTGATGTCAGCACAATAGTCCCAATGTGGTGCATAAGTTCACATGTATGAAATTAAAATTTTCCAGTGCAATGTGAAGTAACAGTACTCTGTATGTGATATATATGCTGACAAATAACATTATCCATTTTTTATCTAACATTTTGACATTAATGTGAAAATTCTAATTATTTTAAATATCACCATATTTATTACATAACGTAAAACTATGCGCACTGTCATCAGTCTAATAGCTTTGCAATGTTCCTAATACTGTATAATCGAATATAGTAACCATATTCTTGCATTGTCTTAGACCTCTTTCCATTTAAGAAAGACAATCGAATCAGTATGTGTAAGCTGTGCATACGACGCACATTGTTTTGTTGTGTTGGTGATTACGGGTATAAACACCAACACAACGAAACAATGTGCCTCGACTTACACATACTAATTTGATTGTCCTTCTTATGGAAAGAAGTACACCTCTGAACACCTACCATTTTCTTAATTGCAAACTGAGCAATATTAATATACACATAATTTGTAATTTATGTACGAATATATGCAAGGGAAGGATTAAAAAATGTTTACAATGCATGATTTAATTTTAATAAAATATTACTGTTTTTTTTTTACAGTTTTGGACTTGATCATCACGGGCTAGAATGTACCGACCCTCACGAAGGGAGAAAATTAATGTCGATGGATATTCATGTTCACATTGATCAGCTATTTACAATGTTGTTCACCAATTCTAAATTTTACGTCGAGTTGTTGGCCTTGCGGAAAACAACAGATCTGGTTCAGGTTTGCACCTCACTTTTAAAGTAAAATTTATGATTCAGTAAACATGTTGTATTAGTTGCTGATTTTCTAATTTTACATATTGTTATTAGACTCATATTGTATAGGGTTGAGGGGCTAGCTTTGGCCGTTTTAAGATATTTTTTGCCAACTGCGCGTCACTACGAACTCAAAAATAGTCAGAAACGCTTTTTTTGAATTTCCCCATATAGCACATTCATTACTCTTTTGAAAATGTAGAAAAAAAAATATAAAATTTAATACAATTTAAAATAGAAACATCTAACTTGAAATGTATCCAAATGTGCCAGTTCTGGCCACTTTTTATCTAGTTTTGGCCATGTCATTGTGCCAGTTCTGGCCACTTCAGTTTTTATAAGGTTTCTTAATACTTAGAATAAAAATAAAACAAGATAGGTAAGTAACTAAAGGAAAATTATGAGTTTTATTATAATTATGATCTTATCGTGCCTATAGCTAAAGAATATACCCGGACAGATCAATTTGAAAAGATAAGAATGAATTTTCCGCTTGTAGTTTTCTGGTGTATCTGCCATGTATATCTGACTTCTCTGGCCGACGTTACGGATCTCATTGCAGGGTCGATCATCAGGGCTGATGATGGACCCTGAATGAGATCCGAAACTGCGGCCAGAGAGGTCTATGAGAGAGATATACATAGCAGAATATCTTATCCTTTCCTGAGATAAGTTATTTCACAACCATTATCATTGTCTTCCGACGCACCAGGGTAAAATATTTTTACTACTTTTGAATTTTACTAAAGCGTAGTCTCCTTCTTTTGGACCTCTTTTTAATTCTTCATTTTCCGAAGATCTTGATTTGATAAATCCACAACTGTTCCTCATTTATTGAGTTTTTTTTAAAGATGTTCTTTAAAATGTTCTTAGGTTTTCACGGCTGCTCAGAATCTTTTGGTTTGTATCTTCTGGGATATTATGCCGTTTTTTTACGACCTTTTTGGCCGAAGACACAAACCAGAAGAGTTTTTTTTTCTTTTGTTCAAACTGTCAGCTTTTTTCTTCATTCTATCTTTTCTTAATGGTTTTTCTCTTCCTTGTCTTCCATTTTTGCTTCTTTAACTGCCATTATATAACTTGCCAGAAGAAATATACTCTCTTATATACGCATAGTATTACCTACTACTTTTTTCTTTGGCCAGACTACACTTTTATTAACTAAATATACGGCCTTGGCGGTTGTAATAATAATAATTTGTGAAGTAGAGCCAACAGAAATATAGTTACGAGGCATAAATTGTCAGATGATTTTTCTTGAGTGGACAATTCATTCTGAACATCATTTGTTGAAGCTGCGAATTAATTTATTTTTAGAATGGGTCTTCTTGAACTGGTACTTTGTGCAGAACATTACTTATTGGATCCACTTATGTAGTTGAATTTAAACCAATGGTTGATGCATAAAAGGACAACTGAGTCTCATTGAGGATAACTACTTTTTGAGAAAGTGTATGAGAAGAATTCAACTCATTCACTCTTCCTAACTGCTGAACTGGATACTGTATAATAGCACTGATACTTCAGTCTAGAACCAGTAGAAATATTTTAGTAGATCTGGTTGCCAAGTTGACTTCTTTTTATCATGGTTTTTATAATCGAACTAGCCGTTCACTTTTACATGTCAGTTCCGGCTCTCATACTATAACAAAGTTACGTTGTTACGCGGACAGACTACATAATTGGGCGGCAAAAAGGTGGAACTATGTTTGTGGCCATGTTATTCAGTCACTTTTTGTTTTCCTTGTACTGGCATTGAGATTGTCCTGGGCCCATTAATCCTATTAGGTTAAGGACTAGGAGTTCTATTAAAAGACTGTTTTCTTGTAATAAACACTTTGTTTTATTCGCTTGCACAATCTTTTACACACCGGTAGCAAGTACATAAAAGAAAAAAAACGCTACGGCAGAGACAAGAACCCTAGATCACATGCGCCACCTGGCGGAATTACATGTAACGAAATATAATGTGGCCAGTGTTAAATTTTCTTATGAAGGACAACTGACTCAATAAGGATAACTACTTTTTGAGAAAGTGTATGAGAAGAATTCAGCTCATTCGATGATTGTACTCTTCCTAACTGCTGAACTGAATTATCATCTTTAAAAGCTATCCATACTGTATAATAGCACTGATACTTCAGTACAACTAGTCTAATCTAAACCATTTTGATAAAAATCGTAGAAATATTTTAGTAGATCTGGTTAAATCTTACTTTCCAGGTAGGTAAAGTTGGAAAGTAGGAAAGTTGACTTCTTTTTATGGCCATGGTTTTTATAATCGAACTAGCCGTAACCCATCAAAAATGATGGTACTTTTACATGTCAGTTCGGTTCGGTTAAAAAAAAATTCAAAAATAAAAATCTTCGAAAAAAAATTTAAAAAAAAATGTTTGAAAAAAAATTCTCAAAAAAAAATGTTTAAAAAAAAAATTGTTTGAAAAAAAAATTACTACAACAAAGTTACGGACGTTACACGAAGTTACGCGGACAGACGGATGAACGAACAGACAGACAACGAAATTATTATAATTGGGATATCATCGTAAATACCTAATTAATTATGTTTTTCAAAAAAGGTGGCCAAAACTACCGCACTATGTGAGCCAGTTGTGGCCATGACTATGGCCAAAACTAGAACACAAGTAAGATTGCTGTGCCAGTTATGACCATGTGGCATTTATCTTCTAAGAAATAATCTAAATTATGAAATAACCTTCAAACAATGTTCCTAGGACTTTTATTCAATAGGCTACATTGATTCACAAACACAAACATAAGTGATTAAAAAGTTATTTTCATATTACTCATCCATGGGCCCTTATCGTTTTTGCTAAGAATTCATACATTTTTAACGAATGTCACAAGAAGTTCAACCGATTCTCAAGGAAAGAAAATGGCGGTACAGCTGGTACTTATCAAAACAAAACACAGTTTAAAGAATTGATCGACATAAATAAAATAATAAATGTATTTTCATTGCCTTATTTAAACACCTTTGAATATCCAAGTGGCCAAAACCGGGGTAGTAGCCACAACCGGCCCATCAACCCTACATGAGAATCATTGTTTTTTTATTTATTTTTAGAATGTTTGGAATCACGATCCAGAAACAGGACTTAAAACCCGTAAAGTTAGTTTCACGGTTCTTCTAAATCAGGCAGTCGGACCTAAGTCAGCGCAAGTTACAGAAACTCAGGTAAGTTGCTTTCACTAAAATTTCAATATGAATTTATTGTCATATTTTGTTCTTTTTTAATGCGGTTTAGCCTAAATAAATTTTTTAAAAATGGCAAAGACTGCATATTATTAGTAACAATACAGCCTAATATAATTCTAAATTTTCTATCTTTCTGATACTGATTAATTATACAGTGAAAACGCTGTCGCCCAGTGAATCAAGGGGAATCAAGAGACCCAAAGGCCGCCCTAAAACCTACTAGATTGCCCAGTATTACTAAAGTCTGCAATAGAGATGGGACGTACATGAACGAACTGTTCTTTTTTAACAGTTCACTCTACTGAACAAATGAATTGTTCAGTTCACTTTGGTGAATTACCGTTCACTAGTTCAGTAGTCGTGAATTAATTATTTTCTGTGGAAAAATGAATGATTTCAAATGAAGAGCAGTTCTACCAAATGATCAATCCCAAATCATATCCCCCTGTTAGAAATAATTTTTAGAACCAATTCTGCCCCCAATATTTACTAATTTTTTTTTCTTTTCTATTCTCCCATACTTAAATTTTATTACCCATTTTTAAAATTGTAAAATAAGAATGCATGAAACTATAAACTATTATACTTCGATTTTTTGCTCATGGCACTTCAAAAATGTGCTGTGTCCGATACACATCAATGTATGTGAGCGATATCTATGCGAAAAATAAATAAGACGTTATGTGACCGCTTCACGCTAGACAGTAATACAACAACGCACTTGAGGTCAGTTGACGCGTGTTATCATTCATGTACACCATGTATAGCGTGCTGTTGTTTTAAATTTATTGTAAATTTAACACATTGATAATAATTAATCAAACCATTTTTACAACTTTCTTGGTGTTGATCTTTTTAACACTTTTAACCGGGGTTAGAGGATACAAATCCGCGGATATATATTGTGATATAAATCACAATATTTATGGCTTGATTTTATTTTTTATATTTATCCAAAAAACTTTCTGCGGTCGTTAATAGATGGCGCTAGTTGTATTTTTAAAATGCTACACATTATTTTTTTGATATCTGCTGTCGTTACTAAGTAGCGCTAGTTGTATTTTAAAAGTGCTACCGTTGTTTTTTTATATATGTTTACGCTGTATAATGACAATCTAACACATGTGAAGACTCCTTGGGAAAACAATGTATGTATGTCACTTTTTTTGTGAAATTGACCTTTTATTTTAATGCCATCTGTTGACTTTTTGAAGTATTATTTTATACAATAAATGATGTATTGGGTAAAATCTATATATGTAATGCTGGAGTATTACATGTATGGTAAAATCATTGTGGTCAGCTGTAATAGTTCAATTTATATCTGTTTATCTATCGCAAGAAACAGAAATGTCCGTCCGCCGAATGTCAAAAAACGTTGTTGTCGATTTGCATATTTTGAAGTAAAGTCAAAGAACATGTTTATAAAGTAATAAGTTGATTCAGTATTTATATAAAAAGAGCATAAAGTAAATGAAATATAGACTTTGAAACTATAAAATCTATTTCTCTAAATAAACATTTCTTGACTTGTTTTTCCCGAGGAGTCTTCATGTGATCTCTTAAACAGACTGATTATTAGAAGTTTAAGACTTAAATTTTAATAGTAAATGTCTACTAATGACACTTTTTTTTTAAATCTTGTAAATTAGATTCTGATTGAATACGAAATAAAAGTTTAATGTGTTTCATATAATCCATTTTTTATTTCACACAAAGAAACAAACACCCATAACACTACACTAGAAAGAGTAACTTTAATAACTTAGGGGTTATCCATAAAGTACGTCACACTAATTTTGTGATTTTTTTTACCCCTCCCCCGTCCTTGTCACAGTTGGTCACATTTGTGAGACACCCCCCCCCCCTCCCTAGTGTGATGTCACATATTTCGCAATTTTACATTTAGAAATTGACAAATAGACGAAGCATTCAATGGATTCACCGTGCGGGTGCCGGGTCCATCGCATTGCAGAGAGGGGAGCCGAGAACAGTGCCTGGGCGAAAGTCAATTGTCTAATAAAATATAAACAATGAAATCACGGTAAAAGGCGGCGCGTGTGGCGGCATTTGTGCATTTAAGGCTCATAGGCGACCGGCGCGTGACACTAGTAGAGCGAGTGTGAACTCTGAGATGGAAATATTTTTAGTTTTTCTTTAATAGTTCAAATTTGGCATTTTAACACTTAGATGTAAGTATTAGATTTTGAAATGTGACATCACGAAACTTAAGACCCCTCCCACCCCTTGTCACACAATGTCACAATTCGCCAACTCCCTTTCCCCCCCTTAACGTATGACGTACTTTATGGATGGCCCCTTATGGATAATAATTGCATATATTAGCTTTTTTCAGTATGCAATTCATTTATTTAAATAAATAATAATTCATTCGAATTTGTATCAATCAACATATGCAAAAAAGGAGAAAAAAAGTTTGGATACATATCCAATTCTTGATATATATCCAAAATTTTGATTTTTTAGTATAAAAATTGGATTTTTTCGAACCTTGATTTTAACCAAAGTTTATTTTCTTCACCTACTAGTTTCCGCTGATGAGGAGCATCGATAGAGTTATTATTATTACATATTATCAAAATGGGATTAATATTATTTTGTTTTATATCCGTAAAATAATCTGTGTACTTTTATATTGTAATAATAAAAATATACTAGCAATAGATTTGTCAGTGGTGGAATATACAGAGCCATGAGTAAAAAATCGACCCGTAACCATCAACTACATTATTCAAATGAACCTACAAATAAATGTTGCAATATACTTTCAGGTGATGTTAAGTTGCACAAGGCCTGGCTGCTTATATTCTATTGAAATAACAAGCTGCAATGCAGGAATTCCTTATGCAGACTCCTTTGTTGTCATGGTGCATTACTGCCTACAAAAAGTTTCTGAAAATGTCACTAATTTCCAAGTGTTTGCGCAAATTAAATATAAGAAGAGTGTTTGGACTGTAATTAAAAGTAAGTATGGTTCCACTGATATTTTTATTAACATTGAGCATACCACATAATTTTCCTACTAGCTGGGCCCACGCAACTTCACACACATAGATTTTTAGTAACTTTTAGTACTATTTTATCAATTTGTGTATTAACCTTAACATATAGATATATGTCGTCACGGACTTCTTATAGAACTTTTTGAGTTCTACAACTTCTTTATAGAAAGTATTTAAATATCTTACTTAGTTACTTACCATCACTCCGTTTCCCCGTGGAGGTAGGTAGAGAGGATAGAGCGCCACACTCTTCTGTCCTGACATACAACTCTCGCCTCATCCACATTCATGCATCTTCGCATGCAAGCTCGCCGGTTGTTGAGGCTTCTTACGGGACCATCTTCCAGTATCTGATTGATCTGGTCATGCCACGTCTTCCGCGGTCGCCCTCTCTTTCTGGTGCCATCAACACTTGCATTATATATCTTTCTTACCATTCTTTCCTCATTCATTCGCTCAACATGACCAAACCATCTGAGCGACCCTTTTTTAATTCTATTAATTATGCTAAGATCAGCTTTACATTCATTCCTAATATCTGCATTCTTTACTCTATCATAAATTGATTTGCTACACATACGGCTGAGGGATCTCATCTCCACTGCATTCAATTTAAATATCTAATCTAATCAAATTTAAAAATGGATCCATTTTTTTTTCTCCGACTTTAGTTGTAAAATAGGTCACCACAAAAATCCCTTTTATTTTAACGGGATAATATATAGTCTTTGTCCACCCTGAAAGTCCATTCTAAATATTGGTGAAAGAATTTTTGAAATCGGATGAGTTGTTTCGGAGATTACCTCCTGTATCCAAACTTTATCACTTTATATATGTAATAATATACATTATGTCACTGCACACATTTTTTTGCTCCGATTCAACTAATACCAAAATCAAGAGACTGTAGAAGAAAAATTAATATTCCTATAAATTCCAACTGATGATGAATTATATGCACAGATTTGTTTATTTATTATATGCGCAAGCCAGATAAATCCTTGCACAGGATCCTGCAATTTGCTATAACTTATAGCACAGATAAGCAAATACACATTCTTTAAAACTAAGCAACTTTCCATCGCGCTATTTCTCGCGGGGATAGGCAGTGATGGATGGAGGACCACACCCTTCACCCTAACATACAACTATCGCCTCATCCACATTCTCATACATCTTCTCGTAAAAACTTGTGTATTGTTGAGGCTTCCGTGCAAATCAAATTATTTATTAAAATGTATGTAGTAAAGTTATGCTTTTTAAAACTACTATTTTCTTAAACCAAACCAAATTGTTTCAATATTGTAATATAATGGATTGTAGAATGATATTGCCATCGGGAGTGATTGTTACCAAACACATTTAGAGATATCATAATCCACAAAATAACCCCTTTGAAGAAATAGTGTTGTATATGTTACAGCGAATTTGCATTTTTAGTGAGACTACACTTTCACTAGTAGAAATGTACTTTTCCCAGTCGGGCAGAGTCTGGGCAGTGAAAACATCTAAATCAACGAATTCTCAGATTCATTACACATTATCCGTGAAAAAATATTTTGTTTACGAATGCGCGCTTACTCAAAGCATAGACAATATATCGGTGAAACTATCAATTTGTACACGTAATTCTTAAAGCGTAGAAAGTATAAAGGCGGCACTTCACTAGGCGATTTTTATTCATTTTGCGGTCCTATTTTAACTCCTAAATTAAAATAGGACAGCGGCACCGCAAAACAAATAGGAATCGCGAAGTAAGGTGTCGGCTGAAAGATTGCGCACTCGGGTTTTTTATGATACCTGACGACTGCCGGAACAAAACGAGGTTATGTCGCCATGTAAATATTGGGGGGTTAAGGGAAAATTTTTAATAATGAATATGTATTTTGTCAATTAAGTTTATTAAATATGTTTTCTTTATAACAATACAACAAAAGTTTATTTCTTACAAATATAGAAACATAAATAAACATACACCTAGTATTATTAATTTTAAACGAACCTTTAAAAGTGCGTCAAGTAACAAACACTCGATGTGAAAAATACAAAAATCGAAGAGATTCTAAGTCATCATTTACGTTTGAATTCATTCAAATTCTTCCGCATTTCCAATTTTCTATCTTTTTATCAAAAATGTGTCTAATGTCATTTGCGTTTCTTGTTTGCGCTGTGTAAAGTGGGTGGTAGACGTACAACATAAAGTGCGCGGTTTTTAAATTCGCAAACTTACTCGGCTCGACGTCGGTGACAGACGTGAAGCTTGCTCACACCGTATCATTTTTATGAGTTTAATCGACTGTCTTTTGAATTATAAGATGATCAGAATTTCGTAAGTGTTCGCGATTAAAATTTTAAAAATATATTACGTTTTAGTTACCTACCTAAACTAATCATTGAATATCAAAGACCAGTCCAGAAGTGTGACAGTTCGAGAAACAGAACTATCGCCACAGAATAGAGAATATGCTATCGCTCAAAGGATAAAAATTAGAAATACTGTCGCTTTGTGATGACTTTGGACTAGACTAGTGTAGAATGAGACACAAAACGCAAAATAAATTTTGAAAAACAAGGTCCATGTGCCATTAGAATCTTGTTATAAAATCATATAATGAAGAATTGGTGCAGCCGAAACTTTCAACTTTCAACACTTCAAAATGACTATTTTAATAATATCCATTACCTACATAATGTTGATATGCACAGAAGAAATTAATAATGCAGTAAGAACCTTGTTCACGCAATAACTTATTAAATTGTTATTCAAGGCCCGGTTGTTTCAATTTGGATAAATAAAAGTTCGTTTAAAAGCATAGATTTTTATGGAAACGGATTTCAGACTTGTCAAATTTAATTTTTGACAATTCGGAAACCAATAAATTCACTAGTAAGTAGAAGTTAAAATATTGTATTCATTTCTATTGGTGAAAAACTCTTTGAATATGATAAGAATGACCTTGAATATAATTTCTCTAAAATGCCAGTGAATGATGGACTCACTAGAAAAACAGATTCACTGTAACATGTACAATTATAACATACAGAAAACCCCATTAATTCGAACCCCGATTATTCAAAATTCGCCATAATTCAAAATTTTTAAAACTTTTAAGTCCCAAATTGTGAATTTCATAGTAAATTAACCCCGATAATTCGAAAACCCCGGTAATTCGTAATTCGAAATATTTTTTAGCCCCTTGCGCCGTAAATCAATACATTTTAGTTCGCGTAATTCGAATTTTTTTTGAAATTTGACGAAATTGAAAAAATATTTTTTTCTCAAGTGAGAACAACAAATATGTCAATATTGGGTACTTTGAAATGTCGCGATCTTTGTATTAACATAATAAACATTGCGTTTTCAAAATGATTTCTTGAAATATGAAAAACAGACATTTTTCACAAAATTAACGGATTTTCATGAGTTTTACGATTCTTGGCGTATTTCGCAATCAATTCACGTTACCTTATGGAGTGCCCCTTTTCTATACCATTGTGTCGCGATCCCTAAAATTTGGGAATCCTGTGTATGCTTTCTTCAGTTGGCTGCCTTGATATGCGCGGATAGTTTAGTTAGCGGTGTGGTTTGCGGCATTTGCGCTAATCCTCATACCTAAATGCGTTTTAAATTGTTTTTCATGTTTTTAAATTTGTCTTTATTTCGATTTTTCTTCTAATCATTGTGTTTGTGTTATTAAAATGTTTAATTTTTTTTGTAAGATGTTATTAGTGACTTATCTTATTGTTTCACGTATTTATGGACAATTGTATTTCTAATAACTGTGCATTGTTGGTTTGAGCCAGAAAAATGGCGGAATTAAAAGTTAAACTCGTGTGAAGATTGAAGAAGTGTTCCATAAATTAAAGTATGTATAACAACATTTTTGATTAAGGCCATCCATCGCATGGAAAAAAGGTTTTTTTCGCAAGTGAGAACAGCAAATATGTCAAAATGCCGCGATCTTTGCATTAACATAATAAATATTGCGTTTTCAAAGTGATTTCTTTAAATATAAACATAAATTTGACAAAATTAAGGGTTTTTCAAGAGTTTTATGATTTTTGGCGAATTTCACAATTGCACCGCGATTTTTTTTTGTACCTAAAATTTTGAATTAATGGGGCCCCCTATAATTCAAAATTAATTTTTTGGGTCCCTTGAATTTTGAATTAACGAGGTTTTACTGTATATAGATATTATGTAAAAAAATGTTTTTGATTGATGATTAAAATCAATGACTTAATACAACAATAGATTATTCAGTAACCATTTCTGTTAACAAATATTTGATTTGTAAAGCTCCGTTTACACATTATATATTATAAACACCATTTTCAGCATTCATTGAAAAGAACTGCTGGGCAGGTTTAGAAGATTACTTTGATTGTTTAACAAAAGCCATCATAGCAGAGATTGAAGAAGATCATGTGACATCTAAAAGGAAAAGCAGAAGAAGAAGAAGGGGCTTGGGTAAGACATCGTCCATATTCCGAAATATTAGATCATGTCAATGTTTTTGAAAATATCAATTTAAAATCCTTTGATATACAAAGGAAGTGTTCTTGTGACACATGTATGTGGCTGAAACAAGTTGTACCTACTTGTGATCCCTCATAAATAGTAATTAAAACTATTTATTTCCATTCTTCTAAGGATAGATGGATGTAAGAACATATATTACCCCTTTCATAACAAAATGCTTTTTCTTTTCATCCAAGAATATTCTAGATTTCTCGGAAGAAACCTATTTTAATGTGATTTGACTGTTTGTCTACACAAATTGATTCGGTCAGCAATGAATGACATGCTGATGTCTATTTTAAAAATCGCCCACCCATCCCGAACGCGTTTAGCATTCTACAAACTGTACGCAGGGGTCCAGAGGGAGGGCGGCGCTGACCTGGAGACTGCGCTCGGTGCGGTCCAGCATCGGCCTGCGATTGGGTTGCGACACAGGTCTCCCGGCGGCAGTGCCCTGGGCGGTGTTGCACACAACAGGGCCGGGCCTTCCACGCGCCTGCTCTGGGCTGTTCTGGCCGCGCTAAGCCTCTTGGTGGTGGTGAATGCGGCTCTCTACTGGAAGCTATGGGGAATAGAAGGAACCAGGTGGCTGTTTGAAACAGAAGACAGATACAGCGCCAATGTTATTGGGTACATAAGTGCATATGTTTTTGTCTTTTTATTTTGGGCACAACTTTCGTGTTGTAGCAATGTGAAAATCAAATTATTAATTCATTTGGAATAAGCGAAAATGTTTTCTTTCAATTAGTTTATTATGAATTGAAGTGGTATTTTTAAAAAAATGTGCAGTTTCAGGGGGTGGTGGAATTGATGAATTATTGTCAATTTTTTTCTTTGCTACTGTTAATAATCACTTAATATAAAACGTTTTTCAAATAAGAAACTCCAAAATACATACATTTTTGAAATAAAAGCAACTAATTAGTTATTTAACCATATTATTTCAAACTATGAATATGTGTACTGTTTTTAAGGTTAATAACATATTAAGTATGTTAAATTTTGTAATAATGTATTTCCTTATTTTTAATTATATTGCACATTGCAACTTCTGGTGCAAATACAAGGATGGTTATACAATTTAAAAAAACACTCATAAATGAAATATCCTGACAGTTTGTTTACTGAGAAAGTAATGTTAAGTGATTTTAATATATTTACTTGATCACAAATATAAAATGTCTGCCTTAGCACCGGCAAGGCCAGGCATTTAAATAATTGCACATACATAACTTTTTTTAATATTATTACAGACATTTATAAATATGAATATTTCCAGAACTGAGAACAGCCCGACCCCGGAACTTATAGCAGAGTGGTCACAACTTCTCAAAGAGCAATCCTCTTTTCACATGGGAGAGTTGGACAGATGGAGAAAGGCTCTCAACGATGCAATTACGTTATTAAAGCAGGTATTATTCCACATACTAATTATTAATCATATTCATCATCATCGTTCTCGTCCCCTTATACTAGGAGGGTTAGGGGTTCCCTGCCTTGCACCACTTCGGTACATGTTCGCAATCAAAACCCAATCTGGCTTCACATAGTCCGTGTGGCTGTATACCCTAGCTTAGTGTATGGTATTATGAAAAATCTGGTATCTGGCCTGTATTAAATAGTACCATTTACCTAAGTAATGTTTACGATTTATAAATACATACTACATATTAAAATTTCTTTGTATTGCAGACTGAAACAGCGCTGGGGAATTTACAGTCGATAATAAAACCATCCTTAGAGAAACTTCATCCACCAACATCGCATCCAAATGCAGAACTGTGATTTTATTATAGTTTGTTTGCCAATTTTGTAGCCATTATACAATACATAAATTGGCTGAAACAACCTATAGGTATTAAATATCCTAAGATGATTTAGATATAATGAAAAACTGTCGTGCAATATTTTAATAAATTGAAAAGTTTTACGGAAGTCGTGCGGTGGTTTGTCTAAATTGTAAATAATTAAGTTGTAATATTTGTCAATATGGAATAATTTATGCCTTATATTTCTTTAATAACTAGAAAAAATAATGTTGTGTATAGTAATAACTGTTTTTAAAGAACCCACTAATTAATTACAAACCCTAATTCAAGAGATGTATTAGGTTTCCTACATGCTGTAATCATTTTAGTCCTATATTTATGCCGCAGGTTTACTTGAGCCATTAATATATAAAGCAAAAAATGCACAACACATTTCTTATGATATGAGTAATTTCTCTTGTTGGCCGTTTTTTAATGTAGCAATTGTTTGTCAGCCAGTTTTCATTGAAATGTGTGCCGCTAGAACTGTGTTGTATTATACTATACATGTATTAAGCTGTACTAGAATACATTCACAGAGTGCTTTTCACACAATTTTGTAAAAAGTATAGCTTTCCTTGCCATAAGTAGTATTAATGTTCTATAGCAGTGTAAGACGGCCGCATTTCTTAGTAGAGGCATTTTAAGAAAAATTGGTCTATAAATTTTTGGTTTTTGTATTTTTAGCGATAATTTTTTTGTTGCCAGTTTCACCATGTCTCAGCTTTAACATTAATTTACCTTAAAGTATTTAATTTAACAATGCTTGCTTTTACTAAATATACTAGTTATGCCAAACGGAAATATTTATATATTTATATTGATAATTTATAGCAATTTATACATATGTTTAGTGAAGTCTTTATGAATACTAACGGTAAATATATGTAATTAAAAGCTACATAGCATTTGCATTTCAAAATTGATCTTGAGATAGCTTTTCCTTTAAATAAGGTTAATTTAATCAATAAATCAGCAAGCATGTTTGATTAGAAGAGAAAAAAATTGTTGAAAATATAATTATAACTGATGTTAATTAATTAATTACATTATTGTAGCATACAAATTACCAAACAAAAATTCTTCCGCTAAAATTTGCTTTCTGTAGCTTAGAGAGTATTGTCAACTTATTGGCAATACTTAAATAGTATTGTTAATTTATTGACAAAACCTACTTTTATTAAGACCGTTACAAATATAGAATCTACCTATACAAGCGTGCAATTGTACCAGTATTTACTTAAATTTGGCAACTATAGCTTTTTACTATGAAATGTGATTGATATGAGTTAGATCCCTTCAAAAATATGCAAATGCACAAAGTGGTATCAGTTTGTAAATGGGTTTCAGTATCTAATGATCTATATGCTCCATTTTTTCTTATTTTGCATTCCATTATATAGTCTATTATACGAAAATAATATATAAAAATAACACTGCTACAATTTTGTTGGTCATTCAAAACATAAGCATATATGAAATGAAAACAGATCTTATTTAGGTCTGATGTAAATTTATCATATTGAATGAAAACTGCTTCAAAACAGCATGCAAGTTTATAAATGGATTTAATTACTAAACTGGAATTTAGAAAAAACAGTTGGATATGTGTTAATTGATTTTTAAATTAGATGACTCACCAAGTTTAAAATTATGCGTCACATCAATTTAAATTATGCGTGTGCTAGCCGATCACGTTTATCTTTTTGCATCTAATGAGAATAATAAGCACTGGTAAAAATCACCCTTAAAATTCATGATCTCTACAATTTAAAATTCTACAGATCTGTCTGTAAAATGATTGATGGTATGTGAATAAATATTGTTGCCTGTTATCTTGAATTGATTATTTTTATCTTTACTTTAATTTAGGTCTACAAAAGTATTTATTTTTCTGTTTAATAAAGTTTTCAAATCATTCTTAAGTGAATTGTGTAGTAATCCCTCCTCGTATACATGATGCTCTCATCTCGCCCGCTCTTGCCTTACCTCACCACATCTCAGCCGCGTGTCAGTATTTTGCACCTGAGTCGAAGGGCTTCGCTTGGTTTTGAGAGGTAGAGCGAAAGCTGTGCATGTACACATGCGCTCCTTTAGCTACACGCCAGCTATGTTTGAGTGAAATTTTTTTTAAATCCTCATTATTTTTTCTGCACTAGAACTAAAGTAATACGTATAATTATAACTTCCTCATTAATAATATAATCATACTGTGATCTATTGCGGTGCATGGTACCCATCCAACCATATTTTTTTGTACAGTGTATATACAGTGAAACTCGCTTAATAAATTCACTTTTAATAAGTTTTCCCGCTAAATAAGTTTAAATTCTGCGGTCCCGTACAAATCCCATATATTTTTTAGACTTAATACGTTTTCCGCTTATGTTCGTTTCTCGCCTAAGTCGTGAAAATATTTATAGCCGAACTCAATTTATTCATACAAATAAATCTTCATAATACGTTTTTCGGAAGACGAAATTTTGTTCAACATTCCTAAAAATGAAAAATGGGTGCAATAAAAATTAAGTGGGTTTGGCGGCATCACAAAAGTTCTAGCCGCTGAAAAAACCCTTTAGTATTTGAATAGGCTAATAAAATAATATTTAATAAATAAATTTACCTGGCGATTATTTACGATAATTTTTTCAAAATCAATCAACGTCGGCGCAAAATAAATTCGCCTAAACGAAACTGTTTTCATTTTGGTTGTATTTCTTCAAGGAAACAATCGGCAATATTAATTACGTAATATCTCCTATTGTTTTTAAGACCGGCGTCACACTAGGTGTATCTTCCGTAGCGTCTTTAATCACTGTTAATATGTTTTCACGCCCAATAAGTTTTTATTTGCTGGTCCCTTGAAAAACGTATTAAGAGAGTTTCACTGTACAAAAAATAGTAGCTAATAGCGCAAAGACAAAAAAGCAGCAGTAGCCTCTATGTCCACCTTGGCAAGTACCCACACGTCAAAATAATAAAATAAGTGTGTACATGGTGAGCTCTCACCGAGGGCCTCTCGGCGAGTGTGTAGAGCCGCCATCTTGAAATGTAGGTTAGGTTTAGGGTATGAAAAAACATGGGGAATGGTAAAAAATGGTTGATAACGATTAAGAATAAATAAATATAGGAGGGATATTCTCCAAAGATTTTGGTCTGAATCCATTTTTAATCATCACTCTGGTGTATGTTTTCAATATCTCCGGCAGATTTATAATTTTTTTGCAACAGTGTCGAGTTTTTTATGGAAATTTAGTTATAAAAGTAATTCAAACCTGTTCTTCAATAATTAAATTATCTATTTTTTTCCTTTTTCACTTATAATTCAGGTTGCTCGATTTTCTTAAGATTCCAATTAAAAATGTTTTATTGTCATTTATATTCATTACAAAACAGAACAAAAAAAGATTATCAAATTATCATTCTACTTACATACAAACTTTTATAAAAATAAATTCTTTGGTTTTGATGAATGAAAAATTGTGAAACCGAATATATATCGGTGCCTGCAAGGGATTTCATCTCAAGTATTATTTAAAAGTTTTCATTTATTTAATACCTAATTTAGTATCTTTATATTTAACGGTTCGGTTACTTAACCCCTTTGGACGTCGATGTGTATGGCTACATATATGATTTCCCATATTGCTTATGAGTTGTGATTGAACAACACTATTGTAGTTTTCTGTTCCTATATTTTCTATTTACGGGTTATTATGGTTGAATATTTAATTATGATTTAATTTAAATGTAATTATGTAATACTAATGCTCTGTATAATGCTATTTCGTTTGATCTTTTAGATGATCAGTGTTGACCAAAAATATATATTCCTGCTTTAATTGAATATTTATGTATTTCTACTTTTTTATTTATTTTACAATTTAGGAAACACAGTAGGACAGGAGATCTCAAATAATTTTAGAACTTGAATTATTTAATAATGTTAACTAAAACGCTTCTGCTATGTTATTAGAGGGCCCCGAGTCTTGTAACATTTGATCTAAAATAAATAACAGAAACTAACGAAGATATTAAGAGTAAATTAAATCAATTAACGTACATACATAGAAACATATATATATATATAAATTATTTGCTTGTAGAATGTATTTAGTTTTGTATCTCGTTGATCGTCTCTAACAACATTTATATCAGAAAATTAGACTTATTTGGAGGTTGTTATCGTACACAATGACTTATAATATTTTTTAAGCACATTCTTATCCAGAACGTTCAGTTAAATTACAAACATATTATACTGTGCGTGAATTGTTATTGTAAAATAAAATTATAGATACATATACATAGTTACTAAATATATAAACCAAACTCCCAATAATTGATTAAAAAAAATTATGTCAATTTTTCATGAATCATGCTCGACACCAATATTAGTAATATTCATGTTATTTTTCAATAAAAATATTACATATACACTTTGATTAATTGAATGATTTTCACTAATCTATTAAATTATTTATTTTTCCTCAATCACTTTATACTAAAGCTAGACATCCGTTTTTCTGTCCAAATGTTGATGTATGATGTCATTGGATCGTGCTCTTTCAAGATGAGAACGAGATGTCAACAAACCTAATATCGGATAAACATTGCACTAGTGCATATATTTACGTATTCGTTGCAAGAAGGGAAGGTTGCAAGAAAAAGTGACAACCATATGAAGTGCCGACACTAAAATATACAGAAACACCCGAGAGCAGCTCATGCACGTGTATTTTTTTGTCCGAATTCTGAATGTTTTTAGTCTAGAATTTAAAAAATATTTCTCCAATAATATGTACTGTTAAAAAACAGTAAACAAACATTTTTCTTACATCACTGTGTTTTAATTTAAAAATGATGTCGTATAAGGACATTATTATTTTGACTTCTGGCTGAAATGTCAAAATGTTTGTTCTAATTATTTTTGATTAAGATAATGAATAAGAATTCTAATTATTTTTGATCCAGAATTTAAAAAAACTACAATATGTATTGTATGAATAAAAAATTTACAACCATTTTTCTTTAATTTAAAAATTATGTCATACAGTGATCTTTAATTTGACCTACAAACTACATGCAAAATCGAGTCTGAATGAGACCCTGGAGGCCTCCAAAGTTATAAGAAGTAAAAGGACCTGGTGGTAATTTAAAGGAAGCATGCTGGCAATGTAGCGAGGCCCATATATAGTAGATTGCCGTTAACAAATTGTTGTCCGAGGTACATCTGTAGATATTCTGAATCATAAAATCTCATTTTTTTTATATTTCGTTACCCATTATGCATTCCATAACACAATGGTTGAATTCAGTACATTTGGAAAACTTGAAAAAAATGATACAAAACATTTTTGTTATATTCATTTGAAACTGTTAGCTCTTGATGTTATAATAATGAATTTTACAAATCTTAACTATATTTTTTTATGCTAATAGTATTTATTGGTAATGTACATAGTCAAATCTCACATCATTTGTATTCAAGGAATTACAAATATTGCATTGTTGTCCGCTTACGACCTAAGAGATGTGTAGCAATTTATTGTAAAGACACTCATAAAACATCTTTGAATGATGCCGAAATTTTAATCCAAAATATAGATGAATTTGCTATTGTATTGTACACACAAAGGATCGAAATTTCCGTTTCATATCGATTGAATAACAACAATTTTCGATAATGATAAATATTTTTATTGAGTGTCGTTCGATATCGATAATAAACAAAAATGAATTTTTCGATTATCGATCTCTAATGATAGTGATCGATAATACAGTTTGTTAAAATGATATTTGGCATTGGTCTTTCAGAGACTGTCACTGCAAGTTTCACAGAAGCAAAGACAGATACAGAGACTAATGAAAGACTTATCTATATATTATATTATATTAAAAGTGATTAAAATAAGGTTAAATTTTTGCAATTTTAATTTTTGTATTTTTTTGGCTTTTAAGGTTTAAGGTATATTTTCATTATTTTATTCCGGTAATTATATATTTTTTTAAGTAGAGATGTGAACACAGTTTACGTTTCGCATCAATATTCTTACTATTTTCAAAACTAAGCTAAACGCTTGTGCTATGAAAATAGGACTAACTTGCCGGTCTTGACTAACGTCCTGGAGTGGGGCCCGAACCACCGACCACCAGATCACTAGGAGAGCATCATGATCACTACTAATTAACCTACTCTTTAACTGGTCATTTCAGGTTTAAAGTATTGTAATAAAAATCCATGATATTTTTTAATAAAATTATTAATCAAATTTTGTTAATAAAATAGATATTATTACATATGAAAATTATGAAATTATTAGTTTATTTTCGAGATTGTACAAAATTAAACAGTATTAATAGATATTACAAATGATAAATTTCATTTATCGTTATTGACCCAATCGATAATCATTTTTTTTATTGTTTCGTTTATTATCGATTTGAACATTTCGCTCCTTAGTCTATACAAAAGTTTGACCAAAAAGTTATTAAAATGATTTTTTTAAACCATGAGACAACATTTATTGGAATAATTGCACAATAACTATTTAAACATAGAGCCCATATACTCAATTTCTAGAGGAGTACTTTAGAAGTCAGTTTACGGTGAAAATTATTATATTTGGCCGAAAATCTGTGACATAAAATTTTGGCTGTAGTATGGACATTACATATTAGATAATAAAATAATCACATGATGAAAACTTACCCGCTCAGAGGCTCAAAACTATTATAAATACAAGTAGTCAAATTCGTAATTTGTCCAAGTAAAAAACTTGTGAAAATAGTCACTGGTGCAGTTTTCAGGCACTCTATTCACCTCAAAACAATTCAATATCTGGGCATATTTGTCGAACCAAAAACATCAGCGTTAATTTTGACTGAACTCCAATGCGAGTGAAGGTGGTCTGGGGGGCCATCAATTAAATAAAAACTTTAAGGACTAGGTTTGATATTGCATAAACAAAGCTATTGATTTTTCAAAAGTGTAAATAATTGAAACTTTTAAAAAGAAAACATTTGGATAGCAGAATCAGGATGTTGAGTTTTAATTCTATCAACGTCAACATCTTGCTAATTTATTATTAATTATTATTATTAAAGACGACATGTTGCCAAAGATACTGAATATCATTCTATTTGAAAATTTTATTGAAAGAAAATATTACAAAACTAATTCTGAAAAAAAAAATTGTGTGCTGAATCTAAGATATTACCGATATACTTGGATTATATTGCTTATAAATTTGATCCAATAGACGTAAGTTGTACGAACGCTTATTATTTTTCTTTTATAACAAGTAGATTTTTTAGATGTAGTTTCCACAACTGTATATATTTTGTTAGTAATAAATAAAAATAAAAAAATGCCTGGAATTTATTTTCCTTCACCTCGCATTCCAGCTTGCTAGATCTGACTACTTATACTATGTTCCCCCAGTTGTCATCAGAGACAGAAATAATTCCTGACCTGTTTTGATTTTTATTTAATCAACTATGTTCCGCACGGGAAACCATGAATATAAGGGTGGGCCGCCGAGCTCGCTTCCATAGGCCGAGATTGTAAGTAACGGCCGGTCCAGAGAAAATACAGTGCAGGCGCCTCGTATACTGCAGAGCCTTTCGCCGTGAATGCGAAATATCTCGTAGAGGAGCGCCAGCCGTGGTGGTCCAGAATCCTTCACAGGGCCGCAAAAATATGTAGAGGCTGGGCCTGAGCTTCTCAGCAGCAAAGTAGAAATCCAGAGTGGGTGGCAGGATAGAAGTAAAACACAGATAAAAGTGGTTCAACGACGTATAAGACACCACACAAAGTGTAACAGGTAAAACAAAACCAATTTATTATATAGTATCTTTACAAGTTACAGGAGGTTACATAACAGCAAATTGCGTAATACAATCAGAGTGAGCGAAATCTCCCCTCCATATCACAGTGGTGCGCGGCGCGACAGGCATCATCTCATGGCGCTTTGGGGAACTACGTCCGCGAGATGCCAGGGCAGACCCCGCTTCCAAGACAGATAAAGATTCATAAAACGTTTTGCATGAACCCCACGGGGTTACAAACTATATCACATTGTTTGGCCTGACCTTGCACAAGGCCGTGATATAGTCGTTAGACTTGCACTGTCCTACTAATTTAGGAGATTCATCAAACAAGTCGAGCCGTGAGGGTTCGAATTTTAATCAGGTCATAAAAGGTAGTAGACTAATTGACATGCGATGCTTTCCATGACTGTTGCAAAGTACTCGCCTTGGCGAGTATTTTGATAGCACTCCCGACTATGGACGAAGTGGTTTTCTATACTTATCGCGTTTTTAAGAAACTCTCAAAAAGTCAATTTTTTCTCCAAATCAAAAAATGATTCTACATATTTATGTGTATGTATACTCCCCGGATGGGTATTAATTTAGCGATCATGATGCAAAAAGATTTATCAAAATCGGACACCTCTATCGAAAGTTATTTCACTTTTCGTGATTTCGCGGGTTCGGTCCGAAGCGGGCGGGCGATCAGATTTAAATCAGCAAAAAGTAGAAAACAAGTGTTTATCAGATTCCAATTATTACATGTTTTTTAATAAATCGATTTTTTTTTTTGGTATTTTCTTATATACCTTCTTTTTTTTTCAAAAATCGTTTTTTTTTTATTGCTTTATCTGAAAGTAAAACTCATTGAGAACATTTCTTCAAATTTTCATGAAGATCCAAGCAATAGATCAAAAGTTGCAGAGTTTCGAAGCGCGCCCCGTAACCGCCGCACGGCTGAGCAGATAGCGGTAAGGGACCGCTTAGCAGGTAGCGCTTATCAGGGGTCGCTCCGCCTTAACGGTAAATCTTTTGTTATTGTAGAAAGTTAATTACATGAGGTAGGTACGATGTTTACTCGAACGTGCTCCATTTTTGACCATACAAACACCCTTATAAATCAGTTGTATACGAACTTCTGAAGCGTGAGCATCTAAGAATCGAACATTTTCCTTTTTACAAAAAATCAGTATGAGTTCCCGACAAAAAATTACACGCGTAACTCGTGAAGGTAGTAAAAATTACAAATCGCGATCGAAAAAGAGGAAGCAATATTTTAATCCTCAAACTGTGGAAGTGGACGAAAGTAGCTTCAGTGCGTCTCGTAAGAAATTAAAATTGAAGGACGATATTCATGTGCCGATTGATCATTCGGTGGAATATCGAATCATCAATTTTGTTCAAGTGTTTACGGCTATTTCACAGTACGTAAAATGCAATACGTGTGACGGTTCTATGCAATTCGCGCCTATAGAAATGCGAGGACTTGGATACAAAATCGCAGTAACGTGTGACAACTGTGAGCAGCGTAAAATAAATATGACCGCGGTTATTGATGGTGCGTATGAAATCAATAGACGTTTCATAATGACAATGCGATTGCTCGGTTTGGGGGCAGCGGGCTGTGAAAAATTTTGTGGATTAATGGATATGCCACCGTTTCTGAAACAAAAATCTTACGATGCCATCTTGAAACAAATTTTAACTACCGTAAAAACAGTATTTGATCGTTTTATTAGTTTTGCTGTGCGTGACGAAATGAAAAAAAACGAGGGGTTGATTAAAAAACATTTGACTGTATCTGGCGATGGAACTTGGAAGAAACGTGGATTCACTTCCTTGTACGGGGTCGCTTCTTTGGTGGGGTATTACACTGGGAAAATCGTAGACATTGCTGTGAAAAGCGCCTTTTGTAAATTGTGCCAAACTTGGGAGAAAAAAAAGGACACTGCCGAGTATATAGAATGGTTTCAAACTCATGAACCTCAGTGCACATCTAATCATTCGGGATCAGCCGGCAAGATGGAGGTAGATGCTATACTGGAAATGTTCGGACGTTCCGAAACATTGCATGGGGTGAAGTACGCCAATTACGTTGGTGACGGCGACTCCAAAACTTTTTCCTCTATAAAAAATGCGGAGCCATACGAGGACCTTGTCGTGCAGAAGAAGGAATGCATTGGACACGTGCAGAAACGAATGGGCACACGACTGAGAAACGCTAAAAAAAATAATAAAGGGCTGGGTGGTAGGGGAAAATTAACTGGGAAAATGATAGACAAGTTGGCTGTTTACTACGGGTTAGCAATTCGTCGGAATTCAAATTCACTGGAGAAAATGAAAAATGACATTTGGGCAACGTTTTACCACTATAGCTCAACCGACACGAATCCCCAACACGATAAATGTCCCGCCGGTGATGAGTCATGGTGCGAGTGGCAGAGAGCTTTTGCTGCGCTACCCAACAAGAAACCAAAAAAGAAAAACCAGATCCCCGGATTTGTTCACTCCTACCAACCCCTACCCGATGATGTATTGAAGATTATGAAGCCGATATACGAAGACTTATCTAAAGATGAATTGCTTGAAAGATGCCTCGGTGGATTCACTCAAAATAACAACGAGAGCTACAACCAACTGATCTGGAAACTGTCCCCGAAACATCTTCCAGGAGGTGCAGTACCTGTAAGAATTGCTGCTTATACATCAGCCTGTATATTCAACGAGGGGCAAATATCTATTTTGAAAGTTTTCGAGGCAATGGGGGTGCATTGTGGCAGCAACGCTCATGAGTACGTCGCGCAGCAGGACGAGAGGCGAATTTCGACGGCCGAACAACATTCCCGTATGCAGAAAAAACAAAATATTTATTTAAATAATCGTTCAAGTACAAGGAATGTTCATGTACTAATGAAATATTTTTGATTTTATGATTTCAGTTAACCTGCTGGACTTCCATGGTGATCACCGCAAACCTCATGAAAAAAAAACGGTTTCGGGGAAAGAGCCATAACTCCGCCAATTGTTAATATTTTTAAATAAATTAAGGCGTGTTTTATTCAATGAATAATATACTATTACAAAATTATAACTTTGATTTAATAAAATTATTACTACATATTTAAAAAAAAATCCAAACTTTCCTTATTTTTTCCGCACAAAAAGGTATATAACCCCTTAAAGCAAAATGTTTCAAAAATATTGTGTGAAAAATATCAACTCGATCCGGTTATTAGTTTTAAAGATATCCAACGACAACTGTTGGGCCCTCTGCTGCCGCCCGTACTGGCACGCGGACGGTACTAGAGCCGGCCGGGCTGACAAACGGGGCAACTGCTACGGAACGCGGTTTTTACCTGATTAATTCTAAGAATAATGTACGAAATTTCTTTTATGCTTCTACTTTTAGACATAAGACCCTTTAGGCTAACTGAGATTTGATTTAGTGTTAGTCTTCAGTGGCAGTGAAACCCAGTAGTCGATAGGTAGTTGTGCATGTATTATAATCATTTTCAAAAATTTATAATGAGACATCATGAAGGTATGCAAGGAATATTAATGATTGCCAATGCATAGGATCAAATTATGGACCTAATTAATGCACACCGGTATGACAGATTTAAATGAAATTTAAACATCATATTTTAGGCATTAAAAACTTGTGCTTAATCGAAGGATTTTTTTTTTGACTTAAACTTTTTTTTTATAAATAATAAATTAGTGATTTTTTCCCTCAAAATTCATAATTAAGCTTTCAAAGACCGCCATTTTGATAAATTTGAAAAAAATAAAGAAGCTTTGATTAAGCACAAGATAAACTATTGAACTACTAATTTCTTTTTGTTTCATTAAATTTAGATAAACCACTATGAAGCACTGATGGACACCGCGAGGCACTACTTGCAAAACAGGGGTCAAGAATCGAGATTCTATCGTGGTCCAGTATTAATAATTTTATTTGAAATTTTCGATATAGTTACTTAAAATATAGTGTAAAACGTTGGTATTATGTATTGAATCAAAACATTAAACCGTTCAAATTTTTTTTTGAAAATGTCATTTTTTTGCGCCTCTGACTACACTAACCCCTTAACCGCCATTATAGAACTTGCCAGAAGAAATATACTCTCTTTACTCATAGTATTACTACTAGACTACACTGTTATTAACTAAATATATGGCCTTGGCGGCTGTAATAATAATTTGTGAAGAGCCAACAGAATATAGTTACGTGGCATAAATTGTCAGATGATTTTCCTTGAGTGGACAGTTCATTCTGAACATCATTTGTTGAAGCTGCTGAAGTAGGTATTTCATTTAAGTGCGAATGAATTTCTTTTTCGAATGGGTCTTCTTGAACTGGTACTTTGTGATGAACATTATTTACTGGATCCACTGTAGCAGTTGAATTTATATCAACGATTGATGCAACAAAAAGTCAACTAAGTCTCATCGATACCTACTTTTTGAGAAAGTGCATAAGAAAAATTCAACTCATTTGGTGATTGTACTCTAAACTGCAGAACTGAATTATCATCTTTAAAAGCTATCCATACTGTATATAGATAGCATTGATGCTTCAGTACAACTAGTCTAATCTAAACTATTTCGATAAAAATCTTTGAAATATTTTAGTAGATCTGGTTGAATCTTACTTTCCAGGTACTCCAGGCAGAGATGTGACTTATCTAAGATACAAGTATTTGAAATACAGATATAAAATGCAAAATACATATTTTCATCTTGTACCTGAAATATTTTTTTGAATATTCATCTTGTATCTTGATACATCCTTTTGGTATCTTAGTATTTTGTAAATACTAAGATACTTTTTTCCAATGATGTGTACCTATAACGAGACCTCATCGAAAGAAAATGAGCGACAAAATGTTTGAATAACTTTTTAAACTTTACTTAAGTCTCAATTAAAACCTTAAAAATATACATATTATATCTTGTCACATTTGAGCGATCAACGTGATTCATTCTTTAAAAAATAAACTTACATTCAATAAAATGTGTTTTCTTACAAAAGGATTTTATCTTTAAAAAGTATTTGGAAGATATGTATTTTGTATCTAGTATTTCAGATACCATTCCAGAAAGTTATTTGTATCTGGTATCTGAAATACTTGATTTTAAAGTATTTTGTATTCCAGATACTTTTTATAGGGTATCTTGTACATCACTGACTCCAGGAGAGATTACTTGTTGACGTTTGTTCAATTACCTCCTTTTTATGGCCATGGTTTTTATAATCGAATGTCATGGTAAATACATAATTATTTTTTAAAAAAAGGTGGCCTAAACCATCACACTATATCAATTGTGGCCATGTCCATGGCCAAAACTAGAACAAAAGTAAAATTGATGTGCCAGTTATGGCCATGAGGCATTTTTCTACTAAGAAATAAACTAAACTATGAAATAACCTTAAAACAATGTTCCTGGGACTTTCATTCAATAGGCTAAATTGATTAACAAACATAAGTGATTAAAACGTTACTTTCACATTACCCATCCACGGGCCCTTATTGTTCTTGTTAAGACTTTAATGATTTTTAATAACTGTTACCAAGAACTTCAACTGATACTCAAAGAAAATGGTGGTACAGCTGTTATATAACAGCTGAAAAAACAGTTAAAAGAAATGAAAAATATATATATATAAATACACCTTTGAATGTCCAAGTGGCCAAAACCGGCCCATCACCCTATATCATTTTGGCAATATAATGGTTAAATTGAGGCACTTGAGAATTGAAAGACTATGTATTTGTATCAATTTATTGTCATCATCAATACACATTATAAATAATATACTTACAGATCTCAGGTTTCGCGAGTTTCCAGGCCCATCAGTTATTTTCTTGCTTTGCTATGTGAACTTACTCAATTTCAAAGTGGAATATTAAAAAACCTTCATTTTAATACAAACCAAAACCTCTTTTCCCCAGATTGTTGCACGCAGCCAAACATCAACAGCAGTCTGCAGACAAATCCACCGTATTGCTTGCCTCTTGGCGTTTTTATAGATTTTGCTAAACATGTACATAGCCACCCTGGGTATAGCAGAGTTAACATTGTAAATATAAAACTGATACATTGTAGACATTTCTGGCCTTTTAATTTTATCCAATTGGCCATGTGGAATGTACGAGCAACGATAAAATGGTAAAAAAAAAAAATAAAGCGAATGCTGAAGGCATCAGAAACAGAGGGCGTCCATGAAAGATCTGGCATGATCAGATAAACTAAATATTGGGAGGATTAAAAGCCTCAACAACCAAAAGAGAATGCATAAGATGTACAAATATGATGATTCATTAATTCAATCTCTAACTATGGTTTGTAATACAATTAATCCCTTTTACTTTAGTATTTTTATGCAAACATAGCAGTGTATTAGAAGTGGGTTAAATCATTTTAAATGAATATTATCATATAGAGGAAATAGTGCCAGTCTTGTCTCTCACTTCTACCCTTTTTCATACACACTCATAAATTGTTATCTTCTAATCAGCCGTTTTGTAAAATGTGCAATATTGCTATTTCTGCATCTTAACGGTTATTGTATAACATTGTAATGCTGCCAATTTTGACGTTAATGAATTCAATCAATCAGAAAGCTTTAAAACATAAAAGTTAAGTTATTCACAATTATGAATAATGAGCTTTTTAATTGATTGAATTCATTAATCTCAAACCTGTCAAATTTAAAACATTAAAATTGGCAGAGTTACAATGTTATACACTAACTCGGCCGTATTCTGAAAATAGTAATATTGCCATTTACATATCTTGAGTTATTTTTATAACATTGTAATGCCATTAATTTTGAAGTTTTAAGTTTGACAGGTTTGAATTAATGAATTCAATAAATAAGAAAGCTCTAAAACGTAAACAAACAGTAAGTTATTCACAATATGCGAGTAACTTAAATATTGATTGAATTTGTTAATTTCAAACCTGTCAAACTTAAAATGTCAAAATTAACAGCATTATTATGTTATACAACTGTCAAGATACAGAAATAGCAATATTGCTTGTTTCAGAATACGCCGGAATACGTGGTCACCAGGTCTTCCTCAGATATCCCCTTTTCTATATTAACTTGAAAACTTTTTTAAATAGAGATGCAAAAACACAGAATACGTGTCGCATCAATATTCTTTTTTTGGATCTCAATCCTAGGATTGGTCTGCACCAAGCACTCGATCTCTCCACTCCTCTGTCACCTGCCAGCCACTTCATTTCTTGGTAGGTGCCACAGCGCACATCTCCGATAACCTGGTCTATGTACCTCGATCTCGGGCGGCCCTCATTCTCAAACTAAGCCAAAAGCCTGTGCTAAAATGGGACTACTTGCTGGTGTCCTGGGATGTGACTGGAACCACCGACCAACGATCACTGGGAGAGCTTCACGACCACTACACCAATAAGCTACTCATCTAAAACTATCTTCATATTTTTTTAACATCCCTTCTTCACCCAAGAAAAATATTTTAGTTCTGCCAACAATAATAAGCTTAACATTATTCCTAATTTATCTCGATAACGAAAATAGAGGGTTACATGTTGAGAAATGTTCTTGAAAATATGTTAGCAGATTTTATCAATAGATTATCAATTTTAAAATCTCCACTTAGGCTATAAAATCGGTTACAAATACATTAATCTCAATTCTCCATCAAATCGAGTTTGCAGTTTTGCTTGTGAACCCTCATATATATAGATTGTCAACGCACAAGCCTGAGTACCACATTTAGTTTGCCTTCATTTTTTCCCTCGCCAGCTCCAAGCCTCGAGTCTACTGACCATGTTGTTCCACAAAAAACTTGCTCCAACCACATTTCTAATTATTTCTTAAAATTGTCTAATTAGAAGTTGAATAGTCGTGATGACGTTAAAATCTTGTTGACCTTTGAAGCATTGAATCATCCCTCTTAGAGGGATATGATTACTTGTATAAGATGAATGTTACTTTGAAGCATTGAATCATCCCTCTTAGAGGGATACGATTACTTGTATAAGATGAATATTATATATTATATTTGTAATACTTGAAAATGAATTAATGATCATTCAAATTGAATGGATTTGTATGTGTTCAAGTTATCACAATTTAAACTTGATCAAAACCATTTGGTTTTGGAGCTGTTTGTTGAAATCAACAAACTACTCTGGAATATGTAACTACATAACTTACCTCACATGTCTTTGTGAATAAATAAATCTCGGAATATATTCGGTTTGTGGAAATTTATGAATTAGTACTGCAATTGATCAAAGATCGGAAGGCGGATAGTTTGATGCGGGGATGGAAGCATCTTTTGAAAAAAAAAAAGCCTTTCACACCGTATCAAGATTTACATTTTTATTTTCAACATAAATCCATCATACACGGCATGTTAGGTTGGGGGTGTTCACTTGTCTTCGGGCTTGGAGAACACGAGCGTGTAGCCACACTTGCCGCAGTAGTGGCGATCCTCCATAGCGGCCATAAACACTCCAGCACCACAGCGTTCTTCGGGACACTCACGACGCAGGCGGTGGATCTTTCCATTTTCGTCAACCTGTAGTTAAAGTTGACATTTGTTAATAATTGGATGACTAAGTTTAATACTTGAAATCACAATCATATTTGTTACACAATATGCAGTAATACATGCTTTTCATTGTAGCTGACAGTTAATTGCGCAATATTTATTTTTCAGGGGAATATCTTGTTTGAAAAATATTTTTTAAGAGACTTTTGTACTAACTTAAAATTGTTTAAAGGTAAATAAATGAATGACAAGCGTGACTCACCTTGTAGTATTTGAGTACAGCTAGCTTCACCTTCTTCTTCTTGTGTTTGATCTTCTTCGGGGTGGAATAATTCTTCTTCTTCCTTTTCTTGGCTCCTCCTCGGAGCCTGAGCACCAGATGAAGGGTGGATTCCTTCTGAATATTATAGTCAGACAGGGTCCTACCATCCTCCAGCTGCTTACCGGCAAAGATCAACCTCTGCTGGTCTGGAGGGATTCCCTCCTTATCTTGAATTTTCGCCTTGACATGTTCGATAGTGTCTGATGGCTCCACCTCAAGGGTGATGGTCTTGCCCGTGAGGGTCTTCACGAAGATCTGCATGTTGACGGCCGTACACTATGCCGATCTATGAAAAAAAGGAAACCAATTAGTCTTCAAAAATATACAAATTTGAAAGTAATTTCATTTTTCTATGGCTTTATTTTTAAGTCTACAAGAGGAGCGTACATAAAACCCTTCTAAATAAATAACTTTCAGGAAATGATCAAATTAAGTTCTGGGCTGCACATAATTTTTGTACAAAGGATATGACAATAATAAAGTAAGCACGACTCTTGACCAATTTATTATACATTTTTCACTTGTCATCTCAAATAACACCTAAAAAAAATAATTTATGTGCACAAATAGCCATTCACTGCACTATTTGTAAGACAAAATATAATAATTTTACCATTTCAATTGTAAATTTATTTTTTAAAACACCCTTCAGCACGTAATAAACTTCTTAAACTGATATTTCAGTCTTTCAAGAGGTACCATTAAAAACCTAATTCTTGACAACTTTTATTCAATAACATTTTAATAACAAAATAAATATAGTCATTTTCATATGTTTATAGACTTGTAAAAACATGCAGTCACCAGCATATGACTGTTTTTACAAATGATATGCAAAAATACCTGTCGATGCAGATATTTATTTTTACTCATAACTGATGATTTTAAAAAAATATATGATATTACGAAACAGGCTCAAGAAATTTTGCAGCTACTTATTGTAATAATCATGTCAAAAGTGAAGAATTTTTATTGCATCTTATTTTAATAGCGCAACAAAATTCACACACGCTAATAAATTTGCACATTCGAGCTGTCGATACAGAAAGCGTGCCAAAATTTGTACGAGGGAAGTACTTCCCACGATGAAGAGCCACTTCTGTACTGGCGCTTTAAAAATACTGGACATCAATTATTGCTAAGCACACATACCATTGTACTGATTCAGAACTTTAAAATGAAGGTGGTTGGGTGAAAAGGAATGGAATTAATAGCAGTTATAGAATGAAGGGTCGTCTTTATTCAACTTATAGATACAAAAATAGATAATACACAGCTTAAACTAAAAGTACAGCATTAATACATCCATCATTCTCGGGATTGTTGGTGACCTGGGCGTACTTGCCCCAGATGACTTTTCCAGACTGTGTGACCAACCCGAGTTCTGATATATTAACTTCAATTACTGTTCCTTTAGTGATGACTCCGAGACTTGTGAACATGGGCGAGCTGGGGTTCTTCTTCACTCCGATGATGGGCAGGCAGAATGTGGCTTTTAGCTCCGGGTGTGTCACATGGGCCTTTTTGAACCGAAGTGCCATGGGCCGGATGAATCGCTCAAACTTGGGCGGTTTCCTGGTGAACCCTTCGCCTACAAATGTGACTTTGGTGACCATGCGTTTCCAGGCTTTTCTCCTGGTCTTGCCTGAACTTAGAACTTTAAAGACTTCTGCGTCGGATTGAGCTCTGACTTTGGGTATAGGTACGTCCCATTTTCCAGCTTTTTCTTTCCTTTTTTGTTTGATCATGTTGGAAAGCACTTTAGCTCTTGATTGAATATCCCTGTCGAGGAGATACACTGGTACGGCGCCATCGGAAACCTTTTCGGTTTTCTGTTTAACTTTCTTCTCTTCATGCGCTTTGATCTTCTTTTTCATTTGGATCTTCTCATTTCGCCTCTCCTTGTTGAATAATTTGGCCTTAATTCCTCTCAATTTTCTGGCCTTCTCCGCCCTCTTGTGGGGCTCACGGGCTTCCTTCTTCCGCTTACGCTCTTCATAATCGAGCCTCCTACCGTACAGCTTCTGGTGGCGTTCAATGTACTCGTTCTGCGGCATGTTGACAGATCAACCTGAAAATATCAACCACTCTAAATTACTACGTGCCATCACGACTTATTCACAAAATTTACGAGGCCCGAGGTCATTTCAGATTTGCGAGACTAATTTTCACCAGTCTGTTGAATATGCAATTCGCAGAATGATGAAAACTGTGAACACCTCCCTGAAGATGACTGGCTTTGTTAGTAGTAAAAGAATTAACATAGAAAATAAACGAATTGTACACTTACCAGTCAACGTGTTATACTAATATATCCTCTACTCGCAACCTGAAACACCTCGAACCGCAAAATAATTCATAGGCAAACATTTGACAAGGAGACCACGAGGCGACGGCGTGTCAAAAATATAAAAACGAGAAATATACATATGTGTAAAACAAAACAAAACCAAACACAAAAACGAATTAAGCTAATAATATTCAGGAAATATCATTAGACTGGAAACTCGCTAAAAATTAATATTATTTCGAGAGAGCCAAGAAACACTCACCTATTCAACATCCACGCAGTGAAAAAGAACCGGACGCGGAAACCACCACAGAATATAGATGGAAACCACGGAATATAGACCAGTCGGAATCCTATCTATGGTCGGAATTCACTGGTATGAACTGAGGTACAGACACGGCACAGAATGTATCACGAATGTATGGTCCTGGCGGAAACAGCAGAATAAGCAATTAGGGATGGTAAAAAATATCGATATATCAAAATATTTTTTGAGCATCTTTTTTCACTTTTTTTCCGGCGACCTTTATCTTTTTTCACTTTTTTCTGGCGACCTTTTTTTGGTCATCGATATTTTTTCTCGGATAATCGATATATTTGGTCGCCAAAAGCTTATACCTCTTACATTTTTTAAAAAATAATATCGATAAATATCGATATATTTTTCGCAATGTATATCGATTATTTTCGATACTTTTTAAAAATATCGATTCGATTTTTTTTTCATTTACCCATCCCTATAAGCAATTAACAAAATTAACCATAGACTACTTTTTATTGGTGATGAAACATGTTTTTTAAGCACACCTACTTGTAACGTACCTACTCAAGAGAAAATTTTAAAACACTTTGTGTACTTTAAAACTAAGACTTAAATATTTAGTACTAGCCCCAGAAAAAATAAATTTATATAATCCTTTAAAGCTCAAAAGCAAAATTCCAACAGACGGGAGAAATTTCTGCACTGGAAGGACGATGGGCAAAAGGTCAGTCTGCAAAAAATTAACAGACTATATTGAACACATAAGACCTAGAGTCTCGCTGCTACACATTTAAATTAGGTCCAGGATCATGTAAAAGGAATCTAAGCAGTTCACACTGAATTAAAAAGATCAGATCCATGCATCCTCCCCCTCACAAAAAACTTAAACATTGTTATTGCATCTTATAGTAGTGTGTCAGGACAGAAGAGTATGGCCTTCCATCATCTCTGTCCCCACGGGGAAATGACGTGATGGTAAATTAGTTAGTGAGAAAATGTAAATATTTTCAATTATTTTATAATAATAGTTTTCTGTGCGTTGCGATACAAAATCTACCTGAGTCTATAAACACTATAAATCAATGTTATTTAAAAAAATATGGACGCTGGTGATTTTATAAAAATATTATGTTATTTATTGTAGGTCCGAACATGTCAAAAAATTTGATTCGATAGTATCCAAATGTTATTTATAAGTATAATAGAATCAAATTGAGTAGAATGTCCGCCATATAATTATTTAATTAATTGACTAATTACTTAGTTGTCAAAAAACCCAGGCAACATTTTTTTAAGGAATAAAAAGAAAGGATCGGCAACAGTTTTGTACTTCTATATCCCCCACTATTCCTATTTCAAAATTATGGACAATGATCCATAAGTAACGCTCATCTTTGATTTCTTCCGAGAAAGAGTCTTCAAAAATCCATGGCTAGAAGTTTTTGCTGACAACCCAGCACCTCTACATGTGCCACATATTAGTGAATCATCCATTTTTCAAGCCCTTCGCCTTAGTTGGATGCTCCCTTTGCCATTTAAGAATTAACCTATCCTCTTTTCTTTTAAACCTTAAAAATTCCTTACCCGACACCGGGCATCATCTTAATACTGTTAACATGTAAACCAAAACAATATAAGAAGTGCCTTATTCTTTCAGATTCCTTAAGTTCTCTATTCAAAATTAAATTCAGCCCTTTTCGGCACCCTGATGACCATATCTATATATTAGGTCCTTACATATGAAATTGCCGTTTAATATGGGAGGAACATAAAGCCGATTTTTTTTTATTATAATATATTTATTTAATCAAAGTATGTACCATTGCTATCTATGCACTTTTGCCATCTCATAGGTAGTTCATCGATCCCTTTACTAAAAAAACCATTCGGACGGGAATCAATAAAATCTTTGAAGGCGGTTTGGACTGCCCCATCGGAGTTGAATTTTTTCCTTTGCAAGAAGTTATCCAAATTTCGAAAAAAATGGTAATCTGTTGGGGCAAGGTCCGGAGAGTACGGTGGATGTCTTAGACATTCCAATTGAAGCTCCTCTAATTTGGTAGCCGTCTGTTGTGCAGTGTGTGGTCTAGCGTTATCATGAAGCAGCAGTGGCCTAGAGCGATTAACCAGCCTCGGTTGTGTAGCAGCTAGCTTTTCCATCATGGTTTGCAGTTGCTGACAATAGACATCTGCCGTAATCGTCTGGCCAGATTTAAGAAAGCTGTAGTGAACGACACCAGCACTAGTCCACCAAACGCTCACAAGTAACTTTTTTGGAGTCAATTTTCGCTTGGGGCATGGTTTGGCTGATTCGGCAGGGTTCGACCATTGCGATGAGCGCTTCCGATTATCGTACAGGATCCACTTTTCATCACAGGTAATGATTCGATTTAAAATCCCTTCATTATTGTGCCGGTTGAGTAAAGCAACGCAGCAGTCAATGCGCGTTTGTTGATTTGCTTCAGGCGTCTGATACACATGCTTATTTAGTGGCACGTGAGTATGCGCAGTATCGACTTTGACAGTGGCATGCTTATTACTGGCATGATTCCGCCGATTGATTTATAAGCATGCCACTGTCATTCACCATAGAAAAGGGGTATCTTTGGAGCATGTGTGAACAGACTTGCTTGTTTATAAGCATGCTTGTGTCATTCGCGGGCTTCGCGGCTAGTATTATCGATGCAATCTTCTCAGTCCGCGATAGATGAAACAAATATGGCGCGTTGGGGAGATGATAAAACATTTATTTTCGTGACTTATGATAGGAATCACGAATGTCTGTGGAATACTTGGTCACCGTTGTGTAAAAATAATATAGTCAGAAATAATGTTTACGAAACTTTATTAATAGGCAAACTAAAATCAAAAATGTGCGGATGGAAACTCGGGAACTTTTTTGATTTATTAGTACACTTGAATTTTCTATTTCAGTTTGCAAAGTTTCCATTTTGAACAAGAGCGTCTCTATTCTATGACAAGAGCATGCCACTAATAAGCATGTGTGTTTGATTGTTAGCTTTGGGCATGCTTATTTATGAGCATGCCACTAATAAGCATGCCATTAATGTGCAAGTGTGTACAGTTGTTAGGGCATGCTAATTAGTGGCATGCTCATTAGCATGCCAGTAAAGAAGCATGTGTATCTGTACCTTCACTCAATTCGTGAGGTACCCACCTTTCAAGCTTTTTCACCTTACTAATTTGCTTCAAGTGGATTAAAACAGTTTTATCACTAACACCGCAGCCTGCAGCTAACTCGGATGTGATTTGCGATGGATCCGCTTCCACAATAGCCTTCAATTCTTCATTATCAACTTTGGTCTCCGGCCGTCCACGGGGCTTGTTCTGCAGGTCGAAATTTCCAGAACGAAAACGTTGGAACCAAAAACGCACTGTGTTTTCTTTTGCGGCACCGTCGCCATACACATCATTAATCCTTCGAGCCGTTTCTGCAGCACTGGTGCCACGGTGGAACTCGTACTCGTAAATAACGCGATATTTCAAGTTTTTCATTTTGTAAACTGAGTGACAAAACAAATGAATTATTATTTTCAAAACACAAATACCTGAGTAAATAGTTGTATAAATTTGGATTTGGAATTCCTAACCAAAGAGAAGATATTTGAGATCAAATTTGCCAGTAAGGCAAAACGCCAATTTCATATGTAAGGACCTAATAGTAGGAGTGTAATTCACGACCTTTCCTTGGATAACATTCAAATTGTTTTGGCTTCTCAATATTTATTTATTTAATTTATTTATTTATTTATTTAACGCCCTTATGGGCTTTTAGAATATACAGAATATTTTTTTTTTTAAATAACATAAGACATTTAAAATTAAAATACAGTTAAAAGTTACAATAATAATAGTTAAAAGTTAATAATAATAATAATAATAATAATAATAATAATAATAATAATAATACAGAAAAACATAAAAACATAAGATAAAATAATAATAAAGTTAAAGGTAGAAATAATAATAGTTAAAGGTAAAATAGAAAGATTTATTGTCCATCTCCATTTTATTTGAATGTAAACAATTGTATCAGCTTTGTCCTATAAACAGTTTATCAGCAAATATGTCAGCCGCCTCTGCATGCTCATTCCCTAATGAGTGTAATCTGGGAATTACAGAGTTTGCTAATGCATTAGTTCTGACATTTCCACTATAATAGAACAATGCACTGTGTCTTGATGACCTCGATGGAGCATATTAGTCGATCAGACTAATAATCTGGGGGCAATCAATCAAACTATTTACGATCCTATAAAGAAATATTAGGTCTGTTACAGTACGTCTCACAGACAAGTTTAAAAGTTGTAAATAACTAAGGAGATATTCATAATTGATATCTTCCAAACGTATATTTAATTTGTAATTAATAAATCTTAAAAAAAATTTTTGGACTCGTTCAATTGCCGTTGAATGATTAACATAGTGAGGAGACCAAATGATCGAGTTATATTCAACCTGAGGTCTGACAAGAGAAGTGTAGAGGACTTTATAAGTGCGCAGGTCTGTAAAGTTTTGTGCAGTTCTTAAAACAAATTCCAACATTTTGAGACCTTTATTAGTTATCAAGTCAATGTGGGGAATGAATGATAATTTAGCATCAAAAATTACTCCCAGATCACTTATCTCCTCAACTGATACAAGGTTTACATAATTAATTTTGTAGGTGAATTTAATAGGAATCTTTTTTTTTTTGTAAAAGTAATAGATTGGCACTTGGGATATTTAGATGAAGTTGATTGTTGGTACACCATTTGAACAGGGAATCCAAATTTGATTGTAGTTTCATACAATCGGACATACTTTTCACTGATCTTAATATTTTCAAGTCATCGGTAAATATCAGAAATTGTACATCATCAAAAATGTCAGCAATGTCATTTATAAAAAGGATGAACAGGATTGGTCCGAGGTGTGAGCCCTGCGGGACTCCACTCAAAGCAATGAATTCTTCTGATAATGAAGAGTTAATCTTTACCAAAAGGCTTCTATTGCATAGATATCTACCTAACCATAGTAATAATTTACCATGAATGAATGAATGAATATTACTAGAAACGATGCAGCACTTAGTGGCAGTCCCATTGAGACCTCACTTAAGTGTCAAAAGGTCGATACTATGCCGCTATTTAGCCACTCATCCCATCTCGAGCCTGGTTTCACAGCTTGCCGAGTGCATCTGGGTCATTTTTCTGTCCGTTTGCACGTTGCGAAAATTCATATTCTGAACTCCCCAATCTGTGAGTGTCGACAGGAAGAAGAAGATCTAAACCACTTATTTTTCAATTGCATTTTAAATGTCGGTACTCAGTCCACACTTCAGGATCTTGGATCAGGATTTAATGTCATCTTTCCCTAAAAATATCTAGCTCTTGCTTACATACCTGACATTTTTTATATGGACGACTTATGGACTAGTATCTGGCAATAGCACACCCTAGAGAGACTTCTTGTCCAAGTTTCGAGGCGGAGACAAGTCTCCGCATCACGGAATATGACGCGCGTGAGCTCGCTGCCAGATATATAGCCCTCAAGCAACCCCCCCTCAGAAAGACAGACCACCGTCCAATAAAACTTCGTACTCTGTTTCCTCTGCCAATCCAGCGCGGTTCCAGCGCATTTCTAAATCTGCCAGGCGAATTTGCACCTTACTGACGACAGTCATTCTTTCGCGGACCTCCGAGTCGCTCTCTCGTGTAGATGGAATATATAGTACTTCTTCTATGGGCGGATTTTTTTATATATGTTACAGCGAATTTGTATTTCCAGTGAGACTATAATTTCACTAGTAGAAATGTATCTTTCCCGGTCGGGTAGAGTGGGGGCAGTGAAAACATGTCAATCAAAGAATTCACAGATTCACTACACATTATCTGTGAAAATATATTTTGTCCACGAATGCGCGCATTACTCAAAGCATAGACAATATATCGGTGAAACCATCAATAATTTGTACACGAACTTACGCAATTCTTAAAGCATAGAAAGTATAAAGCCGGCACTAGGCGATTTTTATTCATTTTGCGGTCCTATTTTAACTCCTAAATTAAAATAGGACAGCGACACCGCCAAATGAATACGAATCGCGAAGTAAGGTGTCGGCTGAAAGATCGCGCACTCGGGTTTTTTTAGATACGACTGCGGGAACAAAAAAAATCTTTTTTTTTTTTTCGAAAAAAAAATTATATTTATGTCTGTTTTCATAAGAAACAGACGCTTGACGTTTGCACTGCTATGTGGCAATGTGAGCGAATTGGGCCAATAAAGGAAATATTTGCGACGAATCGCCTTTCATTATTTTGGACACATGAAGCCAAAAATCATCTGGTTTAATTATCTGTTCCTCTTGAAATGGGAGACTTGTATTTCTAAGAGCTTACCATTCCCGGTCTAGCTCCATCAGGTCTGTTGGACATAATCTTGAAAGTAAAGATAGTTAAATGAAAACTAAGTAAAGTGCAGCAGACTCAACTCATTAATAAAATATTTGAAGTTAAGGATAAAAATATTACTTGGAAACATTTGCTCCAAATGAACTATAGATGGTACAGAACGTTTAGTATTTGGGTCCATCAATGTCTCAAGGTTTATAAACCTTAAGTTCCTCAGCCTTTGTCTCTGCTCATCTTCAAAGGGGAAGCGAAATTTTTTTGTCTGTTTCCCACAAGTGTGAATATTTTTGTTCATAATGCAGCTTTCTTTTTTTAGTGGGAGTAACATTCCGCTCTTCAGCACTGTCACTGCTTATCTCCATAATTGAGTTAAATTAAATTGAGCAGAAAGCTGAACAATATCGGAAGATAGAAATCAAAACCACCCATTATTATTTTTATTTTAAGTTTACAGATTAGATTACACTTTGGTTATGTAAGTTTCTCCCTTCGAGACGAGACATTTCGTTTTCAAAACAAAACAGTCCGGGGTAGTGCAAGAACAATTGCCAATGAAGTTATTATATCGAAGCTGAAAAATCAAATAATGGACCGATATTACCGTCTGACAGTTTGACAGATAGAGCGGCCGCCGCGGAGCGCGCTGTTACCCAACCAAATTTATATTGATGGCTCTGACACTTGTCACTGGACATCCAGTACATTATGTATTGTGTAATAAATTTACAACCTGGCAACTTCTGTTTCGCGACAGGGGCGCCCTCCATGCGCCCTCCCTCGCGCGCCAAGTTATAGTGGTGGCACTCAATAAGGGATAATAATAATAACAATAAGGGCCCGGTTTTTTCAAGTTGGTTTAAAACAAAAGTTCGTTAAAGCATAGACTTTTACGAAACGGATGTCAATCTGTCGAATTTAATTTTGACAGTTCGGAAACGAACATAATTTCCCTAGCAAGATGTCAGTTAAAATATTGTATTAATTTCTGTTGGTGAAAATCTGTTTGAATGTGATAAAAATGACCTTGAATATAATTTCTCTAAAATCAAGTGAAAATATAGACTCACACAAAATTCAGATTCACTGTAACATATACAATCCATAGGAATCTTTTAAATATTAATCTTCTAATTATTGTTCATTCACGTTTTATTATCCAATAGTTCAATTTGTTATGTTAATAATATTCGTAGGTATTCATGATTAAACATATTGATAAATCAGGTACGTACATGGAAAAAATATTTGAGGATTTAGTAATTTTCGGCTAGGTACTTTTAAATTATTTTTCAAATGCTTGTTTGTTATCAATAAAAAAAAAATATTTTTACTAATGAGACTAGCACAAGATTTATAGATAAAGTAAAGAACTAAATAATTTTAATTCGTAACAAATTGATAGTTACTTACATTTTTAAGGCCCGGTTGTTTCAAGTTCGATCAAAGTAAGCGGTCGATTAAAGCATAGATTTTTACGAAAACGGATCGTCTGATTGGTGGAGAACGTAAAAATCTATGCTTTTAAAGAACGCGTACTTTAATCCAACTTGAAACAACCGGACCTTAATCATCTAAGGGCTGAAACAAGGGATCGAACCTGAAACAATCGAGCCTTAAGCAAAGTTTTCTAGATTTTCGATGTTCAAAAATGTGACGTTTTTAAATCTTACCATCTAACCTAAGCTACGACTTATTAAGGACATTATGAATTTTTGAAATGCACTTCAAGAAAATGTCTTGAACTCAATTTATAGTTTCTTTTGAAAAAAAATTCTATGTCCATCAATGCTGCTTTTATTAGACCGTTCTCATTGCCAAAGAGAAATAAATACCAATAATTCAAAACTATAAACCCAAAAAGAAAGTTATAGGTATTTATACCATTGCAGAGAGAGATTGCAAATTAGCGAGACATCTTGAAGCAAGTGGGTGATGAATTCTGAAGAATTTAGCCACCCGTACATATCACAGAATAAAGAAGATAAAAAACGCAAAAATTCTATGATTTTAACAGTCGCCACCTAGCGACCATCACATACATTTAGCTTGATTTATTTATTTGTATAAATTAATATTTATTCCTGAAAATGTAAAGCAGGTTTTAAAATAAAATACGATAAATTTGAATTAAATATTTATTTACATAAAATCCGCCAATTCCATAATAAGAGTCACAAAAAGAATTGGCAAAGAAAACTGACAATTATATAATGAATATAATAAATTTCACAATAAAAAACATTTAATTTGTTACAATACAAAAAGATAAAGAATTTACAAAACACATTCAAAATAAAGGAAAACAATGACTTAGTGATTATACAAAATATAGTATTGAATTGAATTTATCGTCGCTGTATATATAATAAATCCTATGTGACGTTTAGTACATTCTGATAAGCGAATAAAAAGTGATTTAAAAAATAATTGCACAGACTAGATTTATAAAAAATATTTTAAATAATTACTAGGCTGACCCTCCAGATTAACGGAACTGTTTTTTTTGTATATGTCCATTATTTATCTGGATTCGAAATTCGGCGGATCCACTAATTTAGTATATTCATCACATCTGGGAAATCTGTGGACTATTTCATTTGTTTTTCAAGTGGAAACATAACACCAGCATCGTTCCGACATGATAAATCTGAAAATATATAAAATATACGTATAAACATTCAAAAGTCAAAAAGCAATATGTCCGCCAGTGAAACTTGGAATATTATAAACAATTTTTAAGTAAATGGAAAGCTGGATTTAGATGAATAAGATTAAATCATTTATTTGCATAGCATACCATAGCAACCTCCATCATGCTTCGTTTTCTATTTTAAAGTTTGAATTTTGTCATCCACCTCTCAAAGCAAACCAGACGCGCAGACCCTTCGGAAGACTCAAGGGTATCATGGCGGCTGACAAGGAACCGGATATTATTATCCAAGATGGCATATAACGTCACGGTTATAGCCCGTCCAACTTATCTGGAGAATAAAGGAGGGCGTCCCAATCGTTGTGGTGCTGCCCATAGTCTAAAAATTATCTTATTTTTAGGGAACTCTTTGCAAAGTCGTTTTTTCTTAAACAAGTTACTAAGCAGTATACGACACAATAAAAAACAAAAAATGTAAACTAACGTCCAAATAAATTTATCAAAATATACATTCGCAAAATACACAACGTCACAGAATGGCGTTTATTCAAAATCAAAGAAAAATAAAATTTTCAGAAAAAAAAACAAACAATAATAATTTTTTTAGGCCGCCGCCACATTACGCAGATCTTCCGCCGCGTCTTTTCCGTTGCGCCAATCGGCAAAGCAAATAGGTCGTCCGATCATCCGCGTAGTGTGTTTAATAAGCGCATATTGTAAGGAAAGAAACGTAGCGATGTTCCGCGACAGAAAAGACGCGGCGGAAGATCCGCGCAGTATGGCGCCGATTTTATTCGGTGTTTCATACCTAATGATCATGACCTCCCATGTTTAACTAAGTAACACCTAAGGATATCAATCGGTTTAGGCCCGTTGTATCAACTTGGTTTATAGTAATCTTTCGTTCAAAGCATAGATATTTTGCGTTTTCCACCGATCAAACAACTCGCTCTCGTTTCATCTAGATATATAACTGGCCGCCGATTCAAAGAAGTTTCATTCTTCCTTTATTCGTACAAGAATTTTGCTCTCATGGCACATACGTCATTGCGTTCTATAAGCACCTTACGGTTACTTTTAGTCTTCCGAAAACGAAAACCTAGCTTATGCAGTAGGTAATTTACGCAATGTACGACATCCTTGAAAATTTATGTCTTCTTTCAATACCTTTTACAGTTTACTTTATGTAGGTAACTCTTTCTTAAAATTATAAAAATCGTGTCCCTTTCGCCTAATGACTTCCAAATCAAAGTTATCAATATCAATTTTTCCACTTATCCTTGTTCTTTTTCCGGGTATAGATACTTTAATGCCCATTTCCACGGCTGCTTTACCTTCTATAACTATTTTGTGAATTGCCGATTCAGAAATACCTGAAGAAATTGTATAATAGTAAAATAAAAAACTTTAGTATGGGAAAGTCATTATAACTGCATGGCAGCACTAACTTGAAGCGGCGGCAATACGATGGCAATACGTCAATGAACAAAATCAAAAGGTATAATTGGGACTTTTAGACATTGTCCTCTTCAAAAAACATGTGCGTTTTGAAGATTATTTCCTGAACACCGCTTTTAATGGTTTTTGGCATGGTGACAATCTAAAATTTTCTTAAAAAACAATCGAAACAGTCGTGAACCCATCTGTAAACAAAGTCTGTCAAAGGTCTGTCAGCTGTAGATAATCCAATATGGCGTCGTTAGTTCCAAATTTGGCCATTCTTCAGATAAGTTAAGCGTCTGATACACATGCTTCTTTAGTGGCACGTGAGCATGCGTAGTATCGACTTTGACAGTGGCATGCTTATTAGTGGCATGTGTGTACGCACATTGCCACTAATGAGCATGCCACTATCGTTGTATCGGGGTATCGTTGGAGCATGTGTGAACAGGCTTGCTTATTTATGAGCATGCTTATGTCATTCGGCATTCGCGCCATTTGCGGCTAGTCGGTCCGTCGGTCGGTTTGCGATCTCTTCAGTCTGCGACACGTGAAACAACAATCAAAATGGCGCGTTGGGGAGAAAACAAAACGTTGCTTTTCGTAACCTATTATAGGCAGCACGAATGTCTGTGGAATACGCGGTCACCGCTTTATAAAAATAATATAGCCAGAAATAATGCTTATAACATTTTATTAAAAGAAATGAACGATCCAAGTTTAACAATAAAAATTCTAAAAACAAAAATCAAAAATTTAAGAACAGTGTACCATGCCGAAAATAAAAAAGTCAACAGTTCAAAGCGGTCCGGAGCTGGCGCAGAAGATGTCTACAAACCACACTTGCCATGGTTTGCAGAAATGGCATCATTTATAGGAGACACGGAAAATTACCGTGAAACTATTGGATCCGAATTGGTGAGTACCTATCTATTAATTTGTGTAATTTATATGTTGATCATACGCTCTTGCCATGGTATCGCTTCTGTTGTTTCGAAAAGTTGGGCATAAGCGTTTCTTATTGCAACTGCCTGTCGAGAAGCGTGATTATTACGTGTTGCTGGTAAACTTTCCAAAGCCATGCGCATTTGTTGCCTCCATGCTCCTGGTATCACAACCTGTTGCTGTATATCTTCAAAATCGACACATCGTTGCGTGATGTACATATCGGATGTTTTTCGAAGCCAATTGTGTAAAGAACATGCAGCCAATGTAATGATATCAACTTTATCAGGTGACATATTTATCGTTTGCAGAAAAACACGATATCTAGTTACTAAAATTCCAAAGGCATTTTCAACAATCCGTCTGGCTCTAGATAAACGATAGTTAAATATTTTTTCTTTATGCGTTGGTGTTGTTCCGTATGGCTTCATAAGATAAGGCTTTAGAGGAAAAGCGGCATCTCCCACAACAACTGATTGCTCCGGTAAATTTAGAGTATTTCTTTCCAACGCTTGTCCCAAGCTTGATCGTGCAAAAATGCCTCCATCAGAAGCTCTTCCATTAGTTCCAATGTCCACGTACGAAAAACAATAATCATCATCAACTAATGCCAGAAGTACAATACTGTGGGAACCCTTGTAATTGTAGAAATCTGAAGTATCATCTGGGGCAAAAATATTTATATGTTTTCCATCCATTGCTCCAACACATCCTGGGAAATTCCATTTAGTTCGAAATCCGTGTTCAATTCGCTTCCATTCTTCATAGCATGGAACCTGTAAAATTAAAAAATTAATAACTACATACCTTAATAATATTTTGCATAAGCATGTATGAGTACCTAAAATATAATTAGTTAGAAATTATAATAAGTTAAAATATTATATGTAATATATGTAATATACAATAATCTAATGACCAAAACTATTCTTTTTTTACAGCAGTCAGAAGCACCGTTTCAGGACTCTCAGCCAGCTAACGATGATGATTCAAATTCCAATCAAATGTCGCCACCGCCAACTATAAATTCACTACCACCTCCGCAGGCTGAGGAAGAAAACCCAAAACCCTGCTCATCTAGGGAGTATTCGACACGGCGAAAGAAGGGAAAGAAACCGGATGAAACAGTGGTTGAAGCTCTAAAACGGTTGGAAAACATATCTTCTGCAATAAATAGCCGGCCAGAAGAAGATGAATTTCATTTTTTTGGACAGAATGTAGCGTCTCAGCTGCGAGCCCTGCCGTTGTACGAGGCATTAGATGTTCAAAATGAGATTCAAAAACTTCTGACTTCGGCTAGACGACGACAAATTATGTACCCAAACCTGACCTATTCTTCAATTCCTTCTTCAAACATAGAATCCATTGCCGCTGCGGATACATCCCTCCACAATTCACCCCGAGATGTACAAGAATTTCTCCAAATAGATTTGACGAGTGAACAGTGGAAACATAAATAAACTGTTCTAATATAACATAAATAACAGTCGTTTTTGCATGTATATTATATTATTATTATTTTTATTAGGACAATTATTACAATGTATGTATCTTTATTACTAAATTGTGGGGGAGTTTATTTCACTTAACGTGAAAGAAATATAATAAGTTTTTTCTGTATTTAGTCATAATAAGTTTTCGTTGAACCATTGTTTAGCAATATTTATACTCCGATTTGATACCAAACCATAAATAAAATTAAAAAAAATTATATACATATAATATTGTAACCAATATACATACATATTTAAGTGTTCATTTAATTTCTTTTATAGTAGTTTGTTATATGTCTTTTAGCCTTTTTTATTGTTTTATCTTGTGTTCTTTCACTGTTTTAAATCATTAATGTTCTTATTTTACTAAACATAACTAAATAAAAGCATAAAATATTTATAACGCTGTCTTACTTACCCGCATATAATCCTTCAAACCCACGGCTATTGCAGCACAAACTTCAGGTATAAATTGGGCTATAGTTGATCTTCCAACCCTATGCAATGCTTCTAATGTATATAAAGAATCTCCAACAGCTAAATACCTCAAGGTAATTTCCAATTTTACTTTAGCTGGAATAGCATTTCGCATATGAGTATCTCGCTTTTGTATAGTATTTTCAATTTTGGAGAGTAATTCATCAAATTTCTGCGGAAGCATGCGTAAATGATTTTTATAACCGTCGACATCTTCTTCTCGCATCTCTGATAACAGACGATTACTTGCTCCAAGGTTTGCCCTTCTAGTTATCCAATCACGGACCCAAATCTTCCTTTTTCTTTTCTTTTTTTCTTTAAACGAAAGTTTTTTAACGCAATTTGTTGCAAGCAATAAGATTATTTCGTTGAGTTCTGTGCGGATGGAAACTCGGGAACTGTTTTGATTTATTGGTTCACTTGAATTTTGTATTTCAGTTTGCAAAGTTTCCATTTTAAACAAGAGCGTCTCTATTCTATGATAAGGGCATGCCAATAATAGCATGTGTGTTTGATTAAACCCAGGAACTGTTTTGATTTATTGGTTCACTTGAATTTTCTATTTCAGTTTGAAAAGTTTCAATTTTGAACTAGAGTTCCTCTCTATTCTATGACAAGAGTATGCCAGTAATAAACATGTGTGTTTGATTAAACCCAAGAACTGTTTTGATTTAATTGTTCACTTGAATTTTCTATTTAAGTTTGCAAAGTTTCAATTTTGAACTAGAGTTCCTCTCTATTCTATGACAAGAGTTTTTTGACATTTACTATTTCGGTGTGCGATGTGTCAATTTTGAACTAGAATTCCCCTCTATTAATGACAGGAGCATGCCACTAATAAGCATGTGTGTTTGGTTGTTAGCTTTGGGCATGCTTATTTATGAGCATGCCACTAATAAGCATGCCAGTAATGAGCAAGTGTGTACAGTTGTTAGGGCATGCTTATTACTGGCATGCTCATTAGCATGCCAGTAAAGAAGCATGTGTATCTGTACCTTTAGACGGACTATATTCTGTGGCGCCACTCTATATTTGACTTGGTATAGTCCGTCCAACTTATCTGGAGAATAAAGGAGGGCGTCCCAATCGTTGTGGTACTGCCCATGGTCTAAAAATTATCTCATTTGTAGGGAATTTTTTGCAAATTCGTTTTTTCTTAAACAAGTTATTAAGCAGTATACGAAACGATTAAAAGCAAAAACTAACGTACAAATAAATTTATCAAAATATACATTCGTAAAATACACAATATCACAAAATGGCGTTTTTTTCAAAATCAAAGAAAAATACAATTTTCAGGAAAAAACCAAACAATAATAATTATTTTAGGCCGGCGCCACATTACGCAGATCTTCCGCAGCGTCTTTTCCGTTGCGTCAAATCGGCAAAGCAAATAGATCGACCGATCATCCGCGTAGTGTGTTTAATAAGCCCATATTGTATGGAAAGAAATGTAGCGATGTTCCACGACAGAAGAGACGCGGCGGAAGATCCGCGCAATGTGGTGCCGGTTTTATTCGGTGTCTCATACCTAATGATCATGACCACCATATTTAACTCAGTAACACCTAAGGATATCAATCGGTTTAGGGCCGTTGTATCAACTTGGTTCAAAGCATAGATATTTTGCATTTTCCACCGATCAAACAACTCGCTCTCGTAAAAATCTATGCTTTAAATGAACTATTGCTATAAAGTAAGTTGATGCAACCAGTCTTTAATGTGCATAAATAAAAAAGTTTATTTTGAAAAAAGATGTTTATACAAATGAACTCGTTAATGAATTATGTAATAAAAAGTATAAATAATAAAAATTCTATGTAAAAAAATTATCGAATAAAATATGTTCTAAAACTTTTCTCATCTTACGGCTTCTAAATCAATTTTTCCACTTATCCGTGTTCTTTTTTTTTCCGGGTGTAGATATTTTAATGCCCATTTCCACGGCCGCTTTACCTTCTTTAACTATTTTGTAAATTGCCGATTCAGAAATACCTGAAGAAATTGTATATTAGTAAAATAAAAAACTAAGTATGGGAAAGTCATTATAACTGCATGGCAGCACTAACCTGAAGTGGCGGCAATAAGTCTATGAACAAAATCAAACGGTATAATTGGGGCTTTTAGATGTTGTTCTTCTTCAAAAAACGTGTGCATTTTCAAGATTATTTCCCGAACACCGCTTTTAATGGTTTTTGGCATGGTGACAATCTAAAATTTTCTTAAAAAACTATCGAAACAATCGTGAACCTCTCTGTAAACAAAGTCTGTCAAAGGTCTGTCAGCTGTAGATAATCCAATATGGCGTCGTTAGTTCCAAATTTGGCCATTCTTCAGATAAGTTAGACGGACTATAAAACGTTGAAAATCTATGAGTTTCGGTATCATAGACAAGGGACAGATTTCGGTACCGTTCGGTATTTTGATAACAGTATTATTTTTCAATTTTTTTCAATTTATTTATTCAATAATATGTACATTACAAACTTAAATTCAATGCATACATATTACGAAGATATATCTATATATATACACGTATATTATCCTGATATTAGTATATTAATAGGCCTGATTATAAAAAGAACAAGATTATTATCTTAGCGATAGTAATCCCAACTCTCAAAAATAGACGAGACATTTATATTTGCCCGTGTTATCACTTAATTAATTTACTTTTACAACTTTTGCAAATTTAGATTAGACTTTTGAAGCAGAAATTGCATCCTGTGTTTTGTCTCCATATATGATGGTGCAATATCATTTTTCAACACCCAGCATATGAAGGCAGACCCACCGCTTATCCAGGACCGTTTTATAAGCAAAAGCTCTTATATCGGTCCTACTCATTCGCCGCCTGGTTGGCATTTTTTAATGGCAACCGTGCAACCCAACATTGCAAAGCAGAGTTGGGCCGCACGGCCGCATCCAAAATTTTTCCCTCATTGTACCGTCAGTTCACTTCTTTATTTTTAAAAAAAATTATAAATTTAAACCACCCAGATATTTAAATATAGTAAGCATTATACAAAATACAAAGCATATAATAACACAATATAAAAATACACAGGATTATACAGGTAAGGAGTAAACAGGCCGGGATATTTGAAAAGATATATGAAAAAGAAAACTCCCTTTTGGGTTAAACAGACAGCACAAAAATAAGTACATAGATATGGACTAAACGCACGCGCACCATGGCCGGCACGTACGACCCAAGAGAAAAACTAGACAAACCAATCAAGAATACATACTACTGCTGTTGAAACGCCAAAGGATCTCCCACATAGAGACCCACACTCGCAGAAATGCCCTGAATAGTTCCAGGTTCCTAGCGCAGCTTAATAGATTGGAATTCAATATAGAGCTCCGATCTGCTACTTCCAAATCTTCTATCATTTCCTTTCTCGCATTCCTCAACAAAACACTGATCCAGAGAATGTGCTCCGGCGTCAACTTTGGTCTGCCTCACCCGGCTGCAGTGACGGTATATAAACCATTTTATATTAAAAAAAAGTACTGTGAAAAGGGTCCCACCACATATCAAGGGACTACACTTTCGCAACCTGGGCATTTTTGATGTGTAATATCTTTTCTCTCGCTTTCCTGCAATCTATGGCAGTGATTTCGTGAAAATGGACGGAAATGCGTAACAGGAAATAAGACGCTGGAGAAGTGCACGCGACGAAAAGATCATCGTTTATAAACAATGAAATTTGATAGCCGTATATTAAATGATATTATAGGTTGACCAACGTAAATTGGCGTGCGGCGATTTTTGAACTAAAACCCGCGCCGCCCGCGACCCCTCGCCCTGTCATTCAGTTCAATGTTCCATCGTGTATGTACGCGTGAAATAATGTGAGCTCTGATATGTTAATTTCCAATATAAACTGATTTTTTTTTTTCTTTTTTTTTAAATAGAGATGCGAACACGGAGTTCGTGTCACACCAATATTCTTACTATTTTCAAATTAAGCTAAACGCTTGTGCTATGAAAATAGGACTAACTTGCTTGTCTGGAGTGAGATTCGAACCTGCGACCTTTGGATCACGAGGCGAGAGTCCTAACCACAAGACCAACAAGCTACTCGTCCTTTATGTCCAAAATAGTCCGTGGTAGTGCAAGAACAATGGCCAATGTAGTATTAAAGTTTTGCGAAGCTGAACAAGCAAATAATGAACCGATTGACCCTTCAACAGGTCTCTACGCAGAGTTATATCACAGTATACCCAGAATAGTAGTTTATCTCCGGCCTGTCGGCGAGTTATTAGCCTACTTTTGCTTTGACGCTAGGGTTGTCACTTTATTTTTACTCCCTTTCTTTTAACTCGTAGCGTCTGAGATTCCGACGCATAAGGTAAACATGAAACCCGAAAATTAGAAATTAAAATTAGTAATTAGTATACCTAGTTTCTGCACTTAAATTGCAAGAACGCTGATTAACATCAACGTAGACTTTTAAAAACTCACAGTCTTTGTGATAATCAACACACCTTTTTAGTAAAGCACCAAAAACATTAAAAAGGCTTTTTTTTCAGGAAGCGCATTTATTTCTAAAGCGGCAGCTGCGAGCGCGAATGGCACCGAAGGCACGGCCCTTACTTCCGCCCCCTTGTGCCCCCATATTCCATGTCAATGTGTGCGTCACAGTGCGTGCGTACATGGCGCCGAGCACGCACGCACACATTCTAATGGGTAGCGGCCAGTTTGTATAAAGACGTATTACTGTTCTTAGTATACTGTGGTTACAGCTACGTTATCTAAAGTTGGCACGTATACAGATTTCCCGCCAATGCAATTTTATTATACAGCGTGTATAAAAAAAATCGTTTTATATTATTTTAACCAATTAAAAATGCGATTTTTTTAAAGGCACTTAGTATAACAATCTGTGCTATTCTGAAAATAGCAATATTGAGATGTCAAATCTTTATCCCAATCTTGACAGGTAGGTACGTTGTATAATATTGTATTGCCGCCAATTTCGATGTTTTAAGTTTGACATGTTTGAAATTAATGAATTCAATCAATCAGAAAGCTCTATCGCGTAAATAAACCTTAAGTTATTCACAATTATGAATAATGAAGCTTTCTAATTAATTGAATTCATTAATTTAAAACCTGTCAAACATAAAACGTCAAAAAAACGGCGCGGCGTTACAATGTTATAAAATATCTGTCAAGATACAGGAAATAGCATCATTGCTTAGTTCAGAATTCAGAATAAGGATTAATGCAGATGAATGATGGATGAATGTTTTTTTTAATTGCCACATAATCTACTTTTATTAAAGAGTTTGATGTACCGGAATATGACGCGAACCAGGTTATTAATTTTGTCCTAGGGCAATATCGAAAATCACGCGCCATGTGGTCACAGCCAGGGCAGCCCCGGCATGTTCGATCTTTTGTTCGAGGACGAAATATGTGACCTATTGTTCAAAAAAAATAACATTGCGACGGACGATCGCCCTTAGGATAGCCCGCCATAAAACATACGAAACAATGAATTAGAAAGTTAGGGTTGCCGAGGGCGTTGGGCATCGCCGAAGACATTAAGAGGGCACGGCCTTTTGTTAGGATGGGCAATACGTTCGCAACCTTTTGTTCTTAAGTAACATCTTGGAAGGGTAAAAACGGTAAACCTTTTCTTGCAGCGGAACGTATATCTCTAACCCCGATTAAACAATAGAAAGAACATCTTGGCCAAATGCGAACACATGGGACAATGGTTTAGAAAGCTGCGTTTGTTAGAGAAGTCGCCATTGTTTTGGGAAAGACATTTTTTTTAGAAAAACAAGATAATAATTCCGAAAGTCGTCGCAGTAAACTTACTATTGTCCTCGACAGACAATAGAGATGTTTTAGAAAGCGCTGACATACCGATCCACCACATGGCGATACTATCCGCGAGATGTAGGATTGTATAAATTATATTATTATTATAAGGGCGCGAAGATCCCGCAACGCACGACCAGGCGGTCATTATCAATAAAGATAACAGGGGTCAATCAATTAAGAAGGTAGAGGCCGCATTAGAAATTGAGGCAAAGTGGTGAATCATAATATCAATGTAATATGTACCTAATTAATGAGCAACTGATATGTTTAATTTAAGTAAGGTAATGATAGTTTAGATAACCCAGGCCACCTCTGCAGGTTGATGTTACTCGTTTTATATGTAGTTTTCTCATTTATTCTGTATTCTATTGTTAAGTACCGAAATGAACGGGACATTGCAATTTGAAATAATAACGAGATCATCCCGAATTAATCTAACTTGTAGCAAATAATAAAAAATGTATTGATCGTAACAAAAGGAAAAAAAACTTGATTGTATTATTGCCGACGATGTGTGATATTGATGTAATATATAATATATAACGTAATAGAATATTATCTCGTGAAAAAATGTAACACGGTTGAAGAGATATAAGATTCCGACTTTTTAGTCTTTTGAAATCTGTCTGCAGAATGAATTTTAGCACACGGGGTTGAAACAAAATAGTTTAATTAATTGCAAATAAGTAAATGCCGTGTTGGAATAAACATTAATATTACTTTAGATCGAGGCTTTCATGTCTTATGTTTTCATATATTTTTTTTTTTTTTTTAAAAAAATAGAGATGTGAACACGGAAATACGTGTCACATCAATATTCTTACTATTTTCAAACTAAGCTAAGCGCTTGTACTATGAAAATAGGACTAACTTGCTAGTCTGGAGTGAGGATCGAACCCGCAACCTTTGGATCACGAGGCCAGTGTCCTAACCACAAGACCAACAAGCTACTCTACATACACCTAGTTGAATAATGTTAATTTGTGAGTTTTAATTATTTTTAAGAATAATGTTAATTTGTCATTAGTTATTCAAGCTCCCAATATTGTGTTTTTTTTTTATACAAATTTGTAGGTTGTAGGTATATAACCTATCCGTAAACATGCAATTATTGTTTTGATTACTCGTTTAAGCAATATGATTTGTCGGTCTGTTTTAAAATAGTTGTTTTAATCTAATAATAATAAAGCTTTCGAGCTTTATTATTATTTATTTGTAATTAATTTCACTCTTTACGATACACCATTCACTTTGGTATTTGTCCGCTTTAAAAAAAAAGAAAAACATAACGAAAATTATGAAGTTAGTTAATTGTAGTAGGGACTTCCGCTACTGGTAGTGTTTCAAAATAATTCTTGTTTGGAAAATTTTCAATTGTCTGCCTGGTGGAATGTGGCTTATATAATTTTTTTTAGTGTTCTCTATTTTTATTCTTTTCTTATATTCTTATACCAGGGGTGGAAGAAAGCTGATTTGATAAGATAATGATTAGTATAATGAAAGTCCTAAAAAAAAATGTTTTGCATTCAATCCAGCTTACATATTGAAGTAAGAATTTTCATTATTTAGGTGTAAATAATGCTACATTAATTAATTTACGCCAAGTTTTCTTAATTTTTCTTCTAGTTTAACATAATTTCTTAAAAAAAAAAATGTCTATCGAATTTGATTATGTTAGTATATGTAAGCATTCCTTTTGGGTAAGTGGCAAAGAAATTACAAAGATGTATACAGAACATTAACATTAGGGGACCCGCTTGAAGCATGTATCCCATGTAAATAAGTTTTTATGTTAATTGATTCACTAAGAAATGCCACGATGTCTGTATAATTTTAGCCCTTTGTTTTATATCTCCATGTCACATATTGACAATTATGTTTGGTCCAACTAAGAAGTACGATAGCTTGTTTTATTTAAGCTAAAATTAAAAATAAAACTAAGTATCAAGTACATGTTGTCATTGTTAAAGAAAAAAATTAAAAAGAAAAAGAAAGGAAGAGAATATGCGGAGTGGTAAATTTTAAATACCGTCCGGTTTATCAAAAAAATAATAATAATAATAATGATTTTGTGGAGGCATCGAAGATAATCAATGTAAATGATAAGGATTGACCTGTAATAATGTAATGTATAAATAGCGTTAAATCAATGTTAATGATAAGGATTGACCTGTAATGATGTAATGTATAAATAACGTTAAATATTGGGAGGCCTACTGTAAGAATCAAACTGACACTTAATAACAAGATTGATATTGTAATGCATACTTAAGGAATTTTACTATGATCTAATGAAACCCTACGTTCAATCCCATGTAATTAGTCAATAATGGTAGAAATAACTGGTCGATAAAAATATGTCTGGCGTGTAGATTTAATTAAGTATGTATATGTAAGCAGTTTTATTTTTGGGTAATAAGTGTTGATGCGAATTTGTGTTTTCAATTTTCCGCCTTTGCCAATTTGTACTGTAATATTTTCCTTAAGTTTAATTCATTTTTGCAATGTTTTTTTGGTGACGGGATAGGGATATGAACAGTGAACAAAGCGTTCGTGAAATAACAAAGTGTTTAGGCCTACATACCAGAAAAGCATCGAGATTAGCCGCAAACTGGGAGAACAATAGGGGGCGGAACGGAGGCAACATTGGGTTCAGTAACCAATAGCGTCAATCGGGACCTGGAGGGACGAATGAACGATGGAGGCGGGCATCAAAGGAGCCAATCGGCGAAAGACCAACTGGAGGCTTCCCCTCGACTCCCCGCGACCACACCCTGGGTCGCCGGGGAGAGAATATAAGGCGAAGCCGGCCGCCAAGAAGGCAGTTGAGTTGAGTTGAGTTGAGTTGAGTGTGGAGAAGCTAGAGATTCTAGCGGTGCCCGTAAAAACAGCATCGCCGATCACTCTAGCAACTCCTGGAGGAGCGAAAGTGCGAACGGCAACAACCGCCATTCGCTACCGAGTGCTGTGACGCACCGCCGCAAACGCCTAAGTATCAGTGCCGCCGCGACGCCGCAGCGTACCACCGCGACGGAGGACCGACGCTCTGCCGACGACCGCCACGCCGCCGACGTCAGAAGCCGCCGACGTAGCCTGCACAGTCAGAGGACGACGCCGACGCCAGAAGCCGCCGCCCACCACGAAGCAGCACGAAGAAGACACCTGCCGAACTCTCCGAAACAGGTTACCCCGATCTAAAGACTTTTTCTCCGCCCATCTGGTTCTACCGAAGTGTTAATTTAATCTCGTCACCATCCATTTTAGCAGTAAGATCAGATTTTTTATGTGTTTTGTCTTTTTTTTTTCTTTGTTTATAATCTTGTCCTCTCCCTCTAAATTAGGGTTCATGTAATTTTTAAATTAGTAACCACTTTGCTGCGTCGTATGTAGGTTAAGATTAATGTTTCATGTAAATTAATTTGCTACTTTACCCAATATAGAAACTTGTGAAATTGTTTCGATTTTATTATTTTTATATCCCTTCACCCGCCTCGAGATATCAGTGTCCTAGTCAGTCACCTGCAAGCGCGGATCCAGGGGGGGGGTCATGGGGGTCATGACCCCCCCCTGGGCTGGGTCCAGGACCTAGGTGGACCACTAATTAAAATACGCATTCTCGCATTCAGTCACTCACTAACTTTTTTATTTTTCAGGTACTACTGTATCTTTAAGCAGAATACTGCAATCGAACTCGATTGATTTAAAAAAAGCTGCGGACGCTATTAATGATTATACTATAAGATTATACTATAAGTGTTCTACAAAATAAAAGAGAAAATGCGGACGTAATTTACCAACAGTTTTTGAAGAGGCTAAAGAAGTAGCTGAGCAGCTAGATGTAGAAATTAAATGTCCCAGAATAGTGTCAAGACAAATACATAGGGCCAATAACCAACCTGCTCAATCTGTTGAAGAGTATTTCCGCAGAGCCATATACATTAGCCTGTCCCGATAAATTTTTTTTTGGCTTATTTAACACAAGATCTCTCAAAACTTGCGTAATTGAGCGTAAATTACCAAAATAATTTTAAAAATAAAATAAAACTATATCTTCAGGGTTCTATCGATCTACAAAGTTTTGAAAAATTGTCATTTGTATGGTGATATTTCGCTATCCTCAATTTGGCTCCTGAACTAAATACAAAATATTTACTTTTTATTCTATTTAGGTGTAAATCATACATGACGTTTCGATTTGCATGCAACAATACGCTACCAGCAACTTTGAATTTGTTAGGTTTCAACCTGCAAATACCCTCAAGTTTGAAGTTGTTTTGAGGACTTTCTTGACTTGACTCGCGAGTGTTTTCTTCGTAGCCAAAATAATTTTTATGCCATAAAAGTACCGTGGCTATTGTTACAGTAGTAAAAGCGGATTTTGTGATTTTTAAATAAGAAGTTCGAGGCGTAGTCAGACTATTTATGCTATGTTCGGACCATACAAAGAACTTGACAATCAGCAACTACCAACTGTAAGGGACGTCATTTAATTTATTTTATTTGTCAAGAACGGCCTGAAATTCACGTATAATTGAAAAGATCCATCCAAATCAGTGATGTGATATGTGATTGTTTCCGAAGAGATCAACAATATTTGGACAAAAACTTCGATTTTATTTTATTAATATCCTATTCAGATCATTTTTTTCCTTTGTCTATAATATAATTAATTAACACCATTATTAAATTGAAAACATTTAATTATTACTATTACTTAATTTTAATTGGCAATAAGATTTATTCACAAATGTTATATAAATAATAAATATTCTTGAACATTATACTACTGGAAGAGCACTGTCTGCTATAATACAGTAAATTACTAGTGTAGCAGGCAGGGCGTCAAATCAATTTAGTGTTTACTTGCTGCCAAGACACTCAACAACAATGAAAAAAGCTTCATTAAATTTTGTAAACACTGTAAACATTTGTAACATTGAACATTGAATAAACATTTGAATTTGAATTTTGAATTTTGAATTTGATTCCAGTTGCAACTAAGGAACGAGTTATTTAATTAGTGAAATCCAATTTCGAAAAGTATCTCAATTTGAAAAGTACCCCAAAAACAAACGAAATCATAGTTTTGAAAATAAACTGAAATGTTTTTTAGTCATCTGAGAAACTTTTTGACGTTTCCGCTTGTAAATGCACTTCATTTAAATCTTGTTCGTGTCTAAAACCTAAGAAAGTTTATATCAATGAGAGAAGTTTTTATTGGATCAAATAAATGATAGGAAAATGGTTATAAGCGGTTTTGATAAGAAAGAAACGGCTAGATTAATTAAACGCCAGCAGAGGTAAATTTTAGAGTCAATAAGGGTAACAAAAAAGTCGTGTTTTACTCAAAAAACCGATTCTGTCTCAGCAAATTGTGATGAAGATTCAGTGCGTGAATCTTCCCTAGAAACGTATCCGATAACAGAGGCATCCCCGACAAACTCGCCCTCGACAGAGACACATTGACTTCAACGGCGAATTGGAATACATTGCATTTGCCGATAGTTGCTAAAATCTGTGATAGATACGGTTTATCTACGCAATCTGCTGCTGCTGTTGCTTCTGCGGTTTTGACTGACGTCGGCTTGGTTTCTACCGAAGATTTAACTCTGGTTATTGATAAAAATAAGATCTACAGAGATGTATCTAAAGCCCGGAAACCTCAAAATATGTTGGAGGTATTGTTGTAACGGACAGGATGAATGATAGCCCTGAAAAGAGCCTCCTCAAAGAAGATGACATTGCCGAGTTCCATGGTTCGCTGCGGACACCGAACAAGGTGGACCTGTGACGTCATCTTATTCACGGGCGACCGGGCAGGACGCCGGTGCGTCATCACCACCCTGAGGACCGTAAAGACGGGTCCTATGCTTTGATAAATTTGTGAACAAATTTATGTATGAAAATTTATGAAAATAAAATAGCTGTGACATGTTTTAAATTATTACAAATTATTGTAAGAACCTAAATATTGACATATATGAATGTACTTTGTCACATGTTTATTTTCAATAAACGAGAAAATCGCTGTTGCGATAGACCGGGGTGGTGAGTGTAGCCAACTGTATGGCATAAAGACAGATATAAGAAATATTATTGAATATTTCCGAGTGACGGCCAACTGTATGGCGGAAAGACAGATACAGGAAATATTATTTCCTACGGCTAACTGTATGGCCTGACAGACAGAATTACGAAATATTGTTTAATATTTCTACATATGTATCCGAGGACAGAGAATTGGTATGCGAAGGAAAAACGGGCTGCAGACCGATTGTTTCCGACAAGTCGCGAAGCCATATCTTGTCAGATCTCGGAGAAATCTACATATAACTAACAGTATTTTATAGGCCTAGCGACGGGGCTCATCACTAATAAGGTCCCGGGCGCGACAGCCACCGAAAAACGGTATTTGTACCAACAAATACGAGAATTTTCGACCCAAAATTGATTTTCTTATATTTACGAAAAACGAGGGTTTTTTCAATAAAATTGGTATCAAACCATAATATTTTTGCTAAACAAAGCCATTTAGACTAAAATCTAAAAGAAAATCATGTAAATAAAAAAGTAAAATTTTTCACATTTTTTACGTAACCACTATCAGCAGTGGTCCAATGTCGATAAGGGTCATTTTTCAGTCAAAACTTTGAAACTGTCTTACAGACGCTACAACAGCCGGATCAACTTAAAATATTTTTTGTTGAATTCCTTGCATAAGAATCTACCCATTTTACATGTTTTTACATACCTACCTTGTCAGGGGCGCACCTGAAAAATAAATGAAAATTAATTTTTTGCGACCCACTTTGAAATATTTATAAATGACTGAAATTTTATTGTACATAACTAAAACTGATATCAAAAGTTACACCCATGTGGGCTCTTTATAAACTGCATTAACAAACATGTATAAATCATAGTTAACAAATTTTATAAATTTAATTGTGAAATTTTCCTGAGCAAATACCGCTGCGATCGGTATATATTTTTTGATAAAAAATTAACTTCGGTCTTGCGGGTCCAGGCAATCACGTCATGCTATAAGCAAGACATAGCACCATGTAAATGACGTGATGAAAACCCCGGGGGGGTGGCGTAAAAATTCTAAATAATTTTTGAATTCTGTAAATAAAACTTTCCGAGCTATTTTTTAGACAATTTCGCGGGCGCGAACGCGCGATAAAAACTCTCTGTGATTGGCTCCCGGAAATAAGCCGGGAGGTATTAAATTTGTGTATAAATTAAACTTCCGTCGGCGTACAGATTCATTCCGTTCTGTGCTTTATACGTCGTCTGGACCACTTCTTCTGACTTTTACTCAACACCTCTGACCTCTGCTCTACCTACTGTTTTTGGATTTTGGAACTTCAACTGGACTACCTACAACCGGATAATTCACTTTTGTGAATATTTAGAGCAACCACTGTCAGCGGGTTTACGATTACCGCTGTACAGTCTTGGTCTGTTCTACGAGTCAAGTACGGGAGACCTGCGCATCATATCTTCGCGTATTCTGTACGGAACAATTGTTATAAAAAGCATTTACTTTGATGGACGAAAAGACCATCGCAAAGAAGTTTTAGAAGACCACTTCTCAATTTTAGCACAGAGGGGAATAATTTTTTTGGGACACACAATACCGAAAGACGTGGCACTGTAAAGGGAATTATTACTTCGATCACAACTTGAGTAGAGGGTCGAGGTTGAAATTAAGATAAGGTGATTTGCGTTGAGTGTGACGGAATTAACACCGGTTGGAAGGGTGGCGTGATTCAATATTTAGAGGAGTATTTGCAGAGACCGTTACAATTGTGTGTTTGTATGCTTCATGTCAATGAGTTACCCCTTCGTCATTTATTCTTGACCTTAGATGGTTGCACTTCGGGTCCTAGAGAATATAACAGACGTCTCACAGAGTGTAACTGACGTTTCTTCTAGAGATGGCTTTATTAGAACCAGGATGCAATCTCGAGCAGAAATGGCAAATTTTGGACACAAAAATAAGTTTAAATTTTTAGTTTTTGTCATTAATTATAATCTATATTTTGTTTATTTTATTTTCTTATGCTTTGTTTTATTAATTTCAATACTAAAATACCTTTTAAATATGATTTTTAAAATTATTTTAGGCGAACGGTTTAACTCTATAAAAACGTAAAAATTTACAAAACTTCAAAGCTCGGTAGAGCCCTCAAGATGACAAACAATTCTGTTTTTTGTTACCTTTTTCGCAATTTGTGTAAAAGATGCAAATTTTGATACCTCTTGTGATTGTGTAGCTCAAAATTTTGATTGAAACGCCACACCCTAATATACATCCCTCTTCTGGATTCAATAATAAGTGACCTACAGGACCGTCTGTCTCTTGAAATACTTAATTTGTTTCAACTAAGCGTTTTCATGCTAAAAAACGAATACAGTAATCAAGATAGTGAAACTGTGAAACAACTAGCAACCGATTATACATTGTTACTAGATAATACTCCAGTTTCTGTCGTTGTAAACGAATATCGGCTGTGGATGGTGAAGTGGCAGCGGAGTCAGGACATACTGCAGTCGATTTCGACCTTATTTTAAATTGCGATATTGAGATGTATCCTAATATAAGAAATTTTTTATGTATTTTTATGGCTACACTACCTGTTAGTGTAGCGACAGCGGAAAGATCTTTCTCTACGTTGCGAAGAATCAAATCGTGGCTAAGAGCTTCAATGGTTGAAGAACGTCTAACCGGACTGCCACTTCTCCACGTCCATAAAAACGTACCCATTGGAGTAGATGAAGTGATAACGCGTTTCGAGAGAAGACGTAAAAGAAAAATTGTTTTTATTATTTAAATATAGGTAGGTATTTTTAAGTACAGTAGGTAGTTACATTTATTAATAAAGTACCTACGTTTTACTTGTAAGTATCTATTATTATAAAAATTAAATTATAACTTCTTGTGACTTGACCACGACTATGTGACCCCCCCCTGGCGCCAAAGCTGGATCCGCCCTTGGTCACCTGACGTTTTGATTGTACCTAGGGGAGGGCGTAACCGCCGGCTTACGTAGATCTGAGATCTCCCGGCCGGTTTACCACACCGTGATTTAATATCCCCTCTGACCTACCCCCCCTACTCCGGTATATCAAGTGGCGCTTCCAACGCGGGGCTCGTGCGTATAACGCACGCCGGAAAAGGGTTATCTGGCGGATGCCACCCTGAGATTTAGATTAAAGACACTGATATCAAGCGAGTGAAACGAGGGATAATAGAATCGAGCTAATCGGTTGGTACTTCAACCTTAAAGTACCTGGCGCCCACAGACCTAAGTAATCGAGCCTAATAACTTACCCGGTCGGTACCATATGATAAACTTGTGTGTGACGAATCGTGCACCTAACCATGGGGTTCCGTAAAGAAATAAAATCGTGCGCGGAAAGGGAACAATTTCGCCAACCGCCACAAGTAGGAATATGTTACTATGTAATTTTCCTGCAGACGATTTTTGTCGCGATAAGGCTCGCGGCGCGAGTAGAACCGCGGATTTCACGAAGGGCGGATAGCGTTGTACAGTCGGCGAATCTTTTCGCGGTTTTGATATGTCCGGGGAGACAACCGGATACCAAAATATTATTTTATCGGGGCACCAAAATAAAGACATTATAGTAAGAATAGATTTAAATTAAACTACGGACGATTACAACAGCAGTTCTTTTCCCGGAAACACTTCTAATTTTTTCTCGTTAATATAAGTTAGAATTGAGTGGAAATATTAGAAATTAGTTAACACGTAAGAATAAAATATATTCCGATAGATTATCGAAATGACAGCGGTGTGCCGACAGTCAAACCATTTTGGTTTCGTCCCGGACAATGGGCGCCGGGAAAGGTTGTTTTATGATGCACTCGAGCTAGGAATAGTAAATAGCGGGTCAATGGCCCCAGGCGCCGATAATCCCCATAACACCCCATTGTTACTTAATTAGGAGGGGCCGACCGAGTACTTCAAAAATGTATATTTAGGTCGAGTTTACGGTCGCTGACGATAATGAGTTTAGTGTAGGTCCTAATGTGCCCACTCATTGAGGACAACTGGTAATGTTTTACTGCCTCTGGGCACAGTATAATAAATACATACAGTATGTTATCTTGGCAGTGTCCTTGAAATAAATACCTACGGCCGCTTGGTACTTAAACTTGGTTAAAAACGCACCAGGGCTGCTCATTGACTGACTCTTTATGGTTTGGGGTGCCATAAATTGACCTAAATGTATGCGTGGGAGCGTCTCACACTGCTTGCGTCCGTACGTTACTGCAGCCCTGCGGCGACTGAGCAGTTCGAAGTATACCGAGATTTCGAAGGGTGTCGTTTCGGCTGGCTGTATGAAGATATAATACTGTATGCTTTACTATACTGTGCTCTGGGTGTACGTGAATAATAATTGTAGTCGTAGTAAGAAAGGGAGATTCAGAGTATTTTTTTTCTCTCTCGTTATCGTACACTTGAATATAGAGTAGGCGCCACTTTCTATTTTTCCGTCTTTTTTTTATTCGTCGTTTAAGATTTACTATCGGACCGGAAGTGGGTTAAGTACCAAGCGATGCGTAGTTCGGAATTCGCGATAAATAGGATACGAGGTGGCCGAGGCGACGATGTAGGCATTATTATTTTTTTTTTTAAATGTTCATAATTCTCCTTCTTCAAAACCGGTCTCAGTGCGAGGCGCGTTAGTGCGGCGTGTGTTTCCTTGTATGTGTTGTGGCGCCGGAATATGCAGCGGGCGTAGAACAGAGTCCAGCAAGGCTAGAGCGCTGAATGCGGACGCAGGGATGACGAAGTAGGACGAAGCGGGACGAGCATGAGACGACGGAGGACCCAGGCAGCGGTCACGAGCACGGTTCCATCATCGGCAGGGCGCCGATATGGATGCATAAGGGGGAGACGACGAAGGAAACCGCCGGAGCACAAGGGCGTGTTAGGCGAGGAAGGACCCGAAAGGGGGGTCGCGGGCGCGGACCCCATCGTCGGCAGGGCGCCGACATGGACCCGCCGGAGTGAAGTGAGAAAAAGAGCGAGGAGGGCTGCATAGGAAAACGCACACATACACACACGCACGCACGCAAGTAATAACCGGAAGGGAGATGAGTGACACCGGAAGCCAGAAGGCTGGAGATTTTTTTTCGTTTTCCCTGTTCCCCAATATAGTTTGATAACCCCTAGGTCAGGAGTCAGTCCGAGATATTTTTTTTTTGTTTTGTCGCCTTGGCTCTTCGCGCGGAACGATAGGTTAGGTCGCTGGGCTAATGCTGAAGAGGGAGTGCTAGCGACCACCAAACGCACATCAGGTGGCCTAATAATAACCGGTTCGCGTCAACTCGGGGGGGTGCGTGTTGATGTACCGGAATATGACGCGAACCAGGTTATTAATTTTGTCCTAGGGCAATATCGAAAATCACGCGCCATGTGGTCACAGCCAGGGCAGCCCCGGCATGTTCGATCTTTTGTTCGAGGACGAAATATGTGACCTATTGTTCAAAAAAAATAACATTGCGACGGACGATCGCCCTTAGGATAGCCCGCCATAAAACATACGAAACAATGAATTAGAAAGTTAGGGTTGCCGAGGGCGTTGGGCATCGCCGAAGACATTAAGAGGGCACGGCCTTTTGTTAGGATGGGCAATACGTTCGCAACCTTTTGTTCTTAAGTAACATCTTGGAAGGGTAAAAACGGTAAACCTTTTCTTGCAGCGGGACGTATATCTCTAACCCCGATTAAACAATAGAAAGAACATCTTGGCCAAATGCGAACACATGGGACAACGGTTTAGAAAGCTGCGTTTGTTAGAGAAGTCGCCATTGTTTTGGGAAAGACATTTTTTTTAGAAAAACAAGATAATAATTCCGAAAGTCGTCGCAGTAAACTTACTATTGTCCTCGACAGACAATAGAGATGTTTTAGAAAGCGCTGACATACCGATCCACCACATGGCGACACTATCCGCGAGATGTAGGATCGTATAAATTATATTATTATTATAAGGGCGCGAAGATCCCGCAACGCACGACCAGGCGGTCATTATCAATAAAGATAACAGGGGTCAATCAATTAAGAAGGTAGAGGCCGAATTAGAAATTGAGGCAAAGTGGTGAATCATAATATCAATGTAATATGTACCTAATTAATGAGCAACTGATATGTTTAATTTAAGTAAGGTAATGATAGTTTAGATAACCCAGGCCACCTCTGCAGGTGGATGTTACTCGTTTTATATGTAGTTTTCTCATTTATTCTGTATTCTATTGTTAAGTACCGAAATGAACGGGACATTGCAATTTGAAATAATAACGAGATCATCCCGAATTAATCTAACTTGTAGCAAATAATAAAAAATGTATTGATCGTAACAAAAGGAAAAAAAACTTGATTGTATTATTGCCGACGATGTTTGATATTGATGTAATATATAATATATAACGTAATAGAATATTATCTCGTGAAAAAATGTAACACGGTTGAAGAGATATAAGATTCCGACTTTTTAGTCTTTTGAAATCTGTCTGCAGAATGAATTTTAGCACACGGGGTTGAAACAAAATAGTTTAATTAATTGCAAATAAGTAAATGCCGTGTTGGAATAAACATTAATATTACTTTAGATCGAGGCTTTCATGTCTTATGTTTTCATATATTACATACACCTAGTTGAATAATGTTAATTTGTGAGTTTTAATTATTTTTAAGAATAATGTTAATTTGTCATTAGTTATTCAAGCTCCCAATATTGTGTTTTTTTTTATACAAATTTGTAGGTTGTAGGTATATAACCTATCTGTAAACATGCAATTATTGTTTTGATTACTCGTTTAAGCAATATGATTTGTCGGTCTGTTTTAAAATAGTTGTTTTAATCTAGTAATAATAAAGCTTTTGAGCTTTATTATTATTTATTTGTAATTAATTTCACTCTTTACGATACACCATTCACTTTGGTATTTGTCCGCTTTAAAAAAAGAAAAACATAACGAAAATTCTTGAAGTTAGTTAATTGTAGTAGGGACTTCCGCTACTGGTAGTGTTTCAAAATAATTCTTGTTTGGAAAATTTTCAATTGTCTGCCTGGTGGAATGTGGCTTATATAATTTTTTTTAGTGTTCTCTATTTTTATTCTTTTCTTATATTCTTATACCAGGGGTGGAAGAAAGCTGATTTGATAAGATAATGATTAGTATAATGAAAGTCCTAAAAAAAAATGTTTTGCATTCAATCCAGCTTACATATTGAAGTAAGAATTTTCATTATTTAGGTGTAAATAATGTTACATTAATTAATTTACGCCAAGTTTTCTTAATTTTTCTTCTAGTTTAACATAATTTCTTGAAAAAAAATGTCTATCGAATTTGATTATGTTAGTATATGTAAGCATTCCTTTTGGGTAAGTGGCAAAGAAATTACAAAGATGTATACAGAACATTAACATTAGGGGACCCGCTTGAAGCATGTATCCCATGTAAATAAGTTTTTATGTTAATTGATTCACTAAGAAATGCCACGATGTCTGTATAATTTTAGCCCTTTGTTTTGTATCTCTATGTCACATATTGACAATTATGTTTGGTCCAACTAAGAAGTACGATAGCTTGTTTTATTTAAGCTAAAATTAAAAATAAAACTAAGTATCAAGTACATGTTGTCATTGTTAAAGAAAAAAAATTAAAAAGAAAAAGAAAGGAAGAGAATATGCGGAGTGGTAAATTTTAAATACCGTCCGGTTTATCAAAAAAAAAAGAAATAATAATGATTTTGTGGAGGCATCGAAGATAATCAATGTAAATGATAAGGATTGACCTGTAATGATGTAATGTATAAATAGCGTTAAATCAATGTTAATGATAAGGATTGACCTGTAATGATGTAATGTATAAATAACGTTAAATATTGGGAGGCCTACTGTAAGAATCAAACTGACACTTAATAATAAGATTGATATTGTAATGCATACTTAAGGAATTTTACTATGATCTAATGAAACCCTACGTTCAATCCCATGTAATTAGTCAATAATGGTAGAAATAACTGGTCGATAAAAATATGTCTATCTGGCGTGTCGATTTAATTAAGTATGTATATGTAAGCAGTTTTATTTTTGGGTAATAAGTGTTGATGCGAATTTGTGTTTTCAATTTTCCGCCTTTGCCAATTTGTACTGTAATATTTTCCTTAAGTTTAATTCATTTTGCAATGTTTTTTTTGGTGACGGGATAGGGATATGAACAGTGAACAAAGCGTTCGTGAAATAACAAAGTGTTTAGGCCTACATACCAGAAAAGCATCGAGATTAGCCGCAAACTGGGAGAACAATAGGGGGCGGAACGGAGGCAACATTGGGTTCAGTAACCAATAGCGTCAATCGGGACCTAGGAGGGATCGAGAGAGACGAATGAACGATGGAGGCGGACATCAAAGGAGCCAATCGGCGAAAGACCAACTGGAGGCTTCCCCTCGACTCCCCGCGACCACACCCTGGGTCGCCGGGGAGAGAATATAAGGCGAAGCCGGCCGCCAAGAAGGCAGTCGAGTTGAGTCGAGTTGAGTTGAGTTGAGTGTGGAGAAGCTAGAGATTCTAGCGGTGCCCGTAAAAACAGCATCGCCGATCACTCTAGCAACTCCTGGAGGAGCGAAAGCGCGAAAGGCAACAACCGCCATCCGCTACCGAGTGCTGCGATGCACCGCCGCAAACGCCTAAGTATCAGGCCGCCGCGACGCCGCAGTGTACCACCGCGACGGAGGACCGACGCCCTGCCGACGACCGCCACGACGCCGACGTCAGAAGCCGCCGACGTAGCCTGCACAGTCAGAGGACGACGCCGACGCCAGAAGCCGCCGCCCACCACGAAGCAGCACGAAGAAGACACCTGCCGAACTCTCCGAAACAGGTTACCCCGATCTAAAGACTTTTTCTCCGCCCACCTGGTTCTACCGAAGTGTTAATTTAATCTCGTCACCATCCATTTTAGCAGTAAGATCAGATTTTTTATGTGTTTTGTCTTTTTTTTTCTTTGTTTATAATTTTGTCCTCTCCCTCTAAATTAGGGTTCATGTAATTTTTAAATTAGTAACCACTTTGCTGCGTCGTATGTAGGTTAAGATTAATGTTTCATGTAAATTAATTTGCTACTTTACCCAATATAGAAACTTGTGAAATTGTTTCGATTTTATTATTTTTATATCCCTTCACCCGCCTCGAGATATCAGTGTCCTAGTCAGTCACCTGACGTTTTGATTGTACCTAGGGGAGGGCGTAACCGCCGGCTTACGTAGATCTGAGATCTCCCGGCCGGTTTACCACACCGTGATTTTATATCACCTCTGACCCCTCTGACCTACCCCCCCTACTCCGGTATATCAAGTTGTTATATTAAACCACCGTTTTTAAAATGCTTGAGTCAATTGGGTGGGTCGTGTATAAAATAAAAAAAACGATGGGTTATTGTAAGAAATATAATATTTATTTTGTTACATTATTGTTTCTAATCGAAGTGTCCTACTCTTATTACAGGTCCATCAGTGAAATTATCCAATTTTGGTTCGTGTTCTATATATTTTTCATGTTGTCGCGTCTTTCTCTAATCGTCACTGAACATGTCAAGAGTAAAAGACTCGCCGGCCGCCCGGCAAATGCCGTCCTGAGTTTTATTTAATTTAGTTTTAAAATAATTAAAATTATTACGGCACCCCTGGGGAATTTAATTGTGTTATTTATAAAAAAACTACGTCTTGCCAATAGTATGACAATTTACTGAAATCGTAAGACAGAATTTACTGAGATATTAGAGAATATGTGCCGATTACCGCGGCACGTATGATAATAAATTCTACAATTAATTTGATAAAAAAACGACGGGTTCAAAACAAACAGGGAATAAAACAAATCATCACCTGTATTTCGTATTATTTCGTAATAGTAGTAAAAACAAAACAATAACAGTCTCTGTCACGCTCATAAGCTTGACCGCGTGCGAGAGAGACAGAGAGATTTTTCGAGATCCGTATGCAGTGCGACGTCACCCCGTGCGCTTGCGCGGGTGACGGCGACAAAGGTCAAACGACCTGTATAGTCCGTCCAACTTATCTGGAGAATAAAGGAGGGCGTCCCAATCGTTGTGGTACTGCCCATAGTCTAAAAATTATCTCATTTGTAGGGAATTTTATGCAAATTCGTTTTTTTCTTAAACAAGTTATAAAGCAGTATACGACACGATAAAAACAAAAAATGTAAACTAACGTACAAATAAATTTATCAAAATATACATTCGTAAAATACACAACGTCACAAAATGGCGTTTTTTCAAAATCAAAGAAAAATACAATTTTCAGGAAAAAAAACAAACAATAATAATTCTTTTAGGCCGGCGCCACATTTTTATTATATTATATTTTTTTATCTATGGCTGCTGCTCTGTGTCATAGAAAAGAGACAATATATAGTCCGTCTAACTTATCTGAAGAATGGCCAAATTTGGAACTAACGACGCCATATTGGATTATCTACAGCTGACAGACCTTTGACAGACTTTGTTTACAGAGGGGTTCACGACTGTTTCGATAGTTTTTAAAGAAAATTTTAGATTGTCACCATGCCAAAAACCGTTAAAAGCGGTGTTCGGGAAATAATCTTGAAAATGCACACGTTTTTTGAAGAGGAACAACGTCTAAAAGCCCCAATTATACCGTTTGATTTTGTTCATAGACTTATTGCCGCCACTTCAGGTTAGTGCTGCCATGCAGTTATAATGATTTTTCCATACTTAGTTTTTTATTTTACTATTATACAATTTCTTCAGGTATTTCTGAATCGGCAATTTACAAAATAGTTAAAGAAGGTAAAGTGGCCGTGGAAATAGGCATTAAAATATCTACACCCGGAAAAAAAAGAACAAGGATAAGTGGAAAAATTGAATTAGAAGCCGTAAGATGAGAAAAGTTTTAGAACATATTTTATTCGATAATTTTTTACATAGAATTTTTATTATTTATACTTTTTATTACATAATTCATTAACGAGTTCATTTGTATAAACATCTTTTTTCAAAAATAAACTTTTTTATTTATGCACATTAAAGACTGGTTGCATCAACTTACTTTATAGCAATAGTTCATTTAAAGCATAGATTTTTACGAGAGCGAGTTGTTTGATCGGTGGAAAATGCAAAATATCTATGCTTTGAACGAAAGATTACTATAAACCAAGTTGATACAACGGCCCTAAACCGATTGATATCCTTAGGTGTTACTGAGTTAAACATGGTGGTCATGATCATTAGGTATGAGACACCGAATAAAACCGGCGCCACACTGCGCGGATCTTCCGCCGCGTCTCTTCTGTCGTGGAACATCGCTACATTTCTTTCCATACAATATGCGCTTATTAAACACACTACGCGGATGATCGGTCGATCTATTTGCTTTGCCGATTTGGCGCAACGGAAAAAACGCGGCGGAAGATCTGCGTAATGTGGCGCCGGCCTAAAAGAATTATTATTGTTTGTTTTTTTTCCTGAAAATTGTATTTTTCTTTGATTTTGAAAAAACGCCATTTTGTGACGTTGTGTATTTTACGAATGTATATTTTGATAAATTTATTTGTACGTTAGTTTAGATTTTTTGTTTTTTATCGTGTCGTATACTGCTTAATAACTTGTTTAAGAAAAAACGAATTTGCATAAAATTCCCTACAAATAAGATAATTTTTAGACTATGGGCAGTACCACAACGATTGGGACGCCCTCCTTTAAGGCGGCCATATACGCTCCGGTAGACCGTAGAGGTACATCTGTTCGGTCGACCTCTAGATACGTACCGCAGCGTGTGTGGTGTTCGCGGGTGGAGGTTTCCAGACCTGTACAGGTGACCGCAGAAGAATTGAAATTCTATACTTTTTGTCTGTGCGGCCGCGGCTGACAAATCTGTGCGTGTGTGGCGCTCTCAGTTTATATTCTCTATTCTATGCTCTCAGTATCTCTCTATTATGTGATGTCGTAGCTGTGACAGGAAGAGGTTATGTTGGGTGCAATGTTTTTTAAATGAAAAGTCTTAAGCGTTGTAAAGAAATCGAAGTTTATAAATTGGAACCGTATCTTTAGCGCGTAAAAAATACCACGATCGACCCAAAATTGCTGCAAAAACTAAAAGAAATGGAGCCTGATGCCAATATGAATATGGTTATAAAATTATTCATATAAATTAATTGTTAATATTTTTTAAAACATATTTTGTAATTTTGATTCGTATTTTTCTCTTCAGATTTAACTATAAATAAAGGCTAAACTTTATTTTATGGCCTCACTCGATTTTCTTAAAAATAAGTATCCTGATGGCAAAACTGAAATCAAAATTTGGCGGTCGTTAGTATTAAAATCTAAATAAATGAATATTTTAAACGAAACTATTTTATTAGGTACCTGCAGGTAATCTTTTCGCAGAACATTAAACAAAAGGCATCACACGTCTCTGGAATTATTTTACCGAGAGCTTGAGGTGATATAATACTAGAGAATTTAAGGCATTAGTATGATCTCCCTATTGCAAAAAATCTTAAAGGGAAATCTATTGCAAAAAATCTTAAAGGCCTCTCCCATACAAAGTTTGCATATTCGCCGCCATTTTATAAAAAATCTTAGCCACAAATTAAATGTATATAAATCGATAGAGGACTTTCATACAAACATAAAACTATTCGGTCATAAAATCCTAAAGCGTCATGTTTCTGAGATATTCACATATAAAAAATGTTATTTTGTACCTATGAAGTGTAATACAAATGACACAATCAATAAGAAAGTATTGTTAAAAAACTAACCCATAAAAACCATGTTTATATTTTACTCCCTCTCTTTGTAAATTAAGTTTACCATCATGTAATTAAATAATTGATTGACTGAAAATGAAACATGTCTAGACAAATATCGATGTCAAAAATCTCTAAAAATATCTCTTTATTATTTGATTTCTTCCCAAAAAACCGAAGTGTGCTGTCATCTGTGAACCAATTGTCATAAATTTTCGAAATTCGTATTGAAGTACCTATTATACCTACCGACGGAGTAATTCAAATTTTAAATATTCCGTGAGGTTATCAGGCCGCCGCACAGTGGGTCGAAACCGTAATTTATAATTCCTGTTCAACATTCACAGCTTCAGAGATGATTCCTACAATCACAATTTTTCCTTATAAACTGGGTTAAATACGACTACTTCGTTCCCATCTAGCTCTTATATTTGAACAATATCTCGTATAAAACTACTATCTACAATTGTAAAAAAATAGTGAAGTTTGCTGTTGTACTATTAAATGTTCATTTAGTTAGTTTTGGTCTACCTGTATTGGTTTTATTGTTGATTTTTATATAGTTTTATTTTTTAATTGGTTTAGCACAGCGGAGAATCTGTCATATGAAATGTCACATGTATTATGTTTATTATTGATTTTTATGAAAATTTTACCCGTTTTTATTAAAATCAGCCGTTTTGTCATCTGAGACAGGTAGGTCGACTTCAATATTTCGCGCATAATAATTATCGACACCTAACTTTTGATAGCGATCGATCACTTGAAATGGCGGCAAACATAATTTCGTTTTTTCAGTACATATCTATGAGATCTTGAGATAATTTGATATTTTAAAATAATAAAGAGTGTTTTGCATTACATGTATATATATATTATATGAATAAGAGAGGTGATCGGCACTCCTTTTAAATAATATCTCAATGAATTTTTCGAATATTAAAGATATTTAAAATGATGATAGTAGGTAATTAAGTATTCTACACATTTTTGAATACATCAATCTTTTCGAAATCAATTCTTCTTCCTTTTCTTCGTAAGGTTTTATGAACTTATAATAATAAGTGAAATTTTTTAAATATATTTAGGTTTTTTTTTTCATTGGAATTTAAAACGTGATGGTAATAGACACAAGCGATATATTTAAAGAAAAAAAACTGACCGAATTATTTTCAAAAGATTTTGTTTCTATTTATTATTATAGATGAAGAGAAAGCGGCAAAAAAGTGTGCGTTAAAATGTGCAATAAACGTGTCAGTAAAAATGTAAAATGTCCCCGCAATTGTAAAATAATTTAACGTGACAATGATAATAAAAACGAACGCCGGAGAGCGGCCACAGAGCGGCCGGCCATCTGTGCGGGTGCAAACTTGTCTCGACATGTACCTACCCACCGACACGTGCGGACTTCCGGGCGATCCGCGACCCGCGACCCGCGACCGGGTGACCGCTAATTAGGTATGCATAATTAATTAATAATATTTATCATTATTATCGATCGATTATTTATTTGTTTGTTCGCGTTCGTATTCGCCGCGCCGGGTAGGGTGAAGAGCGTCGAGCGGTGAGTTTGATTTTAGAATGTATAATAATAATATTAATACTATAATACTTTTACTTACTATTTCATATTTAGTTTGACTTAAATGAAGTTACGAATATAAAAATCTCCATAACTATTGATATTAGGTCATGGTTGCTTGAACATTTTAGACTCATAACATAGTCAGGAATCTACCTGCCAAGTTTTTGCTGCTAGCTCTGGTACAGCCTGTACATATATCGTAAAACTACTATCTACAATTTGTAAAAAAATATGTTTGCTGTTGTATTATTAAGTTTTCATTTAGTTTTTAGTATAATTATGTTCGTTTTTTGTTGATTATTTGAGTTATTATGTACTTTTACTCACTATTTCATATTTGGTTTGACATAAAAGAAATTACGAAAATAAAAAATAATATTATAAATATATACGTTTTTTATTTTTTCGATCCATTTATCTGGTAGAGTAGCAAGTTTATGTACACGCTCATAGCATCAAACGATGGTAGACTAGACAAGGTATGAGAAAAAAAAGGTTTCAAAACGGGGTTAGTCACCACTTAGCAGAAATTTAATTTTATTTGATCCGCTCCATACAAAAAATACAAAACTTTTTTGCTCAAACTATAAAGTTTAGGAAAAAGTTTCATAGGACAACTATTGATAAGGTTAATGAGCTCTATCCATCGGCATAAAGAAAAAAGTAAAAAAAGAAAGTTGGTCCCTAAGTCCCTCAAATTACGGTTTCGACCCACTGTGCTTCGGTTCGGGCGGCGGCCGCGCGTTCAAACCATTCGACCGATTTACATGATCTTGACGCTGACTATCCGTTCGCTAGGCCGGTGCCGCCCCCCAAATACGAGCGCCCTAGACCATCGCCTAGTTTGCCTATATGAACGGGCCGGCCCTGTGTACGGGCGACCTCTAGAGACGTACCGCAGCGTGTGTGGTGTTCGCGGGTGGAGGTTTCCAGACCTGTACGAGTGACCGCAGAAGAATTGAAATTCGATTCTTTTTGTCTCTGCGACCGCGACGGACAAAAGGTAGGGATGGGTAAATGAAAGAAAATGTCGATATATATATATATATATATTTCGTTTCCGTTTCCCAAATATTTTAGTTTTTTTAAAAATAAAAGCTTTTTTGCGTTGCTCTGAAAAGAGTATATATTTTATTAGCAAAAGAACATAATATTTCATATTAAAATTTAAAAATAATAAAAGTACACACCTGAAAAGAGAAACAACATTTAAAGCTATTATTTTATATTATTTTATCGATTAACCGAGAAAAATATCGATGTGCAAAAAAAAGGTAACCAAAAAAAGGTCGCCAAAAAAAAATATCGAAGAAAATATATCGATATATCGGGAAAAATATATCGATATATTGGGAAAAAACTATCGATATATCGAAAAAAATATATCGATGACCAAAAAAAAGGGTCGTCAAGAAAAAATATCGATTATCCAAGAAAAAAATATCGATATTTCATATATCGCGAAAAAATATATTGACTATATATTATATTGAATATATATATATATATTGAACAACGTTCCCTCTAATTTTTCTATTGTGTGTGCGGATCTTCGACGCATCTGTGCAGTGGCGGTGCGATAAATTTTCACCCCCCCCCCCCCATAGGGTATTTATTAATTACTGTGATTTTATATAATTTCCCTAGCTTTGTCCGGTAAGAAGAAAGCGGAGGAAAGTTGCCTGGCAAGCCCGTATTACAAGCCTCAATATGATATTCCAAATAAATACATATTTTTTAGTTTAAAAAATGTTACTTACTTACTAGAAAAACTTCGCATTTCTATTGTACCTACTTTTCATATTTGCTTCGGAACATATATGATGCATTTGACACGATCATATGTCTTCGAATAAACAAATATTTCACCAATTGTTACTTTTTGTAAATGCATTGAAGATGGCATTTTTCTTTCGACGATTTCAGAGAGCCATTCCAGTTTAAATTTATCGCAGGATTTCTTCTTAACGGTCGCCACATCCACTCCTTTTCGACATTTTAAGGGGATGAATTTTATATAATTAATAGGTAAAATTGTATTATTCGACTCATTTCTCCGAAAGCGTGCGAAAGAATTGTGCATGTATTGTTTCATGCATTCGAGCAAAACTAAAATCTGGCAAAGGAAACTTTATTTTATAATATTGACTGTGCGGAGTGTAAAACATGTGTGTGGAGACATTTTGCTAGGTGAACGCGCGCACACGCGCACACCTTACAGGGAACGTTGATATTGAATATCAATATATCGATATTTTTCAAACAATATCGATATATTGATATTTTTTACCCATCCCTAGTTTAGTTTCAAGCTATGTATTCACTATGGAACAAATTGCCCCTCAACATCACGCGTGGCATAGAGTCTACGTGACGTTGCAACGTCGCGCACTGTTCCGCGACGTCGCGCACAACATAGCGGAGCATTTCTACGTGTCGCGGCAACGTTGCTACGTTACCCTACTCGCACGGTACCCGAGCGAGCTTACGGCGACATCATGCTTTGCGTCAGTACCACGTGGTAAGTGAGTGAAAAATAAAATGATGTGAGGGCCAACAGCGTTCCTTAATATTGTCTTGCTTGGCTATGGAAGGCCCGATTATTTGTAATAATTGTCAAAAACAGTTGTTGTTATTCGAGAGAAATTGGCAAAAGATCCGTCAGACATTCGAAGATCGCATAGAATATCCATCCTTCTTTCTCTTTGCAGTAAATAATTTCACACCCACCACCTTTTTCTCCTCTTACGTTTCGATAACTCGTTAAAATAAATAGAGCAGCTGTCATCATAACCTCATCGGGCGACATTTCCGTGACAAGTGATATGTGAATCCCGGTGTGTACACGTCAAATGACCGCGTCATTGTCCCCGAAACATGAGCGTAGATGTTGATGCGACATGCCGCTCGGAATGTTTCGCGATTTGTCCCCTAGTGAATACATGGCTTCAGTTTGTTTCCGGCCGTTCCGGCGTCATGCCGCGAGTGCTGGGTGCGACACCGCAACAGATGACAGCTGACAGATGTGACACGCGAACACAATTGAATGCCGTCTGCCATTTTGAATAAAATATTTGACATATTATGCAATGTCATGCAAAAACCGTAGTTGAAAAAGCTGATCCTTCTAAAGTATAATTTTATAACGTGTATATGAATATATACATATAATATATTTATATAAAATCTTTAACGCGTGCAATATCATATAAAACATTGCTTAAGCAGGAAATAAAAATAAACGCACAAAAGAGCTTTAAAAAATAGTATCCTATAACCGTATAAAAATATGCTTTTCAAACATGCGAATAGTACACTAGCGAAGGGAAAAACTACATTTCAAAATGAAGACTACAACACACACACGTTCACCAGTTTGAAGACTACAAAGTGTACACTACAATTGTAGTAAAAAATACTTGAAGTGAAGTAATTGTAGTACTACGAAATGAAGTGAAGTAATGAAATAATTGTAGTATTAATGAAGTGAAGTAATGTAATGAAGTAATTGAAGTATTAATGAAGTGAAGTAACGAAATGAAGTAATTGTAGTATTAATGAAGTAAAGTAATGTAATGAAGTAATTTTAGTATTAATGAAGTGAAGTAATGAAATGAAGTAATTGTAGTATTAATGAAGTGAAGTGTAATGAAATGAAGTAATGTAGTACTAGTGAGTTAATATTTTTTTCCCAAAAAAAAAATTTTCCTAAAAAAAAAAAAAATGTCAAAGAGAAAAATATTTAAGATAAATTGACGATATTTTCTCCACAGTAACATTTGGCGACCTAACAAAAAAAGAAAAGGTCGCTAGCCAGATTTCTTCATTTGATTCCAAAAAATTTTCAAACCATGGGGGGGGGGGGGTTGTTACAGTTTCCAGAGATTTCTTCATATATCTACATCAACTTTCCAAAAATTTCACGTAAAAAATGCACTATTTTAAGTATGATTCTCATACTTTCGATAACTTTGAAGTGTATGTACTTTGTAGTGTTCGCTTTGAAATGAAGAGTACTATTTGAAGTTTATACTTTCAATAACTTTGGTGTTTGTAGTTTGTAGTGTGCACTACACTTCAAAATGTGCGAAGTGTGCACTTCAATGTAGTACTACATTGTAGTAGTGAGTACAGAGCGGACCCATTACTATAGTACACTCGAAAATCGTAGTAAGACTCATGCGGTGTACCGCAACGTGTATGGGATCTACGGGTAAGCCCATACACGTTGCGGTACGGACCGATCTGCGATATGCGGTGTACCTCTACGATGCACCGGAGTGTGTATGGCCGCCTTTAGAGTCTACGATACTCTGAGTACTCCGCATGCAGCTAGACTGCCTAATCTACAACTACAAGTGTGTCAGCTGCATAACTTTGACACTTTTACAATATGCTTATTATAATAAACGTCGTGTGTTTTATATTTTACATGAATTCGAAAGGGTAAGAAATTTAAAGCAAAAACCTTTTCATCGTAGTCTGCTGAACATAATATGTCTTATTTATTTAATACACCAAGTATTTCACAGCGTCATGTTAATTCGATATTAAAAGCCAAATTAAAATTTAACATACCTATTTTTTCAAAATCGCAATTCTTAAATAAATATATGTCTTTTATTTTTAACTCCCTCTAACATCGGACCGAATGATCATTCGAATAATTTCACTCGGCGTTGACATTAGTTACTACTTTTATTCAAATAGAATTAGTAACTAATCTATAATCGAATTAATAATCGACGCCAACGGCGAGTGAATCATTCGAATAATCATTCGGTTGGCAAAGAGTAACTAATCTATAATCGAATTAATAATCGACGTCAACGGCGAGTGAATTATTCGAATAATCATTCGGTCTGAAGTTAGCCGCGGGCTGCGGCAAAAGACAAAAGACATACTACGTTCACCAACATTCACTCACATTGTACGGAGATTAGACAAGGAAAGACAATAAAAACTCTTTCCTTGTCTATGTTAAGAGTTTTCGTTTGTTAAATACGTTACGACATTCTGTTATCTGTCTTCTTCTTATATATGAAGCCAATGGTATATCAAATGAGAGAGAAATATATACTTAAGAATTTTTTTTATTCATACCTAATTTTCATTCGAATGATTCTACTAACCATGATATAGTTATCACTACCGTGGAGGATTAATTCCTATAGAATCGACGGCGAAACGTGACGCGGATCCACATTCCGATAATAGCTTTGACAGATGGTCGCTTCACTATACAGGATTTGCCCGGCCACCGTAATAGAAATAAATAAGTCGGGGAACTGACTTTAAAATAAATTAAAATTGGGTTTTCAGAGATAATATTTTGTTGGTACGTGCAAGGAAGAATACGATTAACATGGTTTTATGACCAGCAGAACTTGTCGGCACCGCTTTTGACAATAGGAATAGGCGCACGTGCGATGTCAGAATTGCGGTCCTCTGTTGGAAAGCAGTAAATGGTAACTTTCCCGGGGGGACAAACAGGCTGCATCATAAAACACGAGCCATGATAGAGGGTTTATTTGCTTTGACCTTGGCGACCGCCAGTACATCGGCTTAGACGACCTTTTAGAAAACAATAGGTAATAGCAGTTACCAATGGGTCGGGATGTTTGGGAACATTTTAAAATTCCTGACGGCCGGTGCAATAAAACGTTTGCCGACACAGAAAAATATTTTAGAATTACGAGTTAATTGGTTAAAAAGGTTTTTTCTGGAACCGGCGATATAATAATATTTTCGAATGTGGAGAAAGTCCCATCCGTTACCAAGCAGCTGTGCGGGAACAAAGAAAAGATTACGCCTAGGCGTTTGAATATATAATTTATAATAATTTAATAATTCAACGAACGCTTTTATGCCCCGGTATTATATATTATATATCTATAATATATTATGTATGATGTATAGGTAAATTTAACATTGAAAGCGAGAGCGAGAGTAATTTGACGCCGCGATCCCAAAAAAACAATTAATTACGCAACGACGATAGGTACACGCAGAGGTACGTCAAGTCAGTTGATGTATCATTTAACACTAGCGATGCGCGATTACGATTATTATAACTCGAATTATTCGATTATTGAAATGTTTCGAATAATTCGATTATTAAAATCATTCATAATTAAAATCATTCGAATATCAATTTAGCACTGCGCGATGTGACGCCAGGCAAAGCCGAGAGCCGAGTACCGATCACGCCCACCCACTCCGCGAGGCATTCAACAACGAGTGATTCTACTAACCATCCCGAATAATTTCAACACGAGTGATCACTCATGATGGTTAGTAGAATCATTCGAATGAAAATTAGGTATGAATAAAAAAGATTCTTAAGTATATATTTCTCTCTCTTTTGATATACCATTAGCTTCATATATAAGAAGAAGACAGATGATAACAGAATGTCGTAACGTTGATGCACCGGAATATGACGCGAACCAGGTTATTAATTTTGTCCTAGGGCAATACCGAAATCAAAGCGCCCATGTTTCGAAGATCACGCGCCATGTGGTCACAGCCGGTCATGTTCGATCTTTTGTTCGAGGACGAAATATGTGACCTATTGTTCAAAAAAATAACATTGCGACGGACGATGGCTCTTAGGATAGCCCGCCATAAAACATATGAAACAATGAATTAGAAAGTTAGGGTTGCCGAGGGCGTTGGGTATCGCCGAAGACATTAATAGTGCACGGCCTTTTGTTAGGATGGGCAATACGTTCGCAACCTTTTGTTCTTAAGTAACATCTTGGAAGGGTAAAAACGGTAAACCTTTTCTTGCAGCGGGACGTATATCTCTAACCCCGATTAAACAATAGAAAGAACACCGTGGCCAAATGCGAACACATGGGGCAACGGTTTAGAAAGCTGCGTTTGTTAGAGAAGTCGCCATTGTTTTGGGAAAGACATTTTTTTTAGAAAAAACAAGATAATAATTCCGAAAGTCGTCGCAGTAAACTTACTATTGTCCTCGACAGACAATAGAGATGTTTTAGAAAGCGCTGACACATGGCGACACTATCCGCGAGATGTAGGATCGTATAAATCATATTATTAATATAAGGGCGCGAAGATCCCGCAACGCACGACCAGGCGGTCATTATCAATAAAGATAACAGGGGTCAATCAATTAAGAAGGTAGAGGCCGAATTAGAAATTGAGGCAAAGTGGTGAATCATAATATCAATGTAATATGTACCTAATTAATGAGCAACTGATATGTTTAATTTGAGTAAGGTAATGATAATTTAGATAACCCAGGCCACCTCTGCAGGTGGATGTTACTCGTTTTATATGTAGTTAAGGACCGAAATGAACGGGACATTGCAATTTGAAATGATAACGAGATCATCCCGAATTAATCTAACTTGTGGCAAATAATAAAAAATGTATTGATCGGAATAAAAGGAAAAAAAAATTGATTGTATTATTGCCGACGATGTTTGATATTGATGTAATATGTAATATATAACGTAATAGAATATTATCTCGTGAAAAGATGTAACACGGTTGAAGAGATATAAGATTCCGACTTTTTAGTCTTTTGAAATCTGTCTGCAGAATGAATTTTAGCACACGGGGTTGAAACAAAATAGTTTAATTAATTGCAAATAAGTAAATGCCGTGTTGGAATAAACATTAATATTACTTTAGATCGAGGCTTACATGTCTTATGTTTTCATGTGTTACACCTAGTTGAATAATGTTAATTTGTGAGTTTTAATTATTTTTAAGAATAATGTTAATTTGTCATTAGTTATTTAAGCTCCCAATATTGTGTTTTTTTTATACAAATTTGTAGGTTGTAGGTATATAACCTATCTGTAAACATGCAATTATTGTTTTGATTACTCGTTTAAGCAATATAATTTGTCGGTCTATTTTAAAATAGTTGTTTTAATCTAGTAATAATAAAGCTCAAAATAATTCTTGTTTGGAAAATTTTCAATTGTCTGCCGGGTGGAATGTGGCTTATATAATTTTTTAGTGTTCTCTATTTTTATTCTTTTCCTATATTCTTATACCAGGGGTGGAAGAAAGCTGATTTGATAAGATAATGATTAGTATAATGAAAGTCCAAAAAAAAAATGTTTTGCATTCAATCCAGCTTACATATTGAAGTAAGAATTTTCATTATTTAGGTGTAAATAATGTTACATTAATTAATTTACGCCAAGTTTTCTTAATTTTTCTTCTAGTAATAAGGTTTAACATAATTTCTTGAAAAAAAAAGTGTCTATCGAATTTGATTATGTTAGTATATGTAAGCATTCCTTTCGGGAAAGTGGCGTTGATGCAAATTCATGTACTTTGTAATCCCAAAAGAAATTACAAAGATGTATACAGAACATTAACATTAGGGGACCCGCTTGAAGCATGTATCCCGTGTAAATAAGTTTTTATGTTAATTGATTCACTAAGAAATGCCACGATGTCTGTATAATTTTAGCCCTTTGTTTTGTATCTCTATGTCACATATTGACAAATATGTTTGGTCCAACTAAGAAGTACGATAGCTTGTTTTATTTAAGCTAAAATTAAAAATAAAACTAAGTATCAAGTACATGTTGTCATTGTTAAAGAAAAAAAATTAAAAAGAAAAATAAAGGAAGAGAATATGCGGAGTGGTAAATTTTAAATGCCGTCCGGTGTATCATATATAAAAGAAAAACAAATAATAATGATTTTGTGGAGGTATCGAAGATAATCAATGTAAAATGATAAGGATTGACCTGTAATGTTGTAATGTATAAATAACGTTAAATATTGAGAGGCCTACTGTAAGAATCAAACCGACGACTTAATAATAAGATTAATATTGTAATGCATACTCAAGGAATTTTACTGTGATCTAATGAAACCCTGCGTCAATCCCATGTAATTAGTCAATAATGGTAGAAATAACTGCTCGATAAAAATATGTCTGGCGTGTCGATTTAATTAAGTATGTATATGTAAGCAGTTTTATTTTTGGGTAATGTTGGGTAAAGTGTTGATGCGGATTTGTGTTTTCAATTTTCCGCCTTTGCCAATTTGTACTGTAATATTTTCCTTAAGTTTAATTCATTTTGCAATGTGTTTTGGTGACGGGATAGGGATATGAACAGTGAACAAAGCGTTCGTGAAATAACAAAGTGTTTAGGCCTACATACCAGAAAAGCATCGAGATTAGCCGCAAACTGGGAGAACAATAGGGGGCGGAACGGAGGCAACATTGGGTTCAGTAACCAATAGCGTCAATCGGGACCTGGAGAGACGAATGAACGACGGGGGCGGACATCAAGGGAGCCAATCGGCGAAAGACCAACTGGAGGCTTCCCCTCGAGTCCCCGCGACCACACCCTGGGTCGCCGGAGAGAGAATATAAGGCGAAACCAGCCGCCAAGAAGGCAGTCGAGTTGAGTTAGGAGTTGAGTTGAGTTAGGAGTCGAGTTGAGTTGAGTGTGGAGAAGCTAGAGATTCTAGCGGTGCCCGTAAAAACAGCATCGCCGATCACTCTAGCAACTCCTGGAGGAGCGAAAGCGCGAAAGGCAACAACCGCCATCCGCTACCGAGTGCTGTGACGCACCGCCGCAAACGCCTAAGTATCAGTGCCGCCGCGACGCCGCAGCGTACCACCGCGACGGAGGACCGACGCTCTGCCGACGACCGCCACGACGCCGACGTCAGAAGCCGCCGACGTAGCCTGCACAGTCAGAGGACGACGCCGACGCCAGAGGCCGCCGCCCACCACGAAGCAGCACGAAGAAGACACTTGCCGAACTCTCCGAAACAGGTTACCCCGATCTAAAGACTTTTTCTCCGCCCACCTGGTTCTACCGAAGTGTTAATTTAATCTCGTCACCATTCATTTTAGCAGTAAGATCAGATTTTTTATGTGTTTTGTCTTTTTTTCTTTCTTTGTTTATAATTTTGTCCTCTCCCTCTAAATTAGGGTTCATGTAATTTTTAAATTAGTAACCACTTTGCTGCGTCGTATGTACGTTGAGATTAATGTTTCATGTAAATTAATTTGCTACAGTGCCCAATATAGAAACTTGTAAAATTGATTCGATTTTATTATTTTTTATATCCCTTCACCCGCCTCGAGATATCAGTGTCCTAGTCAGTCACCTGACGTTTTGATTGTACCTAGGGGAGGGCGTAACCGCCGGCATACGTAGATCTGAGATCTCCCGGCCGGTTTACCACACCGTGATTTAATATCACCTCTGACCCCTCAGACCTTACCCCCCCTACTCCGGTATATCAACGTATTTGACAAACGAAAACTTCTGAACATAGACAAGGAAAGAGTTTTTATTGTCTTTCTTTGTCTAATCTCCTTACAATGTGAGTGAATGTTGGTGAACGTATGTCTTTTGTCTTTTGCCGCAGCCCGCGGCTAACTTTAGACCGAATGATTATTCGAATAATTCACTCGCCGTTGACGTCGATTATTAATTCGATTATTTACTCAGTTACTAATTCTATTCGAATAAAATTAGTAACTAATGTCAACGCCGAGTGAAATCATTCGAATGATCACTCGGTCCGATGTTCGCCGCGGTCAGCGATAATATTATTGTTTGTTAGACGTTGAATTTTCGATTTTTAGAGGGATTTAAAAATAATAGACATATATTTTTTTAAGAATAGCAATTTTGAAAAAATAGGTATGTTAAATTTTAATTATTTGGCTTTGAATAACGAATTAACATGACGCTGTGAAATACTTGGTGTATTAAATAAATAAGACATATGTTTATTGAATTTGGCATAGGTACCTAGCTCTGTTCTTATTTTTTGAGGACAATAAAAATAATTACTTTTAATATCATCCAATGTACATTATTTATATCATTTTAAATAATATTATAACCCCGATTTTCATAAAATTAATGAAAATATCGGAAGAATCATAAAAATAATAAAACTTATTACAAAAATATTCATATTCAAATTACGATAACTAATATGCATCAACTTATCATCGCTGCATATACCGAATGTAACATACCTAGTTCACAATATTTCGTAGGTAGATCTCTGCCTATTTTGAGTCAAAAACGCTCAAGCAACCATGACCTAATATCTATAGGTAGTAACGGAGGTAATCGACTTCAAAGTTTGTATTTTTCTATTCAATATTTCTGACTAATATTCTGCAAAAAAGTTGGACCATCATTCAAGTAACATATGTATACCAAAAATTTAAATTTCAATCGCTTTAATATAGGTCAAATAAAATGAAAAAACTTTAATTTCTGAAAAAAAATCTTTAAAAAAGTTTTAATCATTTGGCTTGTGTTAAAGCATAGCAATCTTTATAAGTTAAAGCGGAAGTTTTAATTTTTGTTTTAAGTTATTTTAATGACGGTCCAGCTTTTTGCAAAAGATGAGTATAAAAATGCAAACTTTGAAGTTAATTATCTCCGTAACTACTGATATTAGATCATGGGTTGCCTGAATATTTTCGATTCATAACATAGGCAGGAATCTACCAATGAAATATTGTGAACTAGGTCTGACACACCTTGTATAATATAGCTCATATGTGATGTTTAGTTTATTCTGTGATAATTGAAAAAAAAGTAACTGCGAAGAATAGACTTACATTTTTTTTTAAATTACTAGGCATACTTTAACGTCACTATTTTTTTATAGAAAAAATTGACATTTTTTCATGTTTTTTGCACATACAATTACTTTGCATACTTCCGGCATATGGAATTTATTCTGTACTGACTTACGGCCACAAAATGTGAGAGTATAGAGAAAATATTATATATTAGTATTATATATTATATTTATTATATATATAGTATTATATATTTTTAGTATTATTTATATAGTATTATATATTAGTATTATATATTATATATATATATAGTATTATATATTATATAAAATATTATATATTATATATTAATTTCTTTGCGGGTAACCCGCGTCAAAGTCTGGTCCTCAGAAGGATCATTCGTCAACCGACGTTTCGCCTGAATCGCAACAGGCGTCTTCAGGGTGCCTTGTTAATAAATTTCCATCACGAGGGGCAGTGCGAGCATGTCCGTTCGTATTGGAAGCTTACTACCAAGCCTTGTAGCCAGTGACATGGCCACTGGACAACGAACTTCAATGTTATTTACCAATGTTTTCGCATGGTTTGGCCATGTGGAACTGAGGAGCAAGGAAAGATAAAGGAAAATTGTTTGAAAGGCAGCAGAAACAGAGGGCGTCTGCGGAATTAAAATAATAAAACAATATATTCGGTGTATCAAACTCTCTTATTGTATTTTATATAACTATTAACAGGAAAATGAAAATTTTAATAAAAAAAATACAACTTTTAATTATAATTAAACGAAGCCATATCTCTTTTGGCTTTATGCCTTTCCAAAACAACTTCGTGAATTTCCTGCCGATTCTTCAGTAGTGTTTTGAAAATCTCTAACTGATCTGCTATAATTTTTTCTCTGCATATCACTTGGAGTCGTTTTGGCTTTTATTACCTGCAAACAAAGAAAAGGTTATAAACAGAGAAACTAGAAGAAAAACAATATAGATCAAATTAAAAAACATTTTGTAATCGCAAAGACTAAATATCTAGGAAAACACGTAATTTTATCAATAATCTAACCTTCCTGGCGCATTTCTTCATATTCTCGAACCTATTTCGAAAATCTGTCAGAAAGTATGCATCATATTCGTTGCGTAGTGCAGAAGTAAGATCTGTCGATATGAACGTCATCTGTCGAAAAATTTGCTTGCTTTCTCTGAAAAAACATTGTTATCAGTGTTTATTATCATTTAATTAACAGCATAAACTGTTGAATATCGTTAAATCCATGAATACTTTGTATCATTATCAACAATTTAAATCACTGTCAAACATTTAAAATGACGTTTAAATGACGTGTTGCCATGTGCAAAATTATAGACTTTTGAAAAGTGATTTGAAAAATATTTTTCAAAGGTTATACAAAAACTGGGGTATGTTGTTTGCATAAATTATTTTAAACCGAAGCCTCCCTAAGGCCTGGATGTTTCAAGTTTGAACAAAATAAGTGTAAATCCTGGGTTAAACTGAGTTTGACCTCAAGGTTACGCGAAATCTCACAGAAACAGTTGTTTCAAACTATATATCCATAAGCGTGCTATAAATATTGTAGTTTATTAACGTTGCAGACATAGTACATTCGTATTTTTTTTTATTTATGGTCTACTAGAAGCATTCCAATATTCCGATTTGATTATCGATATTTATAGAAACAAAAAATACTCAATCTTTTTTCTAGGAATGCTCCGGTTTACATTAATTAATGAAACAACATACCCCGGTTTTCATACAATCTTTGAAAAAATTATTTTTTTAAAGACTTACGAATATTATAAGTTATTACCTTTGCAGACATAGTATAAAGTATACATCATTTTTTAAGTATACCGTCATATTTTTTTTGGGCGCAAAAATAATCGATAACTCGTAATTCGATTACTAATCATTCGATTATGAAAATCATTCGATTACTAATCATTCGATTATGGAAATAACTCATAATCGCGCATCGCTATTTAACACACAAAAAAAAGGAAACAAATTCAAAGGAAAGTAGGAAACCTATAAATTAATAAAATAAATACAAAATATCATTTAAATATACTGTGTAGAATCAGGATTACTTTTGTATTAATATTCGTAATAGCTATTTTTTTTCTTTTCTAATCAAGATTTATTGTAATGTGAAAATACATATAGGTGTATAATTGACGATGTAACTTGTAACTATGTAAAATAAAGATGTAAGTATAATCTTTTGATAATGATACACCTTGCCATATTTTGGCTTTTATTAAATACATGCAATGAATCAGATAAGGCCTACATATTATGTGGATGTTGAGGAATGTTGCGTTTTAAATACCGTCAAAATTAAAATAGATGTACCGCGGGAACTTTTTTTGCCATTTTAGATAAATCCTCAACGTAAGGCTATTTTATTATTGTATCTTTATTGTATGTAATCCTTTTTTCAAAAAAAAAGAAAATGTTTGAAATAATGTCTATATCTGTACCTACAATATTGTGGTAAATGTTAAACATGTCGATTAAGCTTTATTATTGAATGACTCGTCAAAAAGCTTTTATTTTAAATTAAGAGTAATATTTTAATCTACAAAAGGCTGAAGGATTTTTTTATCTGAAAAACGAGTAAAATGAAATTGCCAATTAAGGAATTCAAATTGGTGAAATGCTGGAATGGATTAATTTTGAATTAAAGAAAAATAAACATATATCTATAGTTTTTTTTTGTAATATTAAATTGTCGATAAAATGGCTACTTTGTTTAGTTATAATAATTGCGTAATGTTATGATTTAGTTTTAATCAAAATTGAAAACACCTCGAGATGTCTTTTTATATTAAGTCAAATGTGGTTTATTCTATGTGTGCTGTAATGATTTTTGTAGGCAGGAAAATTATACCTACTGTATGTTTAATAATTATAATTAATCGTTAGAGTGATGTAAGTTTGTAATAAGCGAGACTGCGTTATTTATTAAATTCTATGTGAATATTGAATCGTTTTGGGTTTAGGAAAAATATGCTAACTTATGTTTTATCGACGGATTCCTTTCTTACAGACACATAGAGGATATACCTAATCATTTTTAAAATCAATAACCTTCTTTTATATCTCAAAAGAGAAATGAATTTAATGAGACACTGACTCTGTGCTTTTAATTAATATGAATAGATTATTTACTCAAATATGTGGAAGGAGTGGACCGTATTCTTTTGTTTCAAATGCTGCCTATGTAATATTATTAAGGCGTCAAAAATTGATTTGTAAGGATGTTAGTTTTTTTTTTACTTTCGATTTAACTTACGATTTTTTTTAGTATGTAATTGTTGGTCCAGAAGAAATGAAATTATAAGAAATTTAACTTTAAATTTAATTATAAAAAGAAAAATAATTATAGAATTTAATTATAAAGTTAATTATAAAATTTAATAATAAATTTAATTATAAGTTTGATTATAAATTTAATAATAAAAGAATTTAAAAGAAATTGAACTATACAAAAAAGGGGTAGTCATGGCTGGCGTCGGAATGGGAGCCGCTATAAAGGAAAAATTGTACATGAGACCGAGCTCTGCACATTGCGAGGAGGTGGACAGACTGAGGAAATCGCCGGAGGCGTGGCCCAGAGATGAGATTCCGCCGAGAAGCATTGGTCCAACCAAGGAAGAAAGATCGGCGCGGGAACCAATGACGAGACAGACGAAGAGGATTAACCCAATGGCGAACTTGAAGGGCGCTACTTGGTACACATGAAAGACCGCACCCCGCCAAGCAGCGTATATGAGGGGCAGCCGGCTTCAAGGGAGGCAGTTACGCTTGAGGTTCGGAGGAAGTGAGTCACGCTTGAGATTTGGAGGAGTGCGAGTCGGAAGTGAATCAGTTACGAATCGAGAGAAGGAGATCCGAAGTACGGGTCGTAGTTACGGACGTGAATCAGAAAGTGAAGCGGGAAAAGTGAGGTCACAGTCGAACCGAGATCGGGAGTTGAGAGGTGAATCAGGAGTGAGATCCGGAGTGCGGAGTGAGGTCACAGCCGAAGTGAAATCGGGAGTGGAGCACCCTCAGCGAAAGGGCGAGCCAAGTCGAAGAAACGCCCAACGCCTTAAGTACCCTTTTTATGTATATAACTATTGAGAATTCTGCAGAGACATTTGTTTTAATAGTGATTGTTTTCGCATAAGTTAGTTAATAAGTAGATTATATAATTTTAATTCTTTTTACTTTACATTTGTAATTTTTATAAAATAAAAAAAACTTTATTGCCATGTATTTTATTAAAATAAAATTTATCATTTGTGTTTCCTTTTATCCATGATATTAATTGGATGGTTTTGGTTTTGGTTAAAGTAATTTTTTCCAATAATTTTCTTTAAATGAGTAGATTTGTATATTTCTGTGTTGTTTTTTTTATCCATAATATTAATTGAATAGTTTTCAATTTTAACTGATGTAACTTTTCTTCTATAATTTTCCTTAAATAAGTGGATTATATATATTTTTTTTGTTTCCTCTCTGCCATCTATAATATTAACTGGATTTTCTGATACGTTGACTTTGTTTTGTATTAAACTGTGTGAATCTTGAATTACCGCGCTTAATTTATACCCCCTGCCATTCCTTCCTCTGTGACTAATTTATGTATGATACCGATAAGTCGAGGAGCCACGACTGTACTGAATAATAGACGGTGCCCGTAAGTGGAGGGCACTCGCCTTCAGAGCAAAATTGATATCAATAGTGATATCAACCATCATGAGTGATCACTCGTGTTGAAATTATTCGGGATGGTTAGTAGAATCACTCGTCGTTGAATGCTTCGCGGAGTGGGTGGGCGTGATCGGTACTCGGCTCTCGGCTTTGCCTGGCGTCACGTCGCGCAGTGCTAAATTGATTTCGAATGATTTTAATTATGAATGATTTTAATTATGAATGATTTTAATTATGAATGATTTTAATAATCGAATTATTCTAAACATTTCAATAATCGAATAATTCGAGTTATAATAATCGTAATCGCGCATCGCTAGTTGCAGTATTATATCCCCCTTCTATGGTTATTGGTTATATCTTTTTTCTATGGTTGCCGTTTCTTCGTTTTTTGGTTAACGTCCGCGCTGTTTCCCGTTTCCCTCGTATATTTCGACGAAAGTGACATTTTCCACATCAGAAGACGTCAACAACGGACTTCTGCATCTCACCTTTACATAAATGAACGGGTTTTTACACACAGTAGGTGTTCATTGATTTCTAGAAATTTCTTCTTGACATTTGACGTTTTGGGTCGGGCGATGCTTACGCCGCCTTGTCGTGTGAATATCATCCTAAACATTAATCATTAAGTCTTTATTATATGGGACTGTACTTTGAATTGATAGTCTTCCAGTCTTCTCAAATATTTCGGTTTATGCTTTTTTGCTAGCTTCGCGGCCCAAATATTTATACAAAAGTAAGCAGTGCTCATTTAATCTATCCAGTTTAGGGCCTGTTTGATCAGAAGTTAGAGTAAGAGTTGAGCAAAAAGCATAGATTTTTGCGTTCTCCACCAATCAAATCTATTATATTTATTATTATAATTATTAAGGTCAAGTGTTTTTCTTTATCAAGTTAAATGTTCTTATTTTTATTCCTTATGTACAATGTTTAAAAGTATATTTCTAATTTGTAGTCTATTCTAATGTTTAATCCTTAAAAATAAACTGCAACTACCTTCGTTTATATGTATAAATTCATACGAAATAACTAAATATATGCCCAACGTAAATTGGCATGCGTCGACTTTGGAACTAAAACACGCTCCGCCCGCACCCAGCGGTAACCCCTCGCCCTGTCATTCAGTTCATTCTCGTATTTGAACGTGAGCTGTGACATCTTGATTTCCAATATACATTGAATTATTATGTCCAGAACATCCAAAACAGTCCGAGATGGTGCAACAATTGCCAATGAAGTAGTAAAGTTTTGTGAAGCTGAAAAAGCAAATAATGGACCGATATTACCATTTGATAGATTGACAGATAGAGCGGCCGCCATTAATGGTTTGTTTCTTTAGTGTTGCCCGACCAAATTTCTATTAAAGGCTCCGACACCGGTCACCGGACATTCTGTACATTATGTATTGTGTAATAAATTTACACCCTGGCAATTTCTGTTACGCGACAGGGACGCCCTCCCTCGCACGCCAATTTGTACTGGTACGTCTATATATAGATAATTTATTTTTTCCAATCAATTTGTTCAACAGATAGCAGCCATGGATACTTCGAGCTTGATGCTGCCTGGGAAAGTGGCGGAGCTGATTGCCGCCCCTTCGGAGCATCCAGGGATGCAGCCCGTACTCCTGCATGGTAAGTCCTTCGCCGAAACATTTTGAATTATATACTTTCATTAGTCGCGTGTTGGATACAAATGTTTATGAAAATGTGTCGAAGTGTGATGTGTCGGCCAAAACTAGAAAGAATAAACACTTGTGCAATTATTAGAACTGTAAAAATAATTTTTTATCTAACTTGTGGCATTGCTGAAGTTATTATGGTCCAGTTTAGATGTTTTATATACTTTTGGGTCTACTGTTTAGGAATAGGCTGAATTAGGGGTGCCCGAAGCTCGAATTTAGGGTCAATACTTAGATGATTTAAAGGTTAAGGTACGCCTTAAAAGCTTAATTTTCAGTAAAAATGTACAATTTTAAGGCCTTAACCGGTCGTATGCCGGAGCGCAGATCTGCGCTCCCTAGACATGTGTGCGAATTCGGCCTATTTTACCCGCGTTTATGGGTTTTTAAAGATTATTATTAGTTGTATCTCAAGTTTGAACGAGTTCTATTTGTCAAGTAACCTCATTTGCCGCGCAAACCGGACAAAAAATCATTTCAAATGTCTTCTTCGAACCGCGCATTATCTGTGTTATTTTTCTGTTAAAAAAAGTTTTTTTTTAAATAAAAAAGTTAAAATTAAGTATTTTTATATTCTTTGATATATTTAGAATGAAAATATTGCTTCCATAGACATGTGCGTACATTTCTGACACTAAATTTCGTTACTTATATTTCATATTTAATGAATAATTAATTATTGTACAAGTAATTATTGAAGTCTGTATATTGAGAAACCAGAAACTGTAACTTCTTCGCGGTTAATGTTGATTTTTACATGAATATAACCATCACAAAAAAGTATCTAAAAAATAGCAATCTTGCGCAAAATTGCGCGGCAAATAGGGTTCTGCACATTCCGCATCACGCACGGGCGGCATATGTATTTCATCATCTATGGGTATCGGCAAAATGTGACATTGGTACAGCCTTGCTGTTAAAAAATTAAACACATTAAAACAATTATGTCATATTTTTCAACATTCAGACCCACCATGAGTATACATTAAAATATTTTTTTATGTAAAAATAATAAATATCAGCCATTTCTTGTATGTCTGGAAAGTAAATCTTCAAAAAAGAAAGAGTATTCCAAATTGAAATTTCATCATGCGCTTCCTTTTAAAGAGAATATTCTTGAAGTGGTTCGGTTAGGTTAGATTGGGACACACACAAGCATGTAAACAACCTAGTTTCAAACCTTGATGTGAATGTAGTTTGTGACAGAGTGTAGTCGGGTTTTCACAATAGTGGATTCAATTTCGAGTACTAATATTGTTTGAACACGACATGATGATTGTGTTGAATAAAATCCATATTGACTAGTCACATTCCAGTATTTTCTACCCGTATTAATGCAGGATTTCCCGTTTGCTTGCGCTGTTCCAGCTACCACAGAAGGCCGCTCTCTACATTCTCTCGGGGTGACTGGACCTCAGCGCGACGCCACCGCCATGTTATGATCAATCAGCCAAATCATATCTCCGCTGTATGAACTGTTTCACTCATGTGTGTTTTGTGAATTTGTATGGAAGAATCAGCATGTCTCCCACCAGTCCATCGCAGTTGTGTGTTAATAGAAGATAGCCAGGCAATAGTCCTTTTGACAACGTTTGACTTCACACAACGACCGGAATCAATTTTAATTTTAATAATAATAAAAATATTGGTCTTTGGTACTGATTTTTCTTTGGGGGTAGCCAAGAGACCTTGTCGAAAGGGGTGCTTACTGGAGTCGCAAAATGATTGTTTGTCTAACCTGTAAATTAATTAGACCCGCCTAAAGCGGTGCCTTTTCTTCGTAAGTCATGAAAAATTCTTAGAAATATATGTTGCCACTCTGTGAGAAATGTATATGTAACATTTAAACAAATAAACAGTTGAATATAAAAACCAAAGACAATTCACAGGCCCTGTTGGATTAATGTAATATAATATATTATATAATATGATAGCAATCCACAAATGTTTCTGGTTCTTGGGATATGGATTCTCGGATTTATGTCAAATTTTTACATTTCTGCCTGGGGCAACATTCTAATCTTATGCATATTTTAAAAGGGATTAACAAATTTTTAAATAATTCAATAAGTTAAAACTTTGTGCCCGTGCAACTCCGAATATATCTGCTAATATTAGGCAACGTTAGACTATATTGTATTAGTTGCATGCAACATTGTGAGGAGTCAGCACTGCGGGTGGTCTGGATCTATGGAGAACACGTCTGATCTAGAGTGTCGTAAAACCTGTGACAATACAAACTTGTGAAAGGAAAATATTTTGTGTGGTATGGGATGCTTTTGTAATATGTACATGTATGGAAATGCTTGTGTAATTCAGTGTGTGAGAAATATTTGAAAATGAAAAAATTTGTAAAATAGGATAAATTTGTAACAAAATTAGATTTCCCTGTCTTTTAGGTGCGTCTGTAGACAATCGTAATTTTATTTATTTTTACAGCATTACAAAAGTGAAATATCGTCGTGCAACCGCAACCGACGATGCTTGCGGAAGGTGAAAGCGAGTAATGCTGACAATTTACGGTCTGCGGCAGTGGTCGAGGCCCGAACATGTCTAATGCATAATTCTTTTATTTTCAGGGTTTTTTTTTAATTTTAAATTTGTATGTCCGTTGTTTCTGCTTTTTGTTTCAGATTCTCGTCACGTTTGTTATTAGATTTTATTTAAATAAGTTACATATATATATGGATACTGGTTAATTATTAGTGGACGACAACTTTGTATTATTTATTGTCTGTTCTCTCAGGCTCAAATTATTGATTAAAAGGTCCCTTTTGAAAAGCCAGTGTCTAGGAATGTAAGAAATGTAACAAATTATCTTTTTTTGTCTCTGCTTTCTGTTTCAGAGTTACATATTTTAAAAACTATTTGTTCTTAGTAAACATTGTTTAAGATATGTTCATGTAAGACATTTAACAGATTGTATGTTTTATTTTGTGCAGTAAATATTGATTGATCAAAATCAAATTAATCCAAATTATAACAATTTCGATAAATTAAAATTCTCACTAAATTGAGATTCTTCGGATCTTCTGGTCCAAAATTAAAATAATGTCTGTAATGTAAAACTATTTGAAATTCATTTAAGAAAATTGCATAAAAATATCAATATTTTTCTTACAAAGTACACTTGTTTGATAATTTACATTTTTCAACATGTTTAGGTGTTTAAATTAGGTTAAGGTGGTATATTATTGTTAAGTTAGGCTGGTTCTTATCATAGGCTAGGGTAATGCAAAATATTTCCAAAAATACTCACGGCATGTCCCCGTTTTGCTTATGTGTTAGTAGGCCTGAGGACTGCGCTACGCTGGCGCAGCGAAAGCGGACTCGTAGCACGGAAACAAACCGCAGAGGGACACCTGCCGACTACCACGGAATATCTTAAGAAACAAAATGTACTTGATGCATGTTTAACATTCAAGCGGCAATGCGCTCGGACGCAATACAAGTTTGGTTGTTTGTGTCGCGTCTTTCGGACCGGATACTCTCTGACTCAAAATGTATTTGACTTAAATTTATTCTCTAGTGAATAACCAACGGAGAATGTAAAATGTTTCAAAATATTGAAAATCGCTAATATCTTTATTTAAAACATTTGTTTGTTGCATTCTTCATTATTAAATATCATTAAGACCTTGTGTATTTGTAAGCGTTTAATTTGCACAATACGTCATCAAAAGTTGCATTCTGAATTGTCATCACGTAAATAAAATGATTATGCATATTTCGGCGGTTACATTCTTTATTATATTGATACATTTTTTCTACATGTTACTTATTTAAAATAATTTACCATCTTTAAGTGCCCGGTCAGGGACTGTCAGCTCGGAGGGAGCGCGTTGCCGCATAACTTTGTGACGATACTTCTCACGCCTGTTACGACTGTGTGCTACAGCTTCACATTGATTGTTTTAGGTGCCGACAGCCTCTCGGGCTTCTTGTCAACGCCCATATATGATCTCCAGCAGGTCGGCGATGTCTTCACCGGTGAGTGTTTCTAATGTTATCATTGATAAGTGTAATTTATTATTGTAACTGTATCCCTCCTGCTATTACAGAATGTGAAATCTCGCTTAATTTTCATCACTGTTTTTCTCTTCACTGGTCTTTGTCTTTTTCGCCACGCTTTCCTCATTTTCCAAAAAAACATGTCCAAGGAAGTTTGTTTCTTCCCCCTTTCAAAATGTTGTTGAGTTCGGTAAGTGTCATTAAATAGCTCCCATGAGTGACCAGATCTTGTATCTCATACGTTAGAGCACTCGTATGTCGAGGTACCACTGTATTGCGTTCTCGAATAATTTGAACATGCTCAAAATATTCTGAACAAATGCTGAGTTCGTTAGCCAAACTGACTTGCCATGTTGTTTCAAAATGGTGTCTGTCAAATAAAAAGACTCCAATAATATTGGTCCTAGAAATAAATAAAAATTAGTAGTAAAATAAAACTGCCCGATTCCTGTGGCCTATGCTGGAAGCGATTTTTTGATACCGTATTATCTTGGCATTATATATTTTTTAACTTTTAAAAGACTGTGCTAAAAAATACCTTCAGTGGTGTAACACAGTGTTACACGATTCAAAATCGACATAGTTTTGAATATGTGGTAAAAAAAATATTTTTTCAATACAGAGAAGACTTTTTAAAGGTCCCTTTATATAATTATGTAAGGTAAACATACATATTTGCATTATTTTAGTAAATTATCAGAAAATCATGGCATATCAAATTTGCGTACGCTCGCGCTGACGTATTCTTACCAACTAAATTCAACGACGCAGTCCGTCTTTGTCTAACGTGCTCTTTCGATATTGTTTTCTCTTTCACCAAAACCCAAGCAACTACGTCTCTGTCCTACATGAAATGTGTGGTATTGTCGTGCTCTTTCTTACTCGATTTAACTGCGACGTGCAATATTCTGCTCTCTTTTACACACTGGCCGAAAATACGAGAGTAATGAATAACTATTTTTTAATAAAAAAATCTGTACATTCGTAACAATTTATTTTAGTCATTTTGGTGTGAAAATTTCTATTTGATGATTACAAAAAATGTGACATTTTAGTTTTGGTAAATAAAGTAGATATTTAATATTTTGTATGACTTGTAGACCTACGTTACACCACCGACTCACAGGAGTTAGAAATGATCATGCTATTACTATTTATTATACTACTGTGAAAATGCCAGACTCATTTGATATTCTCTACTCAGGTCCCGGAGCAAAGTGCGCCACACTGCCGGCCATCCTGGGAGGCTCGCTACCCCGCCTCGGGACGGAGCAGGCGGACTGCGTGGCGCGTGCCAAAAAGTACGCCATGGAGCAGTCCATCAAGATGGTGCTCATGAAGCAGACGCTCGCCCACCAGCAGCAGCAGATGGCCAGCCAGCGTACTCAGGTGCAGCGTCAGCAGGCCCTGGCGCTCATGTGCAGGTAGGCCCCATCTCTGACCTTATCTTGATTCATTGTATTCTTATGATGTTGATGCGTTAAATTCTTATCAATCAAATGATCAAAATTTAATTTTGGAAAGAAAGATTGTTAACATAGTTTTTTTCATCATTTCTCCATAGTTAATTATTTAAACTAAAGTAGGTATGTATATTGATGCTCTCAGGAATACTCCATCCCTTTCCTCAATTTATATTGCGTGTTGTCTATGGTCAGTTGTTAAGCGGTGCACTGATAATAGATGGCAAGCCGCGCACAAATTACAGAACTACTTATTTCATTAAAAAAATTGTGAGAATTTGTTTATCAATCAATTTCAAGTAATTATTGAAGTCTGTATATTGAGAAACCAGAAACTGCAACTTCTTAGCGATTATTCTTGACTTTTACATGAGTATGTATAACCATCACAAAAAAAGGTCTAAAAACAGCAATCGTGTGCAAAATTGCGCAGCAGACAGCGTACATTCCGTGTTACATACGACCGGTTAATGCTAAATATTTTTAGTAAATGTACAACATTAACTATTTTGAAGCCATTTACCACAGTAAAACCATTTAATTCTCATTTAAAATGATTAACAACTCTAATTTTTTAAGGTAGGTAATATGAATTGACAACATGTCTCCGGACTGCTATTTTCTATCACAGGATTAGCTGTGTAGTCACGCGCAGTAGATATTAAAAATGCTCTCTCTTTCCGCAGGGTGTATGTGGGCAGCATATCCTTCGAGCTCAAGGAGGACACCATCCGCCAGTCTTTCCTGCCCTTCGGCCCCATCAAGTCCATCAACATGTCCTGGGACCCCGTCACGCAGAAGCACAAGGGCTTCGCCTTTGTCGAGTACGAGATCCCCGAAGCGGCGCAGCTGTCGCTAGAGCAAATGAACGGTGTCATGATCGGCGGGAGGTTTGCACATTTTACCATATTATCTCTACCTTGTCAGACACCATTATTACACGCACCAAAGTGAAGACTTTTACAAAATGTCATCCTGCCCATGATGAATGCAATCAAACAATAAAATTATGTCTTCCGTTTGTGCTATAAAGAAAATGGTGGCCTTTCCAGCTGTCAAATAGATTTGTTAAAAAGATTGATATATAGTTCTTCTTTCTTCTTCAAATTTGTTTACACACAAGGGTCTGTTTGTGCAGGAGGTTCCTCTTGCGATGCTAAATTCCAGCTATCTCTCCATCGCTTCGGGAGGTCTCCCTGGTGGGCGTGGCCCATCTGGTACGCCATGCAGAGCTATGTATGGTAATCTTGTTGTACTCATTCTTTGTACATGTTGGTACTAGTACCGTCGACGCTGTCACCCCCATCTGACCACATCTTGAACCTTGCGGACTTCCCGGATTACTGTATTCCTCACGCGATCATGCAGAGTCTTTCCAGCATTAGCACGACAAGTTCTCATTTCAGTTGTTCTTAGCATGCTCTTTGTCTTGACGGTGCCTGCTCTCACTTCAATACCATATCTGAGGATTAGGCAATCCCGAGTCGGGATTGCCCTTTCCCTACGGATCGGGATCCCGAATACTTTTGTATTTTTTTGTTTGTTTATCGAGCTGAATAGCAATTAACGACAATGCCTTGCATTTTTATATCAGCAATTTTAATAAAATGTTCATTATTAATCATTGCATCAAATTTTTTGTAGGCATTTTTCCAAGCATCAATCAGTCAATGTGGTAGAGTAAAAACTACTAACTAGTAGTAATTTTTAATACTATGTTAGGTTGATAAAATACAGCAAATATTATTCAAAGCTATTTTCATTATTTGAATGTGACATGAACATAAATTTTAAGTACTTACTAAAAGCTGCTGATCAATCCCGATAATCTCGTCCGATTTTTCGGTTAGGGATTGATCTCGTAAAATGCCTCGAGATATTGCGGGTTGCATTCCCTAGTGAGGATAGGTCGTGTACAGGTCTTATAAATGAGTACCCAGCTATCTATTCTCATATCTTTATTCCTCCACACAACATCTCTCGGGCAGCCTGCCACAACTGCAGCCTTATCCACCTGAGGCCTAACTTATTTGGGCAGGTCATGAGAACTGAGCAATTTCACTGCTGAGGTATCTGAACTGGATGATTCTTCATTTATCAATATCTAGCTAGACTAGCCAAACTTGGCTGCTATTGTCCGGGTGGCTACTAACTCAGATCGGGGCCAAATGTCCTAAATGAACATCAGTTGTTCAGTAACTCCTGTGTGTCCATGGTGTAATGTAGGTCTACATTTCATAGAAAATTTATTTATTACCTGCCTTATTTATGAAAACTAAAACGACACATTTTTTGTAATCATCGAATAGACATTTTCACACCATATGACTAAATTAAACTGTTACAAATGTATGGATTTTTTAATTAAAATATTTATTCATTACTCTCGTATTTTCGGCCATTGTGTAAAAGAGAGCAGGATGTCGCACGTCGCAGTTAAATCGAGCAAGAAAGAGCATGACAATACCACACATTTCATGTAGGACAGAGATGGCGGTTGCTAAGGTTTCGGTGAAAGAGAAAACAATATCGAAAGAGCATGGTAGAGTCGCGTAACACGTTAGACAAAGACGGACTGCAGTCGCCGCGTCGTTGAATTTAGTTAGTAATGCTATGTCGGCTCGAGCACACACAAATTCGATATGCCATGATTTTATGATAATTTACTAAAATAATGCAAACATGTATGTTTACCTTACATAATTATATAAAGGGACCTTTAAAAAGTCTTATCTGTATTGAAAATATATATTTTTTACCACATATTAAAAACAATGCCGATTTTTAATCATGTAACATTGTGTTACACCACCGTTTCCGAAGGTATTTTTTAGCACAGTCTTTTAAGAGTTAAAACCATATGGTGCCAGTTACAATAATGGTAATGTGTACAACATAAAATAGAGAATGATGTAAAGATTTTTGAAAAAACTATTATATTGTACAGTAAAATGTGGGTGTAAGATTTGTTTTGTTTGATAACTCCCAATTTTTGTAACAGGAACATCAAAGTGGTGGGACGTCCCTCCAACATGCCGCAAGCCCAGGCCGTCATAGACGAGATACAGGAGGAGGCCAAGAGCTACAACCGGATATACATCGCCAGCATCCACGCCGACCTCACTGAGGATGATATCAAGAGGTTAGCGAGGTCATCCTGTGGGGCACCCAGACTATATTTTCCTCATAATTGCACGCGTACACTTTTCGAAATTCAGGGTAGACTCCGAGCCAATGATGACACACTACATCCGAGTGGAGACGGTGCGTGAGACGCCGTGAAGGCAGATTTCCGCACCGCCCTTAAGTGGCGGACACTCCTAGCTGATAAGATCTGAGGCCTGTTAATAAGATCTCCCCGATCGGTGCACTGTTTTGTGATGAGAGTGACAACGTAGCGAAACTTAGTTTTTTATTGTCTTTTTTACTTTTTCCACACGGGTGGTGTCTATATGGCAAACAATACAGGATATCTCAAATAATGTAACTAAATTAATCCTTTAAAAGTGCCGCATTATTCCCGAGGGGATCGCGATTTCTCATTTAAATTGGGTGCGTTTTAATGTCCACAATCGTTTGTAATTATGTAGTAATATTCAAAGTGTAATGTAACGTATTGTGTACAATACATATTAAAGAATAAATCAACAAATTTAATAAATAATTAGCATATTTTAGTCCAGTTATGATTAAAAGTTTATGAATCACACTGCACTGTATATAAATATATCGAGGATAGAAAACCAAAAGGGTGTTATAGGTCGACCACAATCAAAAGATCGTTCCCTAACTTTGTCCGGTAAGAAGAAAGCGGGGGAAAGTTGCCTGGCAAACCCGTATTATAAGCCTCAATATCATATTCCAAATAAATATATATTTTTTAGTTTAAAAAGGTTACTTCTTACTAAAAAAAACTTCTTTTGGGTTCATTTTTTGCATCATAACAACACACATATTTTTTACACTTTTTTCAATCTGATTTTGTCAATATTTATTTTATTATTTAACGATTTCCATATTTGTTTATCCAAAACACCATATGGAAATCATTAAATAATAAAAGAAACATTGACAGAACATTATTTTGTAAAGTTCAAAATAATCACTAACGCCCTATTGGCTTTCTACCCTCGATATATTGCTTGAAAATATAAGTACCTTTGGAAAAATATGTAAAAAAATTAGTTTCCATTCTTTTCTTTGAAAATCGGTATCTTTGTCAAAATTTTGACAAATTTGCTTTATGTTCGGTCCTAGGGATGGTCGAACTATAATTTTAATCGGCTACACATATTACTGTTATTTAAGATATATATCTGATTGGTGATTAGTGACAGGTATAACTGTTGTCTAGTAGATTGCGATATGTCAGTTACCGAGACAATCGGATACAAATCTTGTTGCGTAACCGGTTAAAATACCATTACTAGTGGGCATCCATTATTAGCCACTTTATCCGCGCAAGTTATCCATTCTAACACTGTCATTGACATCTCCTTTGTCTCTTGTGAATTCCATCCTCTTGTCAAGCTATTCATTATCACTAATCGCTAATACGATAGATAGTACGCAAGACCAGTACCCAGGACCACTGGGCTTGTAACGGCGCCGGAGTAGCGCAGCAAATGGACGTAATCAATATTTGCCTTGATTGAATTTTAGGATGTTGCAATAATAATTCATTAATTAATAATTCATTCAATGTACTGGAATTCATAAGCAACATTAACTCTAGAACTCCATTGTTGGGGACAGTGTAGTTAGGGTATTACGGCATGATATTTTATCAGTCATTACAAGCAGCAGACCATTCTCTAACAATACCTGTAAAATATTTCAGTGTGTTTGAGGCCTTCGGTCCCATCTCGTACTGCAAGCTGGCCTACGGTGCCTCGGCCCACAAGCACAAGGGATACGGCTTCATCGAGTACGAGAGCCTGCAGTCGGCCCTGGAAGCCATCGCCAGCATGAATCTGTTTGACCTTGGCGGGCAATACCTCAGGTATATTTATCCTATATTCCGTCAATTCAATACTATAATTTGTGAAAACTGTTCAGACATTTTGTCAAACAGTTATTTTTAAATATACATTTATAAAAATATTGTGAATGCATGCAATGAATAAAAATATATGATTAAGCAAAACACCGAACCTGTTGTTTGATCATTAGTAACAGTTACAATTAAAAAAAGCGCAGATCTTTGCAAAAAGTTGGAGTAGTGGAAAATGCAAAGATCTATGATTTTTGATTAACTATTCTTAATAATTATTGTATCGTAAAGTAGGAATTTATTTGCGCAAATCGCTTCATCCATTGAATTTCATTAAAAATCGTTTCTGTGCCTAGTTTTCACATTATGCAGTACAATCATCCGTATTCTGAACTAAGCAATATTGCTATTTCTGCATCTTCACTGTTGTTAACATTGTGATGCCAGTTTTATGACGTTTTATGTTAGACAGGTTTGAAATTAACGAATTCAATCAATTAGAAAGCTCATTATTCGTAATTGTGAATAACTTAAGGTTTGTTTACGTTTTAAAGCTTTCTAATTGATTGAACTCATTAATTTCAAACATGTCAAGAATGTTCTTAGGTTTTCACAGCCACTCAGAATCTTCAAGTTTGTGTTTTCTGGGGTATTATGCCGTGTTGTTACGACCTTTCGGATTCCATTGCAGGGTCCATCTTCAGGGCTGATGTGTTGTTGTGAGTATTGTGGTGTTGTGGTTAAGTATCGGCTTGCAATACCGTGTCGAAAGCAGGGTGAGAACTTTTTCAGTGTTGTGTTAAGTATTGGCTCGCAATACCGTGTCAAAAGCTTGGTGTTTCTGTGTTTGTGTTATGTGGCAATACCGTGTCGGAGTCATTTGTTGTATTGTGTTGTGTGTATGTTTCATCTGTTGTCTGATCACCATCTCTGCGGAGTCTGCGACGAGAATGACTTTGAAGCGCCGGATACCAAGATGTTTTTAATTTGAGACCATCATCTCTATTAATATTTATCGGGTGCTTGTAGATTTCTAGTGCTTCCTTGATAATGCGTATGGTGACTCTTAGGCTTTCCAAGGATTTTCGGTTCCAATGCAAAATGACGTGTTTGCAATCTGGCCGCATGGGGAAGACAAACTAGTTTATTTTTTGGAGCACCTTAATTCGCTACATAAGTACCTGAAGTTCACCATGGAGGTGGAGAGAGACAACCTGCTGCCTTTTCTTGATGTCGAAGTAAAAAAGAAAGCTGATGGTAGTTTCGGACACAGAGTTTATAGGAAGCCTACGCATACGAACCGTTATCTACACCATAATCCGAAACGTCGGCCTGAAAGGTCGTAACAACTCAGCATAATTATATTACTTCTTCTTAATATACTTCTAATATATTACTTCTTCTTAATACTTTTGTTATTGTATATTTACTCTGTAATTATTTTATTTTTTTTATCTCTGTTGTTTTATGCTTACTTTTGACATTATTATGTTATTTTATATTAACTCTGTATTCTACATATTTTATCTTTATTATCTTATACTACATTTAATTTCTCTCTTTTTTTATATTATAAGGTAATTAGTACAACATCAAATTACTGTAATAGGTTTTGTAACCATTGGAATAAATAAATATAGTGCCCCAGAAAACACAAACTTGAAGATTCAAACATGTCAAACTTAAAACATCGAAATTGGCAGCACTACAATGTTGCAATTTTGTTGTTATTTGTCAAGATCGGGATAAACATCTGACATCCCAATATTGCTATTTTCAGAACAGCACAGAATATGTATTTAGAATATGCGACGTTGTAATGAATTATTTTTCAAGAAACTAATTAATACCTCCTGTCTTAGGGTGGGGCGGGCGATCACCCCGCCCAACGCACTGATGGGGCCCGCCACCAACTCTATGATGCCCACAGCTGCGGCGGTGGCCGCGGCCGCCGCCACGGCTAAGATACAAGCTATGGACGCCGTGGCCAGCAATGCCGTCGCTCTAGGTGAGTACAACCCGGTGAAAGGCAAATACTTGCAGAGTGCCCGTACAGTGAAGAGCTCTGGCATCATCTCGCTCTGTGCGCAGTAGTGTAACAGATTTTGTTTGTCCACAGCCGCTGCAGTTGCTGCCGCGACCGCCACGGCCAAGATACAGTCGGTGGACCCTATGACAGGTAATGCTGTCACTTTTAACTTTTTAGATTTGCTTTTCAACTAGACAACATTTCTAATTTTGATTTTGAATTTGTTCTTATAAAATATAAGGAAAAAATGTAACCCATAAAAACCAAGTTTTTATTATACTCCCTTTCTTTGTAAAATATAACAACAATTAAAGACGAATTAAAACATATAACATAACACTAAACTTACAGTAATTTAATATACAGTCGAACTCGGTTATAATGAGCTCGGGTATAAGGAGATCTCGGCTATAATGAGCAAAACTGTGAATTGATTTTGTTTTGCGCATATTCCCATACTATCGTTCTCGGTTACAAGGAGCGCGATTCCCGGATATATGGAGCAAATTTTAGAAACTGCATACATATTTGCTTAAGTTACAGAAAAAAAAAATACGTACTCATAACAATAAACTTTGCTTTTAAAGCGGCTCGCACTTAATTAGGGTTCATTTTATGATGTACACAAAGTGTGTCCGAAAATGCCACGTGCACAGGCAAAAAATAGTTCGTCGGCATTTCTTATCAAAGGGATATCGAACCGAAAGTCGAGAACTGTCATACAACTCCGATTATTGGGGGTTTCCAAAATGTTTGAGGTGACAATTTGTTTTATGCAGTTTACTGTATTAGCATTTGAAAGCCTAATCAGTTAAACACGATTGTTCTGTCGGAAACATGTCCACTAACAAACGAAAGTGTCTCTCGGTTCGCGAAAAAGTCAAAATTATTCGTGAAATAGAACGCGGCGCCAAAAATTCCGAAGTCTGTAAAAAGTTTTCACTATCGTCTTCTACAATTTCATCACTCTGGAAAATTCAGGATGTTTTTTAGCTGTTCTTGAAAATAACATCACAGTCAAAAATATTTAGAAAGTGAAATTTACCTATCCCGGATATAAGGAGCAAATTTAGTCGGTCCCGTCGCGCTCCTTATAACCAAGTTCAACTGTATTTCTAAAATGTCAGATGTTTTGAGCTTTGATAAGACACTTCATGCTTTGAAGATTAAATTCTAAAAACATTTGTCAGTCAATTTAGATTTTCGACATTCGTAGTGAAGTACCTATTATGTTATGTTAGTTGCTAATCAAACTTTGGTAATGATTCCAATTTGAAAAAACCATTAAAATTTCTAAAAATCCGAAATTATACTATAATTATTAATTTTTTTTAACGAAAATTTGATAGATCTTCTTGATCGTCGCCATGAGTCTGCTTGAAAAGTTTCAGCTCGATTGGATCACGGGAAAAGGGTTAAAAATCGATCCAAAGTTTTTTCATCAGATAAGCAGACAAGACGACAAGTAGACAAGCAGACGCTACGAGTTAAAAGAAAGGGAGTAAAAAGCGTAATTTAGAAGGGTCCATTATAAACCCATATTATGTAGTTTAACTTATTTGAACCCAAAATTAAGAAACTACAATTGGGGGAATGCAATCCTAGTAAAATCAAGATATACCTAAGATAAGGTATATACGCCGAACCTGCTAGAGAATTATGCCCTATTTGTACCAAACAATTATTTGCGAAATCGAGGTCACACGCTATTTCATGTCCCAAAATGCAGAACGGATGTAATGAATAAGCACACCATAACACGTAGTGTGCAACCCCTAAATGAAGTGAGCGATCATGTCGATGTACTTAATGATAGCATTGAATGCATCAAGCAGCGGATCGCCTCCATTTAGGTACTCCAAGATAAACTTGCATTGTATTGTAAATGGAGCGATCTGTAATGCAAAAAAATAAATATATTATAAATGTCTCATAGAGACAAAATTGTTATTTTTTTATGTGGGAAAGTAGGTATGGAAGTTTTTTGGGTGTCCATAGGGCTTACGACCTATCATATGGCTGGCTTAAGTGATCACTTTACACAATGCAACATTCACAATTTCACCCACGATAGACTACCGCATCTATCAAATTTTTGGTTGTATATATCTTAACTTTGCACACCTTGTTCCGTATGCGAGTTGTATTTTTATTAACGCCCTCTGTTGTTCGAAAATTTGTCATTCCCATAAACTAGTACAGATGTCACTGTTGGTATGAGATGTCTATATCTTTTGATTTGGAAGCAATGTCCTTTTTATACGCGCGACATTCTTCCACTAGAGTACACCCGAAAATTATTTAAATGTCTAACTTCTTTTAAGACCAGACTTTATATATTCAGAATATTTTAACCATGTTAAAAATTTTCAAGAACACAATACCGGAGCCCAGTGTAGTAATTTATTTTAATTTGTATTTTGTCAGAATGAATTCTTTTTTTTATCATTTTACTTTCTATCGTCCAGGTCTCTCTAAATTGGTCCCAGGCCTCGGGTTGCCCGTGCCTACCCTGCCTTCACTGGTCACTCCCACGGCACTAGGAGGTGTCGTCACCACAGCTCCGACTATCATACCAGGTAACGCGCACGTTGGAGAATTTAATAAAAATACAATTGATAGTTTTGACTGGATAGTGTATAAATTTCTGCAAGTAAACTTTTCTCTATATTTTTGCCTCATATTTTTTAGTTTCCAAACTATTTTGGAAACCAAAAATATAAAGCACAAAGTTTCTCTTTCTAATAGTTTTGTCTAGTTTATATGAAAATTGTTTTATGCCATTTTTGTATCGCTTTACATATTTGTATTTCTTTACATAAACATTTTTCTGTGGTGGATGGCAGTATATTTAATTTTCATATTGTGCAGTATCAAATGTCACATAATTGTAATGTTTAGTTGTTGTCGCAGGTCCACTGGGAGCACTGCCCACAATTGCTCCTGGAATCCCTCCGCCAGGAATCGCTCTACCGGTCAGTACAATCATATTTTATCCTCCCTGAGTGGCTGTTTCCGTTATTGAAAATTAACAGGATTAAATAAATAAAACAGGTCAACACATTTTCGTTGGTGGTGTAGATACCTGATTTTAACGTGAAATTGTATGCTGATTTCGAAAAAGTTACATTTTTGTAGCATGTCAATTTTTGGAGGGATTTGAATTTTTGTATTGTGAGGTATACTTTTAAGATTACAGTAAAATCTCATCAAGTCGAAATTCAAGGGACCCAAAAAACATTTCGAATTATGCGGAATGATCGCTCTAGTCTAACAATAGTCTGGAATATCTTTCCTTTAAGTTTTACAGGCATTTTCAGGTCACACAAGATTCCTGTTACTGATCTATATTCCATCCATCCCTATTCTATGTTCAACATCCGCTGCAAATCCTCCATTTTTGTGAATGAGTCAATTCGAAATTCAAGGTACAAAAAAATTAAAAATCGTTTACAAAATTGCCCAAAATAATAAATCTCATGTATTAAATCATTAATTCTATGAAAAACTTTTGTATATTTGCAAATTTCGAGAAATCATTTTAACTTATTATTTATAATAAGTTAAAATGATTTCGCTAATACGAAGACCGCGACATTTATATTATTATATTTAAGTGCTTAACGTTAAAATATTTGTTCTCTCTTGCAAAAAAAATCTCAATATTTTTTCAATTTAGTCAAATTTAAAAAAAAAAATTTAAGTTTATGACTTAAAACGTATTGATTTATGGCGCAAGGTGCTAAAAATTATTTCGAAATACGAATTACCGTAATTTTAAATAATTTTTTGGGTTTTTCAAAATAATTGAGGTTTTTGAATTATCGGGGTTTCACTGTATTTAGCTTCACTTTTCATAATTGTTTCGAAATTTCGTAGTATTTTTTTATAAACAATAATGTGTTGGCACCATACATGTGCCAAATTTTGGGCAAGGAATTTATGTTTGTGTCCGTTTATTTTGGTAATCTCTGATGTATTTTAAGTGTGTTCGATGCACACGCTCCTTCAGAGGACGGTTGACCGAACATATGCCAGTGCGTAGAGTTACACGACTATTTTTGTACCCTCTGTATGTCAGAGCTGATATATGTGCTCTCTAGACATGTATGCGAATTTTACCTACTTTCTCTCTGTTTATGGGTTTTTAAAGCTTATTATTGGTTGTATCTCAAGTTTTTGAATGAATGAATGAGTTCTATTCGTCGTGTAACCTTATTTGCCGCGTAACTGGACAAAAAATCATTCGAAATGTCGTCTTCGAACCGCGCATTAATTGTATTAACTTGTTGAGGGCCAAAAAAACATAGATAAAAGTAAATCACCAAGGCCAAAGATTTTCTGAATTTTTTGTGATTTTAAGAAAAAACCATGAAATCATGCGTATATTAAAAAAAAACACACACATTCATATTATTTTATCGTAATTGTCGTAATGCAATGATTTTTTTATCGTTTAAGTAAAAAAAAATTTTTTTTTTCAATTCCGGTACTGTTGCCAGCGCAACATTATACGAAAAATAATAATTTATTTTTATTTGTTTATTAGAGACAACACTACTATTATTATTTGATGCCTACCTAATAATCTTCTTCTGTGTGGTATATTTTGTTGCACGACACGGCACACAACGGAACATCGCACTCATAACACATAAATATGATACACTTTCACACACACATATTTCAAATAAACACAACAAAATTGCGTGTATTTTTGTTAATAAATCACTGTTAGTATTCAGTTGAATAATAAACCAAGAAAAACTGACAAATATCGCAAAACATATCGTATATATTTGTGTATACGTGTACAAATAAATCGAAAATCGAAAAAAATTGTGAGTGATCTTGAATGACGGAATATTTGAATTTCGATTGCGCAACACGCGATCGGGGCGCCACCTACAACTATTCTATATGATTTTGACGGCAGAAAAACTTCTGTTTTGATTGTTGATTTAAAATATAATCCGTGATGTTTTTGAGTTGAAAATGGAACGACAGGTCACCACGGGATTTCTCTACCGGGAAAAAATCACGTTTTTCAAATTCGATACGCGGCCGTCGAGAAATAATTAATTTTGTGCCTGTCGCACATATCCGACGCGGCTCTCTGGCCCCTGTCATTGTCTGTCGCACAGGTGCGACGCGGCCCCACGCTCATTAATCATCTGTTTAAAAAAGTGTTTTTTTTTTTTACATAAAAAAGTTTTAAAATTAAGTATATTTTTTTATCCTTTGATATATTTAGAACGAAAATATTGAAATACAATATCTTTAGTGTTATTGCTTCCATGGTTTTATTCGATAAACGTGTGCGTACATTTCTGACGGTAAATTTCGTTACTTATTTTCATTATTAATGAATAAGTAATTATTGAAGTCTGTATATTGACAAATCAGAAACTGCAACTTCTTAGCGATTATTATTGATTTTTACACGAATATACCCATCGCAAAAAAGTGTTTAAAAAGCAGCAATTGTGTGAGAAATTGCTTGGCAGGACTGCATACATTCCGCGTTATGCACAGGCAGCATATGACCGGTTAAAGGAATTGTGAAAATCGATTATAATTTTGAGGGAGCCTAATGATCACACATGGAGTATGCAACATGTTAACTTAAATATAGCATTTATTAATACATTTTTTCATTAAATTATTCAAAAAGTAATCAAAAAGTGAAATTATTATAAATGGAGGATATCCAGTTTTCCAACACTCGGTCGGTCATTGCCATTTGCTGGGCATCGGGGAATGCAGATTAACCAGGCAAAATGACAAATTATAGTATTTTTTAATAAGATGTTTACTTTGGTGATTCGTATGTTCAGTACCACATATTAGCCAAGTAGCTACACTTTACAATGTTTTAAGAAATTTTGAATTAGTAGAGTTTTGTCTCTATATTGAGTTTCTACGGAACCTGTCAATGCGCGACGTAGGATGAAATTATAAATAATATTTTAAAGATGACCCAGCTGTGTATTGGTTAAGTTATTTTCTTATTTCGGTAATGCCGGTTACGTATGTCATTTCAATTAGTATTTGTGTGGTAGAGTCCCAGTCTCGCCATGTCAGTCCCGCCCATGATGCCCACAGTGGTGGTGCCCCCGCCCAGCGTGGTGCAGCCCGTCGCCCTGCCCCCCGTCCCCCAGCAGCCCGCGCAGCAGCTGCAGCCCGTCCAGCAGCACAATGGGAATAATGCCGACGCCATCAGGTGCATTATTATAAAAATTACACATTTCCTTATAGTACATAATATTCTATGATTCGTTAATTTTTGCCCATGAAGGATAATTTGCAGACAGTGCAGCCTCGTCTGCGTGGTGGAATACTAATTCACTGTTGATTTTGTTGAGATGTGAGTGAGAAATGGTAGAGTTCTAGGGACCGTACCTTGGGGGAATCCAAATTCACTTATAAGCGGATTACTTGGAGATTCATTTAATCTGACTATCTGAGGTATGTGTTCGGTGAGTGACTTTTTACCCGTTTGGGGGCGTTTGGTCAGTCCCGTTTACTTTTGGTTCTGATACGAGTTATTTGTGGGAGATACTGTCGAGTACTTCCCACGAATCGATGAAGATACCTGTACAATTACTTGATTTGTTAAATTTATTTTGCATGATGGTGAATTTAGTGTGCATATTCCCCCAGTGAACTTGAATGGGTTCTCATTTGACTTTGTGATTGAGTTTGGTCTCTCTTGACTGCCATCTTCATCTTAATTACCAATATACACTGAATTATTATATCCAAAACATCTAAAACAGTCCGGGATGGTGCAAGAACAATTGCCATAAGTATTAAAGTTTTGCGAAGCTGAAAAAGCAAATAATGGACCGATATTACCGTTTGAAATTTTGACTGATAGAGCAGCCGCTGCGGGGCGCACTGTTACCTGACCAAATTTCTATTGAAGGCTCTGACACTGGTCACCGGACATTCAGTACATTATGTATTGTGTAATAAATTTACACCCTAACAACTTCTGTTACCCGACAGTGACGCCCTTCTTCGCACGCCAAGTTATAGTGGTACGTCTATACCTATGCCTATGATTGTAAGTTGTTATCCCTCACCACACACAAAAATCATAATTCTTTTTGGTGAGGTGTACATACACACAAAAAAAAAAATTGATTTGTAAACATTGTCTATATATGATTGTAAAAAAATATTGTATCAGCCGCACATGTAGTTATAATAACATGTCCACTGGCATTTCAGGCGGATCGAGGCTGCCCGGCAGCAAGAGCAGCTGCAGCGCAAGCTGCTGGCCGGCGGGGAGCCGCAGACCCTCCAGCAGCAGGAGCACATGAGCATCAAGGGTCAGAGCGCCCGACACCTGGTGATGCAGAGGCTCATGCGCACTAAGGAATCCCGAGTGGTGATACTCAACAACATGGTGGGCCCCGACGACGTGGACCAGAGCTTGCAGGAGGAGATCCAGGAGGAGTGCAGCAAGTACGGGCAGGTCGGCCGCGTCATCATCTACAACGAGAGACAGGCGGACCTGCCGCAGCCCACCGTCATCGTCAAGATCTTTGTCGAGTTCAACACCATGGCAGGTCGGTACAATGTATTGGACTTAATAATATGCAGTAGACCCTCCATTACCCGGGGGGGGCATGGAAAAAAAAATTCGAGAAGCGTGTACTCATGTACGCGCGGTAGAAGTTATGCTTCTTTGGTAGATATTTACATATTGGTTGAAAATGTATATTAATACAATAATACGATGTTTGGGGAGATGATAATAGGGTAATTTCACATATTTTTGTTTAACCTGTCAAGGGCCCGAAAAATTCCAAATGAAATAGGCCAGAGATTTTGTGAATTTTTTATGATTTTTATTTTTACGAAAAAACCATGAAAACATCCGTATAATAAAAAAAAACATACACATTCATATTATTTTATCGTTAGTGACGAAATGCAATGATTTTTTTTTTTGGAGGATTAAAAAAAAAACTTTTTTTGAATGCCGATAATGTTGCCAGCCCAACATTTTTCGAAAAATAATAATTCATTTTCGTTTACTACATACCTAAAAATCTTCTTCTGTATGGTATATTTTGTTGCACGGCACAACACACAACGGAACACTACACTCAAAACACATAAATTGTGTATCCTTCCGTTGATTTCGTGCCGCACACACAAAACATCTCCGCCGCGGATTTTGATACATATGATTCACATTCACAAACACATTTCTCAAAGAAACGCAACATAAATAATGTATTTTTAAATCACTGTCTGTATCAAATTGCATTACAAACCAATAAAAACCAAGAATATCGCGAAACGTATCGTATAGATTATCTGCATATAGATACGTGTTGAAGCTCTGAAAGCCAAGCGCGAACTAACCCTTCCAGGATTCCTTCTAGAACGTTCCAAATATCACGTGATATTTGCATTTACCTCGCAGAGCGGGGGCGAGAGAATCACGTGATATTTGCATGTACCTCATAGCGCGGGTAAATCGGCAGATAATATTTGCGTATATCTCGCAGAATCACGTGATATTTGCATTATATATTTGAATTTCGACCGTACAACACGAAGTCGAAGCGACATCTACAACTTATCTATACGATTTTGACGGCAGAAAAACTTATATTTTGATTGTTAATTTAAGCTATAATCCGTGATGTTTTTGAGTTGAAAATGGAACTACAGGTCACCACGGGATTTCTCTACTGGGAAAAAATCACATTTTTCAAATTCGATACGCGGCCGTCGAGAAATAATTAATTACGTTCTGGACGCACCGGTGCGTCCTGGCCCCTGGGGACATTCGCGCCCCGTCGCACGGGTGCGTCCTGGCCCCAGGCTCATTAATATAAAAATCTTAACTTTGATTTAGAAAATATGTTTATGAAAAAGTTTTTTTTTTAACATTAAAAAGCGATTTTGAATATCCGATTTTAAACTCCCGCCAAAATGTTTATTTTCGCAAGTGTCGTTATTTGGACGACGAATCAATAAACAGATTGAATTTCCAATTCAATAACCAATCATTCGTCAGCTTTTGAATTGAGTATCTTTATGATTGGTACTCGATTCAAATAGTCGACACTACATTATTTGCCAGCTGTATACCCATGAAAAATCGCGGAGGAGGCGTAAATTAATGGTTCGCGTCTTAGATAAGCCCCGATCTTACAATGTGAAGTATAGTATATTTTTGACGGGCCAGGGAGAAGCGGTGGTGGCTATGTCGTATGTAGTTGCTGTTAGCGCATCCGGGGTTCGAGTCTTTTTTCAGTAGTGTAACTTCATTTTTTAGCCGTGAATTATTACTACTGGAACGTTATTACTGGAACACTTCAAGTGGTCTCGCATTTTCGCTACATGGTGCTTCCCGCTACACACATCCTGCTACAGTGCTCACAATTTTACCCTCAATGTGCCAAAAGAAGATATCTTAAAAAATATGCATAAAAAATTGCACCCAGAAGATAATATAAAATTACAAGCACTAAGTGAATTTAAACTCAGCAGCATACAATAGCATTAAGCCATGTATTCACTAGGGGACAAATCGCGAAACATTCCGCTCGGCATGTCGCATCAACATCTACGCTCATGTTTCGGGGACAATGACGCGGTCATTTGATGTGTACACACCGGGACTCGCATATCTTGTCGCGGAAATGTCACCCGATGAGGTTATGTTGACAGCTGCGGTATCTCATTTGGGTTCCGCGCAATTCGAAATGTTTTTTTGGGTCGCAAAATTTGCATTTGAAAAAAATTAATGAGGTTTTACTGTAGTAAATTATTAAAAACAAGGTCCTTTTTGCAAATAATTATAGTTTTCCACACGTCGCGGAAATGTCGCCCTATGAGGTTATGATGACATCTGCGTATCTGCGTAATGAGTTTATCGAAACGTAAGAGGAGAAAAAAGAGGAGAATGCGAAATTATTTACTGCAAAGAGGAAGAAGGACGGATATTCTATGCGATCTTCGATCGATACAGCTCGATGAGTTCAAGAACAATTTCGTTTTCCCACACTGTCATCTTGACAGATACAGCGCATGCGTATTCACTTGTAAACATACCACGTGGTACTGACTCTCCGCGTAATATTGCAGTGAGCTCGCTCGGGTACCGTGTGCATGGCAACGTTGCCCCGGCACGTAGAAATGCCGCACTATGTTGTGCGCGATGTCGCGGAACAGTGCACGACGTTGCAACGTCACGTAGACTCTATGCCGCGCGTGCTGTTGAGGGACAATTTGTCCCCTAGTGAATACATTGCATTATTTTTTAAACTGGCAATATAAATGTTGCGCACTGGGTGCATCGTTTTCGGAGCTATTATAAAATATATTGTTATTGGTTAATTACGTCAACAATGAATTTTTAATGATTCAAATTTCAAATTTTTAATTTCAGAGGCGGAATCAGCGGTCGAAGCCCTCAACGGGCGATACTTCGGTGGCCGGACAGTCCGTGCCGCAATCTACGATCAGGACCTGTTTGACCACGGTGACCTCAGCGGATAGGACGTGCTACGGCTCTCCAAGAGAGCCCACTGTGATTTTAATTAAATAAGTAACTCGAAAGACGATTATTATTTTTATGGATTCTGTGACTAAAAAATGCTTTTGTTTGAAGTGCTCTTTAAAGTTGAAATGAATTTTGATCTGTTTTTAGTTTTAGGACATAACTATCAGTCCAGTAGGGGCGTGCAGTGAGCACAAGAAGCACGACTTTTATTTTAACGTTCGGAAAAAAAATCGAAATTATATATTTATCAGGCATAATATCATGAAATATTAAAATCTGAATAATATGTTAATTATTGTGATAGGAATATTATGAGATATATTTTGGTTTCTTTTCAAAGTATGTGCATAGGAAAAAGTCGTGCTTCTTGCGCTCACTGCACGCCCCCGGATAGCGATTCGGTTGTTTTAGTTTATCGTATCAGACCAGTTTCTTTATAGGCCATTCAACCGATGCGGTTACCAAGTTTGTTCCTGCATTTGTTAAAACTTTAAATTGGTTTCTCACTTGGGCAGCGATATGCAATTAGAAATATTCTACATTGAAAACAAAATGTTTTTGTGTGGCATTGTATACGTACAGTCATCTTCAATTCATTTTGCATTTAAAATATAATAAACATATAATATTTTCATCATATTTGCTTCTCGTGCATTTGATTAAAATCATTATTTTCATTGTACAGTGTTCATGTTCCATTTTGACAAGATTGTGATAGTGTTTGGTACTGAAGTTCGATTAGCTTAATGGTGCAGACCCTAATATCGTCGTTTCAAATTGGTTTGGTGCTGAAAATGGACAATGTTATCCACCAGTGACAAAAATGTCTATGATTAAAGTTTTGGAACATTAAATGTCTGAAATGCACAATGAAAATGTTTCTTAAATTGATGTTATTTATAATGTGAATTTTTTTAAGCAATGATAATTAGAGAATTCAAATAAACTCGACACCGCTTTTGCAATCCACAACACGCATAGGTGGCAGCGATATGTGCGTCAATGATTAATTTACGCTAATCCCACTACGTCTAAATAATTTTCAATAAAATGTACTCAAACCTTGTAAATATAAATTAAGAAATTTTGAAAGATAAATTATAAATGTTAAATTCTATTAAAATGTGAAACGGGTATGTTCTTAATCGTCGCGCACATTCAGTTACGGCATAATCGTGGAGCAAATGAGAAATGAATGATTTGTGAATCCCACGTCGTGACATAATTTCCCAGCATCTTCATTGGCCGTTGTGTGTATTTTAAATTTCCCGATACGTAAAACTATTAATTGACGTGGCAGTCACATTGTGGTGTGACATGATTATTTTAATTTAAACTAAGTTTAACTTTGCAATGTGCACACGTTGAGTTAATTTAACACAACTATAGAGGAGCAGAGCCTCTCACCATCAGGTGTAATTTATAACTAACCTAAATACAGGGGAAGATGCTGAGCAGCGGAGACTTTTGTAAGAATGTGATTTTTTCTCGGAATTCAAGTTCTTTTGAATTTCGACAGTTTCCGAACTGTTCATTATCAAACCTTTATGAGGAACCGAGTGTAGTAGTTTTATAATTAATAAAAATAAACTTAGTTTTCACCACTTTTATATTGAAAAATATCAACATGTTTCAGAGCCCATGGCCCCTTCGTCAGGATTTAATTGTATACAAATATTTAAATACGTGTGTGCATTACAAAGTTCAACTTAGTTTAAATCAAAATATTTCCCGATATGTAGTCAGATTTTATTAACATACAAATAATAAGGTTGTAAATTTTAGAATAAAATAAAGTACGCATTTCTTAAACAGTATTTTTAATTTGAAATTTGTCAATGTTAACCCCTTTACCCTAACCTTTGTTTTTTCAATGCGAGTACCTAAAATATGTAGGTATCTTTAACAATTTTTAAATTAAAATTTTTGCCGGAGGATATTTTACAAAACCATGTAAAAAAAATTACGTTTTCAGTTATCTTTATGTCATTATCGGGTATGGTCAACACATGTTTTTCTGCCTACCCGAACACGAAAATCTGAAACCGATCTAAACTCAATTAAAAAAAACTAACCGTATAAATAACTTAATAAAAGCACATCTAGATACAGACAATACAAAATAATAATTATGGTATTTTACTTAGTGACACACTAGCCCTCATTTGAGACTGATTGTATAGATAATTGGTAACTGATTTTCCGCATTTTGAATCGGTATTATCTCAACCAATCGGATACAAATCTCAAATAACTGTACCAAGTGTAACCAGTTAAAATGTTCTACCGAATAATGTAGATAAATGCAAATGCAAAAAAAATGTGAAAATTTAACGTTATAAAATTTCAGTATAAACAACAAGAGATATGCACACAAAGCAATCTCGATAAAAACTGGTTAGAAAAACATTTAAAATGAGGCCATTTCTACCTACGGTGGATGAAATACGTCCTGGGTATTTTTATGATCACATTGTTTCCTGCCGGCCACCACATACGGAATACGGTTAAGCCACGTATTCACGAGGGGACAAATCGCGAAACATTCCGCGCGGCATGTCGCATCAACATCTACGCTCATGTTTCGGGAACAATGACGTGTACACACTGGGACTAGCATATCACTTGTCGCGGAAATGTCGCCCGATGAGGTTATGATGACAGCTGCGTATCTATTTACACTAGCCGCCCGATGAGATTAGGATGACAGCTGCATATCTATTTATTTTAACGAGTTTATCGAAACGTAAGAGGAGAAAAAGGTGGTAGGTGTGAAATTATTTACTGCAAAGAGAAAGAAGGATGGATATTCTATGCGATTTTCGAATGTCTAACGGATCTTTTGTCAATTTCACTCGAATGACAACAACTGATTTTGACAATATATTACAAATAATCGGGCCTTCCATTGCCAAGCAAGACAATATTAAGGAACGCTATTGGCCCTCACATCATTTTATTTTTATATTCACGGTTTGAAGTGTCCCACAAAATTGTACGGTGATGAGTTGTCAGTTGACAGATACAGCGCATGTGCATTCACTTGTAAACATACCACGTGATACTGACGCGCAGCCCGATGTCCCCGAGAGCTCGCTCGAGTACCGTGCTCATGGCAACGTTTCCGCGACACGTAGAAATGCCCCGCTATGTTGTGCGCGACATCGCGGAACAGTGCGTGACATTGCAACGTCACATAGACTCTATGCCGCACGTGATGTTGAGAGATAATTTGTTCCCTAGTGAATACAAGGCTTTAGCAGTATCACATACGTTCAAAGACACTTAAACAGGCCCATCTCCAATTCCATACCATTTTATATTTTCTAACCGCTCTGTCTCTTGAGTTCATTGTCATCTTTGTTTTTTGTCTTCATTAGATTTGGGGCATAGATGTTAGTTACCTCGTACGCAACTCGCAAATTTCCAGAAATTGTAGTAAAAATATGCACAGCATCACCTCGTTAATTCGAAATTGAAGGTACCCAAGAATAATTCCATTGCATGAACAAGATTGAATAAATCAAATTGATGGATCAGGATTCACGAGAACATTGCAAAATTAGTAAGAATCATGATATAGGGGGCTAATTTTAACTAAAAAAAATATATATATATATTTTCGCATACAACTTCATATTATTACGAATATTTAACGCAGACCAGCCGCAAGGATCAAGGCGAGAACTTCTATTTGAAAATTTCCTGCGTGGAGCAGCGTGTAATATCAAACTAGGTATTTGAAAACAGACAGGCGGCAGGTGCCAATATCTATTTGCCAATTGTTGCCACGTGGCAGTGGTTATTATCAATCTGTTTGAAAATTGCCACCCTGCGGCAGCGGCTACAACCTATTTGGTAGCAGTGGGGACCTAGACAAAAGTGGCTTTACATGGGCAGTCACGGACAAAAATTGTGCGCATTGTAAATTTTTTTTAAAACAAATTCAATGACAACATGCGACATAAAAGATATTGATTTATACATTTTTTTAATAGATAAAACATAATTTATTTTATTATAATAATAACTAGCAAATATTAACAACCAAATTATTATTACAGTAAAACCGCGTTAATTCGAAATTGAAGGTACGAAAAAAAATTGTAAAAGTCGTGAAAAAAGTTATTAATTTAGTGAAAAACATCTTTATTTTGCATATTTTTCAAGAAATCATTTTAAAAACACAATATTTATTATGCTTATGCGAAGACCGCAACATTTATATTACTAAAGTATACGAAATTGTTTAAGGAGCCAAACGTCACAAAATTTATAAAACTGGGAAGACTTCGGTGGCTGGCTCATGTGGAGAGAATGTCCGAGCATCAAGCACCAAAGTCCCTGCTAAACTCAAGGCCAACAGGGTGAAGGAGCTTAGGAAGGCCAAAACCAGTGAGTGGAGGAAAATTATTGAGGAGGCCAAGACCCACCAAGGGTTGTAGTGCCAAGAATGATGATGATGATCCGAAATTGACATATCTAATGTTCTCACTCGCAAAAAAATTGAAATATTTTTTAAATTTTGTCAAAAAAAAAATCGAATTATGTGAACAAAACGTATTGATTTATTGCGCAAGGGGCTAAAAATTATTTCGAATTACGAATTATCAGGGTTACTATAAAATTAGCATTTTGGGACTTGTGGGTTTTAAAATTTTTTAATTATGGCAAATTTTGAATTATCGGGGTTAGAATCAACGGGGTTTTACTGTATATGTTATGAAAAGAAAAAATAATTAAGATTCTTGTATTTGGTTAAGGAATTATACATGAATCACTAAAAATTATACATATATCACGATTTTATTTTATAAAAATTATATTGATTTATAAATTACGAATTACTAAGAATTGTCATATTTTTAATTATTATTAGGGTTATGCATCCTCTGAAAATTGCTATTGTATTGTAAATAAAAATATTACATAAATTGTTTCAATAAGTTTATTTCATAAAAACAATTTGATAGTATTACATATGTACAGAATAAAAAAAAATACATTTTTAATTTGCCGGATATGCAAAAATTGAGCTTTTATCGCCACCCATAATCAGACAAATTCATTTGGCTCGTGTGAGAACTTAACACTACTTTTGCCTAACAAGTAGAGTGCAGGCACCAGAGGGTTAAAAATTAATTGTATAATTATGGTTAGTCTAAAAAGTCATTCGGATAATTAATCTTACCTTTTCTTTGATTTCATTTACAAACCAAATTATGAAATGCGTCTTTCACAGTATATATCGTCGCTGTATATATAATAAAGCCAATGTACCGTTTAGTACATTCTGAGATGAACAAATCAATTTGTCAATTTTTCATATAAATAATGGAGATATACTAAAAAAACATTGCCATTCATCTGGAAAGTCTGCCTAGTAATTATTTGAAATATTGTTTATAAATCTAGTCGTGCAAGTATTTTTTTAAATAGTTTTATTCGTTTACCTCAGAATGTATAATGGATGAATACAGCGACGATATGCTTAAGATTTGTTCAACATAACCAAACATTGATTGTACATAAACATTTCTACTTAGTATTTAATTTCATGCAACAAACTCGTGTATACAAGAGGTGAAGTTTCAAGGTCGGGATGCTATTTTTTCAAATGACATATCTCATTGATTATCCACCTAGTATGTAAGTTGCTAACTACAAGAATCCCCAAAAGAAAGATAATGCTGCTCCCGGCAGAGTCTCTTTCAATTCCACAAACAAACAAATTAATTATTAGAAAGTACATCGATACCTCGCATTCTGAGAATGTTGGCCCCAAGGTAAATGCTGCATAACCAAACATTAATTCTGGTAATTGATGCAAGTTCCACACTACTGTGCCAGTTCATAGAAATATTTTGAAAATAACGTAGTTTATACATGAAAATGCATTTATTTTTAAATTGAAGGTAACATTTGCATTACATAAAAAATAGGGAATTAACCTTTAACTACCGTAGTGACATCTGACAGACGTTGCCGTACCTTCCTAAAAAATGAAAATTTTGATCTCACTCAAAGTAACTTACATAATTACGTAGTGGATAAAAGTTGTGTTCAATATTTTTATTTGTTTTAATAACAAACTCAATTTCAAATACCTAGCGAAATCAGGAAATAGCAGAGACAAGGTACTTTTTCAGAAATCCCCTTTTCAATAGCACACGTGCCAGAGGCCACCATGGTACACGTGAACCAAATTCATCACTACGGTAGTTAGGTTAAAAGAAGGTTAAAGAACTTTTTTATTGAAAAACCGACTTACAATAATGATGGCGTGACATCTTGCCGTTATTGTATGACGCTGTCCGCTAATGTGGTTTAAAAAATTGATTCTTAATATTTAAGGGAACGAACATATTTATAAAAATATGTTTTCTCTATAAGTTGGCTGTACATTAAAAATTTTGATCGTAAATCGAAACTGAGTCATTACAGCAAAAATCTGAATAAAGAAAGGCCGAAAAGTGAAGTACGAGTTTACATTACCAGGAAATTACATTTACACTACGGCTTAATAAAAGCAGATAAATATCCAAAAAAATTGAATCTTTTATTCAGATTTAAGGTCTCCAATATGAATGGGGTCCAGCGAACAGTAACACCCCGAGTTACGAAAGTAATGGGTTTCGCAAAACTTTACGTTTAGCTTGAATTGTACGTAAATCAAATTTATAAATTACTTATAAAGCTTTACGTTTCATTTGAATTCTACGTACCTAAATCAAATTTATGAATTACTTAAATACTACATAAGAAACTGCAATGTTTATTATTATTGACATAATCCGTATGTATATTATTTACATATTATTCTTTTTTATAAAATTAACATCATATAGGTAGAGGTACAGTTTAAAACTTTAATTACAATCATAATTCATTCCAAAAAACGTATTCATAATATAACGGATTCATGTATCTATTTATAGGCAAATTTTCCTGAAAAGAAATGTAACACACCTTAAAAAAATTAATATTAAAATTTAAAAACATGTAATTCATTTCACAACCCAAAAATATTAATTTAAAAATGATAAATACAAAATACCTTTTTATATTTCTTTTATTACATATTTACATAATATACAAACTTGTACTGTTTCTCACACTTGAGAGAAAGAGAAGAAATCAGTTCAGTTGTGATCGCGTGATGCCGGCAGACAAAGCGTGTACCCGCACGAGACCTTGTTCATTTACAATTTTTTGCTTGTCTTACAAAATACTCGCAGACATTCATTTGCAATCCAAGGTTACGCTGTATTTACTGAGATAAACTATAAAAGTATATTCATTATTCAAATAGTAGAGTATCTTGTTGGTCTTGTGGTTAGGATTTGTGTCTTGTGATTCAAAGGTCGCGGGTTCGGACCTCACTCCAGACGAGCAAGTTAGTCCTATTTTCATAGCACAAGCATTTAGCTTAGTTTGAAAATAGTAAGAATATTGATGTGACATGTATTCCGTGTTCGCATCTCTATTTAAAAATAAATAAATAAAAAAATATACCTGCTCTGGGAGTGGATGATTGTGAGTAGGAATGCTGAAGTAATGCAAATTTGTAATTTTCAAGATTGACCATGTAAGTGCAAACTTACACAAGTCAAGTGATAAATGTAATTTTGGGTGTTATTGATTAAACATACATAACATTCTACTCCGTGATTGGTTCTTAATTCCGAGATTGCTCTCTTAACAAAATTTAACAAGATTATCTCTTAACAAAATCTGACAAGTATCACAATTTCATTTATTTATTCTAAAAACTTACATGTTTAAGATTTTTATACAACCTTACTACATTTCTATGCGATCAAAAAGAGCTTGGCAGTTACGTGGATTCATAATATTTATAATTATTATTAAAGTATATCATTCAACAACGAATCAATGAAATATATTCACCGTTGCAGGCTATTTTATCTCCCGGCCTTCTGAATTTGTACACGGCAAGTTCAAAAAAACATGGTTAATTTGAAAAACTTGCAGCCATGAAAACAAAAATGCCGCCATCCTTTCAATTTACTCAAGTTTATGTAATAAGAATAAATATTTTTTAATATTGCAAGTACACAAATGATAAACATTATACAGATTAAACATTGTAAAGTCTGAGCAAGTTTTGGCAGCCACAGTGCAAACTTCTTGTAAAACTTGGCAAAGACGACTCGGTCACATAAATGCCAATGACTAGATGAAACGTGGAGCAGTTCGCGGCGTAACATAGCAAGGAAAGAGTGGTGATAGTAAATCAAGTTGTGTTGTATGTTGGGAGGGCAAACAAACAAGACTACCGTACCCCCTCAGTTCAAGCAAAACCAAAAATATACTACAATTGGTACTACAGATTTGTGTGGGCCAATGGACAACAAATCGCTTGGTATGGCCAGATATTATCTGTTATTTATAGCCGAATGTGTTTTGTGTACTTTCTTAAAACCAAAGATGAAACTTTTAAATAATTCAAAGAATTCAAGGAGTTAGTAGAGAACCAGCAGTCCAGAAAAATTAAAGTACTAAGATCTGATAATGGTAGAGGTTCTGTTCTATAGAAATGGAGAATTTTTTGAAGGAGAATGGCGTAGTGCACCAAAAAAGTAATGCTTACACGCCAGAGCAAAACGGGCTGTGTGAGCGGTACAACAGGTCAATTGTTGAAAAAGCACGATGTCTCCTGCTTGATGCTCAATTTGATAAACCATTATGGGCAGAGGCTGTGAATACGGCGGTGTATTTTAAGAGTAGATCACCAGTGGCCGCTCTTGACCACAGTATTACCCCTTACGAGGTGTGGACGGGCAGAAAACCAAATCTAAGCCATTTACGGGTGTATGGTAGCCCAGTTATGGTTCACGTACCTAAAGAACAGCGAAAAAAGTGGGACAAGAAAGCTCAGAAGATGTACCTAATTGGCTACTTCGAAAATGTCAAGGGTTATTGTCTGTACAATCAGCAGCGACTGTAGCTAGAGACGTTATAATAATGGAAAACATTGAGAGTGACAGTTGTACAACAAATGTGATGATAGAAGAAAAGTCAGTAATTCAAAGCCCAGGAGAGGAAGTGGCAGTGAGTGATGAGAATGAGCAGTCAAAGAACAATTATGATGAAATATATGTTCAAAGTGAAACATCACTTTCAGAGGATGATCATTATGAATCTCTCGATACATCTGATGAGGAAGTTGTTTCTCAAACTAACATTCAGCCAGAAAAAAGAGCTTGTAAGAATTTCAATTCAATTCAATTTTTATTTATTACATAATATGTACATTACAAACTTTATGTTTAATGCATATGTTACAGTGAATCTGATTTTCTAGTGAGTCCATCATTCACTGGCATTTTAGAGAAAGTATATTCAAGGTCATTCTTATCATATTCAAAGAGTTTTTCACCAATAGAAATGAATACAATATTTTAACTTGCACTTACTAGTGAATTTATTGGTTTCCGAACTGTCAAAAATTAAATTTGACAAGTCTGAAATCCGTTTCCGTAAAAATCTATGCTTTTAAACGAACTTTTATTTATCCAAATTGAAACAACCGGGTCTTGAATAACAATTTAATAAGTCATTGCGTGAACAAGGTTCTTACTGCATTATTAATTTCTTCTGTGCAAATCAACATTATGTAGGTAACGGATATTATTAAAATAGTCATTTTGAAGTGTTGAAAGTTTCGTCTGCACCAATTCTTCATTATATGATTTTATAATAAGATTCTAATGGCACATAGACCTTGTTTTTCATTTTTTTTGCGTTTTGTGTCTCATTCTACACTAGTCTAGTCCAAAGCCATCACAAAGCGACAGTATTTCTAATTTTTATCCTTTGAGCGATAGCATATTCTCTATTCTGTGGCGATAGTTCTGTTTCTCGAACTGTCACACTTCTGGACTGGTCTTTGATATTCAATGATTAGTTTAGGTAGGTAACTAAAACGTAATATATTTTTTAAAATTTTAATCGCGAACACTTACGAAATTCTGATCATCTTATAATTCAAAAGACAGTCGATTAAACTCATAAAAATGATACGGTGCGAGCAAGCTTCACGTCTGTCACCGACGTCGAGCCGAGTAAGTTTGCGAACTTAAAAACCGCGCACTTTATGTTGTACGTCTACCACCCGTGCTTACACGTGCGCACATTAGACACATTTTGATAAAAAGATAGAAAATTGGAAATGCGGAAGAATCTGAATGAATTCAAACGTAAATGATGACTTAGAATCTCTTTGATTTTTGTATTTTTCGCATCGAGTGTTTGTTACTTGACGCACTTTTAAAGGTTCATTTAAAATTAATAATACCGGGTGTATGTTTATTTATGTTTCTATATTTGTAAGAAATAAACTTTTGTTGTATTGTTATAAAAAAAACATATTTAATAAACTTAATTGACAAAATACATATTCATTAATAAAAATTTTCCCTTAACCCCCCAATATTTACATGGTGACATAACCTCGTTTTGTTCCGGCAGTCGTCAGATATCATAAAAAACCCGAGTGCGCGATCTTTCAGCCGACACCTTACTTCGCGATTCGTATTCGTTTTGCGGTGCCGCTGTCCTATTTTAATTTAGGAGTTAAAATAGGACCGCAAAATGAATAAAAATCGTCTAGTGTAGTGCCGCCTTTATACTTTCTACGCTTTAAGAATTACGTGTACAAATTGATGGTTTCACCGATATATTGTCTATGCTTTGAGTAATGTATTTTCACGGATTATGTGTAGTGAATCTGAGAATTCGTTGATTAGATGTTTTCACTGCCCCCACTCTGCCCGACCGGGAAAAGTACATTTTTACTAGTGAAAGTATAGTCTCACTAAAAATGCAAATTCGCTGTAACACATACATATTATGAATTTATACACATATATATACATACATACACATATACATATACATACATACACATATACATATACATACATATATACATACTAGGGATGGGCGTTGAATGGACGGACTAGTTGAAATCAACCGTTGACGTTGCATCGACGCGTCGACGGTTTACGTTCATCGCATGGACTAGTTGAATTCGTAGATGGTGGACGGCGGACGGTGGACGATTCAAGGACTTGAAATTTGAATGCATGCGTAGGGCGAGATAGGCTTAATAAGCTATTATCTATTATTTTTTACTTGATTTGTGCGATGTGCACGTGCGACGTTTCGGTGATTTTTGCGCTGTATAAAATAAAACAATTCTGTTTAATTATTTTATTTTTTATTGAACTAATATTTTACTGCTTGCACCTGATATTGTTGTGTATACCTACTTCTTTCTTTATTATATATAGAAAGAAGTATATAAAACAAAATGTCAAAGATATAATGTGCGTAAACAAACAAATAATAAAATATTTGTTTTTACATATAAGTACAAGTAGCGGTTTTACTTTCCCCGAAACTATATTCCTACGAACTTCTTTAAATTTTAAAAATTAACGTAATAAAAATAGCCGTCGAGCAGCGTCGCGCCGAACCGTAGACAGTTGACCATCGTCCCGATGTTTAGATAGAACGTCCGCGTAACGAAGTTGACGCGTCAACTAGTTGACGAATTCAACTAGTTGACGTCTCGTCGATGGATAGACGTGGACGGTCTCGTTTCGTCGACGGTAAATATGTCGACGACCCATCCCTAATACATACCCATATACATATTGCATATTAAAATAACAATTTATTATTAACTAATTAAAAGTGACCTGTACAATCTGGTCAGAGGTGTAGGAGAATCCTGCTTCGGAAAACCCCCTCAGACACATGGAATATATCAATATCCAAAGCGATTTTGTTCAGCATAGCTGTAGCTTTTCCAACAGGCATAACCATCGGCAGGTTGGTCCTGTATATTGGAATGTGAAACAATCTATGCTGACGATGTCTAAGGTAATTATCAGGAACATACAAACCAATGCTCTGCATAATTTCAGTATTGTCGATCATACCGCGCAACAATCGATAAAAATGTGTAATCAAATACACATTCCTTCTAGTCTCTAAACTATTGTAGCCAAGCATACCCTGGAGAAACTCGGTTGGGTAAAGCCAAGGATAATGCCCGTACTCTCTCATGTAGAGATATCTCAGAAACTTCTTTTGGACTTTCTCCACCATAAGAGAGTACTTGCTCTCATGTGGCCCCCAGATCATCGAGCCACTCTCGAGTCTACTCCGCACCAAGGAGTTGTAAAGAGTTCTCAGTACGCGGGTATTCTCGAAAACCCTGGCAGTACGCAGAACAAATCCTAACATTCTTAGAGCATTACCACTGATCGTCTCTATGTGGTCGTGAAATGTCAGGTTGCTTACAAATCTAACACCTAGATCTTTAATATTCGATGTTCTTGTCAGATTTTGGTCATTCATTTTGTAGTGAAAAAATAGAGTTTTTTGGGCCCTAGTGAAGGATGTAACCGAACACTTGGAAACATTAAACAAAAGTTTATTTCGTCTTCCCCATTCACATATATTTGATATATCTGTTTGGAGAAGACGAAAATCGTCCAAAGTTGACACCTTTAAGAAAAGCTTTAAATCATCCGCAAATAACAGAAAGTGCGAGTTTAAAATTACATTTTTTATATTATTGATAAAAATCGAGAACAACAATGGACCCAGGTTAGATCCTTGCGGGACACCCGAGAAGGTAAAGAAGCACTCTGACGCGAATAGACTGTAAGAGACGTATTGCTTCCAATTTTGGAGGTAGCTCGCCATAAATTTTAACATACCATCCGAGAAACCAATCTCATACAACCTTTTCAATAAGACATCATGGTTGACTGTATCAAAGGCTTTGGCGAAGTCATTATATGAACAGTCTACCTGATGTCCCGCGTCCAGAGCTTCCGTGACATAATTTGTGAAAATCATCAGATTGGTCTCAACCGAGCGGCCTTTCCTGAATCCATGTTGTTCATCAATTATAAACGGCTCTACTCGGGAAGCGACGGTTTTACTTATTATGATTTCAAATACCTTAGCTGGTGCAGAGAGAACAGCTACAGGTCTATAATTTTCTACGGATAACTTAGAACCACTCTTGTGTATGGGAGTAACTTTTGACGTCTTCCATGTTTCCGGGAAGACCCCTGTATTTACAGAAAGATTAAACAAAAAACATAGTGGTTTTTTTATCAGTTCCACACAGCCTTTTAAAAAGAATGTTGGAATGAGATCTGGCCCAAGAGAATGGCCTAAGTAATACTTAGATTTTTAATAGTGTCGGCCACATCCTTTTCATTGACATATTGAACATCAATAGACTGTGCACCGATCGGAGAACATGTTTTAGCAATATTAATATCGAGAAGCGGAGGTTTATTACTATAGACTGTTTTAAAATGACCTGCAAACGCTTCGGCAATATCTGCACCCCGACTAAGCCAGACTATTACAGCATAACCAACATGTGCGTTGAAGATGAAACAGGCGACGAAACCACAGTGAATGAAGTCATGAATGGTTCTAAAAAAGAGCAGTGGAAGAGGGCAATGAAGGACGAGTTCAAATCTTTCAGATGGGTTTTCAAAAAGAAGTACAGTAGTAATGGTGAAGTGCGTTATAAGGCAAGACTAGTTACTAAAGGATTCACCTAAATTTCTTAAGTTGATGGGCATCTTGGAAGTCTAATCTATTTTGATTTAATACCTTTAGATGTAATTATTTTGTTATGGGAGGATGTTAGTTATAGATATTATGTGTACCTAATTCTTGTAACAAAATTAATAAAGGTGTTATTGTCGCCAGGGGCATCCTAGTGTTTTGACACCCCGAACCTCTGGAAATCACCGTCAGGGCAAAAGTGTACATTTTTCAACAAATACATAAGTGCATGAATTTTAACACATATCATATCTCACACCACCTTCAAAACCTTCAAGACCTTCAGATTGAATATAAGTTCTCACAATATTCAAGGCTATTCACAACATGGCCCCTCAATACATTACCCACTTCTGCATTCCATTTTCCACAAATAACAGACAACTAACTCTTGGCTCAGCATCAACATCTAATACAAATAGGTTAGTTGAAGTAAATCGCGTCCACAAATCCAATTTCGGTGACCGTAATTTCGCGGTCGCTGGACCAAATTTGTGGAATAAACTACCAAATAAACTGAGACGAACAGCTTACCACAGTTCAAAAAACAACTAAAGACACATTTGTTTAGACAATCATATAAAAACCTATAGAATCAGACGTAATGTTTCCCACTCCTAGTATGCGCTCCTCGAAAAGACCTGATTTTTTCTAGCACTCCAAAATTATAGTTTTAAATGTTAATTCCATTGTTTGCATGTCATCTAGTAAATAATTATGTAATAGTAAATAAGTATTTTTAGACAGTAAGTTGTTTTGTGTGAAGCGTCCTTGAGGTGATTACTCACGAAAACAGCACTATACAAATGATCCGACTATTATTATTATTATTATTATCATCATCATCATAAGCTCGACAGCCCTGGGTGAGACTCGGCTGAATCCAGAAGTCTCCTCCATTATTGTCTGTCCGTTGCTTTTGTCTTCCAGTTTGTTATTAGTAATATGGATGTGTCAGCGCTGACACAGTCCATCCATTCTGGAAATCACCGTCAGGGCAAAAGTGTACATTTTAAAACAAATATGAAATGAAATCATTTTTGGTCCCTTAAATTCCAAACCAACCATGTTTTACTGTAACATTAGGTTTTGTATATTCCTGAAATATCTATTCATTCTTTTTAACCGGAAGATTTATTTTAATCTCCACAGAGAACTAGGCACAATTGAGTTTTCTTTCTTCGGCACACAGATACACTTCACATTCAAACCGAAATGAAACATCGAGTCGAGTCAAATCTTAAGCTTTCTCCACCGGAGGAGCTAAAATTTCCCAAGCGACGAAATAGTCTCGCCGCTTCACCATCTTGTGGAGATAATTTTGTAGATTCACAATCGGACAGCAACAGTTATTCATTTCATTATGATACATGTACTGCTCGTCTGTCATAAATTGAATGTGTATAAATTAAACAAACAAGTAATATACCTGGATCACAACGTCCTGATGGTATTCGAGAAGGAGGAAAGTAAGACAACGTGCGAAATACTAGTAGGCAATGAATGTTTGGAACAAGTAGACGAGTTTGTGTACTTGGGAAGTATGTTCGATAGAAGAGGGAATGTTGAGAAAGATATCGAGAGGAGAGTGACTGCGGGGAATAGGGTGAACGGTGCTTTGAATGCAATAATTTCTAAAAGAAATATGTCTACCGAGGCAAAACTAGCGGTACATAATGGAGTTCTGGTACCGACACTAATGTATGGAAGTAAAGCCTGGAGCTGGCAGAAGAGGAACGAAAGTAGATTGAATGCAGTGGAGATGAGATCCCTTAGACGTGTGTGTGGCAAATCCATGTATGATAGAGTAAAGAATGAAGATATTAGGAATGAATGTAAAGCTGATCATAGCATAATAAAATAATAGAATAAAAATAGAGTCGCTTAGGTGGTTTGGGCATGAGGAATGAGAGGGCGACCACGGAAGACGTGGCATGACCAGATTAACCAGATACTGGAAGATGGTCCTGTTAGAAGCCTCAACAACCGTCGACCTTGCATGCGAAGATGTATGAATGTAGATGAGGCGAAAGTTGTAGGTCAGGACAGAAGAGTATGGCGCTCTATCCTCTCTGCCTACCCCCACGGAAAAACGGCGTGATGGTAAGTTAGTTAGTTAGTTACAAAAGTCCTGTTATTTGCACAGATATCTGTACACCAACATTTAGAAGTATGTATCTTTAAATTGACAAAAGTAGAACAAATAAAGAATCCATTTTGAATAAGTAAGATAACTAACTTATTGTTATAACTGTATAAGATAAGACCAACGAATTACTAACATTTACGAAAACAACAAAAGTAAACTGATACATTCCCAGTTAGAATACTACTTCATTTTTGAGTTCAAGCCTAAATTTAAATTAATTTATTGACAACTCGTCAAGTTATCAAATAACAAGTTATGATTTTGTGGGCTCTTGCAATAACAGAACCGTTGAGAAAAAATTTTCCGTTTATTTTTTACGAGAAGTCGTTCAGAAGAGGATAAGTGTGTAGATATTATTATATATTTACATTACATTTGGTTAAATATAACCAATCTATTTAATTAATCCCATTGCCATCCACTGTGAATCTCCGCTGAAAAAAACTGAAAAGCTGAAAACTGTCGCTCTCGATGGTAGGCGATCGTCATAGTCCCTTGTGCCTTCTCCATCTGGTGAATTGCCAACATCTGAGAGCGGCCTCTCATCGGAGCACTTCTGCCGCACTCAATACTGCTCAGCCATCATAAGCACTACCAGACTGCTCCATCCGGTGAATGGCCGACATCCGGAGCCAGTACCAGTCTTGTCAGAATACTGCTCCCACACGTAACCACTACGGATGTACTCGCGCATCACGTTATCTGTAAAAATACGTAGCCTGCTTATTAGGAGATCATTTCTCTCATTTCAATTAATAATATGTATTTAACTCTCTATAAATATTTTCGACGTGACATAAAAATAAATAAAATCATTATACCTGCCACTTAATCCGGGAAATACTTAATGTTCCCAATACATCGGCCAGATGTTCCCAAAGGGGCCAGCACATTCTCGCTCGAGAAGATTTTAATTATTAGAAGGAAATTATGGGAAAGAAAAATTAATACAAGACAATGGAAAAGATTGCTACTCCTTTATGCAACAGTTTGTGACATCCAGTGAAGTTGATTTCTGTTGTGACTGAAGAGCATTTATTGTTAAGATAATACGAAGCGACGTGAGCTCCATCTATATCAAATTGTGTGTATACTTCTATGGTCAGCCGCCATTTTGTAATCACCATTTTGTGTGTCGCGGCTCGAGCTCTGAGCGATAACATTGTCTCCCGATATATTTGATTAATACAAATAAATTCATTGCTTTAAAGGACTGTTGTTATTCATATGGGCCCAGTGAGTGAAATATAAACAATTTCGTGAACAATTAGTGGGATTTGCAGTGTTATAAGCGAGAACAGTTTTGCGTAAAAAAAGAGAGGTTATAAACGCGCCGTAACGTAAGTGAGCACATTAAGGTGACGCGGACTTGGAAGTTACATTCCGTATTGTTTACATCGTTGGAATACGAATACGTTCATTGTTTTGGAGTTGAAGAAACTTTGAAATGGCTGCATCTATTAAAATTGATCAATTAACTGCAAATAACTATGACACCTGGAAGATACATATGCGTGCTATTCTAAAGAAAAATGATTTGTGGGAGTACGTATCGGGATCATTACCTAAACCGTCATCAATGGACCCTAAGTATGCAGAATGGATTAAAATGGACGGAAAGGCCGAATCGGATATATTATTGGCGGTCAGTCCGAGTGAGTTAGCTGCATTGGATGGCTTAGAAACTTCTAAAGCTATATGGGACAAGCTAAAGTCTATGTATCAGTCGAGTGGACCCGCAAGGAAGGCCTCTTTGTTGAAAAAATTGTTTTTGACTCGTATGCAGGAAGGAAGTGACCTACGTAAACACATAGCGGATTTCTTTGATGTTGTCAAAAAACTTAACCTTTTGAACGCTATTCCAAGCCCTGAGTTTCCAGTACCCACACGCGGCACGTTTTTCTGAATACTCAAATATTCATTAAATCATCGAAATAGTCCACTTACGCGCAATTTATCACCGAAGATAAAGATAAGAGGTTATGTTGTTATATTTGAAACCTAATAACATAATAATAAAAACTCAAAGGATGTTTATAAATGAATAAACAAAAACTCCATACAAAAAACATACCTCGCCTACGTTTGTCGTCGCGCGCCATTCCCGCCCGATGTGTGTTTAGACCACTGCGTTGATAAGCACAAGTGGACAGAAGAATCACTTGTGAACGTAAACAAATGGATGGTTTATGGGAAAGACACTCACACCACACATTTAACTGTCTCAATGATAATATTGTTTTTACACGCTAATAAATTTCAGTATCTGGAGTCATATTTTTTTGGAGCTGTGATATATTTTAAAACACGGTTGTAAACACAAAGATACGTCGCATTCCTTACATAAGTATCTCGTGAGCTGCATTCTTTTATTTTGTAATCGGCATATTCGACATCGTCTTCGGGGATTTTTTAATTTGTCAGTTGGAGGAATTAATTCTGCCATATGCTTTGTAACAAACTTAGGTAATATCCGAAACGGATTGCTGTGGACTGATGATGACGTTGCAGGTTGTGATGTTTGACAAATCTCGGGTTTATATTTCTCAACAAGTTGAATGATGACTGCCAGTTGAAAATCAGCTAAGGGTTTTTTTATTCCGGTTACTTGGGTATATACGGAATGTGAATTTAATAAAAATAGATCTATTATATGGAATGCGACTTTCTTGTACCATTTAGTAGTCTTTCTCATGCAGGATAAACTACTAACCATCATGTCTGTTTTGTCAACAGCTCCCATTGATTTATTGTAGTCTATAATAGCGGATGGTTTTTGAATAGGTTGTTTGGTCTTATAATGAATTTTTCCGGTCTCTTTAAAGGATTCATCATGCAAAGTAGTAAGCATGTGAACATCCCTCTTATCACGCCATTTTAATGCTAAGAGGTTCTTCGACTCAAATTCACCTTTTTTTAATTTTTTTAATTTTGGCATTCCCTTACGGTTTATTTTTACTATTCCACAAGCATTGGTTTTTTCTGCGTGTAAAAATTCGAATAACTTTGGGCTAGTATACCAATTGTCACAATACAAATTGTGACCTTTGCCAAAATAGTCTTTTAAAAGTGTGGTCACAACGGCGCCGATTATTCCCAAGTTATGATCATCAGTATAGTCAGTCCCTTTTCCACAATATATAATAAAATCTAAAATATATCCAGTTTTTACATCACATAACACAAACATTTTGATTCCGAATCGATGTCGTTTTGAGGGAATAAATTGCTTAAAAATTAGCCTACCTTTAAATACAATTATACTTTCGTCTATACATAAATTTTCGTAAGGTATCACTGAGTTTTTGAATGTTTTTCGGGTGTATTCCAAAAGTAAGCGAATTTTATAGAGAGGATCTGTAGAAGGTGAATTCGAGTCACAGAAATGTAAATATTCCAATAATAACTGATATCGGTCTCTAGGCATGATCAGTCCGAATACTGGTGAACTCAGAAAAAGATTCGTACTCCAATACCCTTCAATAGTCACATGTACATTTCTGGTCATCAGCATTGTTATTGCAAAAAATAAATACATTTCCGGAACATTCGTGTCTTTCCATTTGTGACTTCGAGACTTTGGGCCAAACTCTTTTGTATTTTGAAGAAAACGGTAGTACTTATTGGTTTCTTTTACTATTTCTTCCATTATCGAGAAACTCAAAAAGAATTCGAAAAAATCTCTCTCTGTAGAATCTTCATTTAATTGTGCAGAACAAACACCCGATTGAAAATCGTCAAATTCATGTACTATCGGAATGTGAGGTCCAGATACCCAGGAACGCAATATTTTTTCACTTGTAGATCCGTCGGCCTGATATTCAATGTCAGACATTTCCGACGGATCGTAGTCTTCTTCAGACATTTCAAAATCGGAATCCAACATAATTTCTATCTCATCATCATTTAAAAAGTGGGCCATATTGATTAAATTGTAGGATTAAAATTCAAAAATAATATTTAGCTTATTAATAATTATTGTATTATTAATTATATTATTATTAAATTTTGATTAAAAATATATAACACGCACTTCTAAACAATTTGAAAGAAAAACGGTCATATAAGAATAAAATTTAAAAAAATTAATCGTCAAAATACAAAAACTATAGTCACAAACTAACACTTGTAACACACATTAACATGTAAGGCGCAACTCGAGGGATAAATAAAAAAAGTATCAAAATTTCAAAAGTTTTTCGTAATTCGACAGCCGCGACGAACAAATATGGGATCGGCGCTTGTCCAACTGATTTTGTAGCTAGACGCATGCGTATTCGTCCCGTCGAACGATTTTCGTGTGCGCGCCATCCCGCGGCCAGTTTTTGAAATACTACAGATTTACAGGTTCGGCATATGTGACAGATAATCGATGTTTATTACGAAATATGATTTTATTTTTAAGAAATGTCTGTAGATGCCAGCACCATGAAAGTATTGGGATTCATCCAGTATATGTTAAAATATTGTATGAGTTAGGCGCTCTACTTGATCGGCGATCAAAGTCGGCGTATCAACAGTTGATACGGCCGCGCACAAAAACGTATTCATAGCCGTATCAACTGTTGATACGGACGCGTTCAAAGGGTTAAAGAAATCAGATTGATCGTTATTGATGAACTTTTAGCCATATTATTGCTGTATAGTTTTCCGGATTCTTTCGACATGTTCAGAACGGCAATCGAATCTCGTGATGATTTGCCATCAACGGAAACGCTGAAGATCAAAATTATCGAAGATTTTGAGGGTCGTCAATCTAAAATTGTTGACCAAGGGGCTATGTTTGTCAAACGTTTCAATAAAAATGCCTTTCAGAAGAAGAATCATGACCACCGCGATAATAAGAATTACATTGAGTGTTACCGGTGTCGTCGTCGTGGGCATTTAGCAAAAGAGTGTAAGGTCAAAAATATCAGTGACAATAAGTATAAACAGAGTGCGCAACAGTTAGAACGCAATAGCAATAATGAGCGGAAGACAACAATGTTATTAAGCACCACCGAAGAGGTGATGTTGGGTGAGCAAATTAATCCTATTTGGTGTATTGACAGCGGGTGCACTAGTCATATGTGCAACCAAAAGCAAGTGATTAAGAATTTCACACAGATAAACTCTGAGCTTAATTTAGCAACTAATAGTGAAAAAACACAAATTACGGGTACGGGTAAAGTCAGCATCTCAGTGGACACGGGCAGTGAAGAACGCCAAATAGATATAGAAAAAGTGTTCTATGTATCGGATCTACGTACTAATCTATTATCAGTGTCAAAAATGACGGATTATGGGTTTGAAGTTCGATTCAGAAAAAATGACGCAATCGTGATTGATAAAAATGACAAAATTCACATGCGTGCTGACCGTGTTGGTAATTTGTATAATGTTCGGATGAGCGAAAATGCTGTCAATATAGCTGCGACCCCAGAGACACTTATAGATATGTGGCACCAGCGTCTCGGACATCTTAATGAGCGTGATTTGAAAGCCATGGCAAAGAGTGGCCTAGTACATGGGCTAAACATCAAAGACAGTGAAAAATTGTCTGTGTGAGATTTGTATAAGAGAGAAGCAGACATGCACGCCTTTTTCTAAAGGATGTGAAGATCGCACAAGCGAGTTACTAGAAATAGTGCATTCGGATGTGTGTGGTCCGATGAGACATGAGTCTTATGGCGGTAAGAAGTACTTTATTACTTTTATCGATGACAAGTCTAGATGGTGCGAAGTCTACTTTATAGCTAACAAAAGCGACGTGTTAAGCGCGTTCAAATCGTACAAGGCTTTTGCAGAGAATTTGACAGGGAAGAAAATAAAATATCTTCAGTCAGATAATGGGCGAGAATACGTCAACAATACATTCGACGAGTACTTGAAAAAAGAAGGAATTAGAAGGAGATTAACAGCGCCTTATACGCCTCAACAAAATGGGATTGCAGAGAGGAAAAACCGTACTCTGGTCGAGATGGCGCGCTGTATGATGCGACAAGCAGGAAGCCCTCCTTCTTTTTGGGCGGAAACAGTGAATACTGCTAATTATGTGAGAAATAGGTGCCCAACTACAGCTTTAAGTGGCAATATACCATATACACTATGGAATGGGAAGAAGCCTACAGTAATCTACATGCACGTGTTTGGATCTAAAGCATATTATAAAGATAAAGGACCTCAAAAAGGCAAGTTTGATTCAAGGTCACAATTAGGAGTTTTTGTGGGCTATGATACTCAATCTAAAGCTTATAGATTACATGACCCTAAGACGAGAAAAATCGTTGTAACTCGAGATGTAAAATTCATAAATGAAACGGCATTCAAGAATGAGTACAAAGAAATACTTGATGAAGAAGAAGATACTGACTATGAACAAGTAAATATAGAATTGAATGATCCAACCACAAATGATGAAATGAGAGAAAGCAGTAGAATGCCTGTAAAGAAGCAGGTGAAAGTAGAGAAACTGGTCTATTACAAAGAAAAAGAAAATCAACAGTCTCATGGGAAAGATTAATAGAACCATCAAAAAGAGGACGAGGAAGACCACGTATAATACGTTCCGGTTCAGTGGGAAGACCGCGAAAGGAGCACAATTTAGTAAGAGATAATACTGAAAGTGAAAATGAATCAGATATTGAAGAGACTAATGCGCAGATGATAGCTGGGATAACTATTGTAGAACCGATTACATGGCATGAAATAGAAAAGAGTAATGATGTTGATGCATGGAAAGGAGCCATGGAGGACGAGTACTTAGCACAAATAAAGAATAAGACATGGGAAATAGTTACAAGGCCAAAACAACGAAAAGTGATCGGAAATCGATTTGTATTTAGCACTAAAACTACTGGGAAGAAAGTACGTCTCGTCGCAAAAGGTTGTTCGCAACGGCCAGGGGAGGATTTCCATGAGACATCGTCTCCGGTCGTGAGATCTTCATCAATAAGACTGATAGCTGCTGTATCAGCCGAGTTAGGATTAAATATCCATCAAATGGATGTAGTGACTGCATACCTGAATGGTACACTTGATGAAGAGGTTTACATGGAAGTGCCGGATCACCTAAGCGATGTTTTGAATAGATTACTCGCAAACCAAAAGATTGGTTCCCAAAGAAAAGTTATTAAAGATAAGAATCTAATTGAAACAGCTAAACGCTGGGACAAAGCATTGAGTGAATGTAGTGATAGTGTGTGTGTTTTAAAGAAATCCCTGTATGGTTTGCGTCAGTCAGGGTTACAGTGGTATAAAGAATTAGTGAGAATGCTGATGAAAATAGGTTTTGAAGCGTTAGCACAAGATCCATGTGTATTCATAGCACAGAAAGGTGAGCGACTGATGTTGATTGCTATTTATGTTGATGACATTATTTTGGCAGGAAATGATGATGTATGGATGAAAAATATAAAGAAACAGTTATCAAGTGAGTTTGAAATGAAAGATTTAGGAAAGATAAGTAATTGTTTGGGTATTGAATTTAGTCGTGATGATGAAAACAGAGTGTTTCTTAATCAAAGGGTTTATATAGAGAAAGTGTTAGAACGATTCCATATGAGTGAGTGTAAACCTGCAGTGACGCCTCTAGATGTTAATGTGAAATTAGAAAAACCGGTAAGTGTGAATGAGGACATAATGAAACAGTACCCATACCAAAGCTTGATAGGAGCGTTACTTTATCTGGCTGTATCGACAATTAAGCCAATTTAATAGTAATTATAGTGTTGAGCACTGGAAGGCGGCTAAACGTATCATGAGATATTTAAAAGGTACATCTGACTACGGTTTAGTTTATGAAAGAACCGGGCTGCCTTTGTTCGGTGTGGTCGATGCAGACTGGGGAGCAAATGCCATAGATCGTAGATCATATTCTGGATTTGCATTTATTTTAGCCGGTGCCCCGATCAGTTGGGAGGCACGTAAGCAACGGAGTGTTGCGCTATCGAGTACGGAAGCGGAATACATGGCACTATCCGAAGCTTCAAAGGAAGCCATGTATTTACGTGATGTTTTGGGTAACGTTGGTATTGAAATTGAGTGTGTGACGTTATTCAACGATAATCAGGGTGCCATAAAACTTGCTCAGAGTAGAAACTTTCATTCTCGCACAAAACATATAGCAGTGAGACACCACTTTATTCGAGATATGTGCGAACAAGGTGTAATTGATTTGAAATACTTATGTACTGATGAGATGCCTGCTGATGTTTTGACGAAAGGTTTGAGTGGATCAAAACATCATGATTGTCTGCGTAACCTAGGTATGATGGATGAGAGTATGTAAGAATAGGAATAGGAATACTCGCTCACGACTTCGAGGGGAGGTGTTAAGATAATACGAAGCGACGTGAGCTCCATCTATATCAAATTGTGTGTATACTTCTATGGTCAGCCGCCATTTTGTAATCACCATTTTGTGTGTCGCGGCTCGAGCTCTGAGCGATAACATTGTCTCCCGATATATTTGATTAATATAAATAAATTCATTGCTTTAAAGGACTGTTGTTATTCATAACCCTTCATTTATTACACCTTATGTAAAAATATGTCAAAGGAGATAATATCAACAAGTAAGCAAATGCATCTTAGAATTTTATCCAAAAGTACATTCGCATGATACTAAAATGTTTACATTTTTTAAATTCAAACCTGTCGAATACCATGTGACATATATGTCCTGAATTCCTTGTGAAAAACACTATAATAATAATATAATAATGTTTTTATTCCAGCGTAACCAGGTTGCTAGTGCAAGACCTGGTCCGCCATATAGTTTGCAAATTACATATTATGTTAAGGCACATGGAGAGAAAATATAAAAAAGGAGAAAAAGGAAGAAAAAGGGAAATAATTAAAATAATAAAGAAAAAAGAAAAGGGAAAAGAACAGCTATTAAATGGTTAAAATAAAATGCACCATAAAAATTTGACAACAAATACACATATACATATATACCAATTTCATCAAAGTTCTTAAATCAATAAGCAATATCAATAAAAATTCTAAAATAATAGTAATAGTATGGCTAATGTGCTTCATTTCTTGCTACACTACCGCTCGTTACGGTTATGGAATCGCATATCTGTAACTATTCTGTATCCGATGCCACTCTTTGATTACGGATCCAGACCTCCATGACAGCGCCGCTTGCACCAGAGAGTTGGTGCTGTGCTCCAGCCTCAGCTTGAGGGCAGCAACACGATGTATCAGGAGCGGGGCGAATCCATGAACTCGGCCTTCGGGAAACATTGTGGAAGCGCTGCAATAATGTGCCAGCCCGAACAATATTCTATAAGAATTATTGTACTGAACACGAAGACGGTCGTACATCACTCGTTTGTAGTTCGACTAGAGCTCATGTACATGCTGGTGAAGAATGCTTTGAAGAGGATGCTCTTCACCTCTCTGCTGCACTGGTAAAAACGATGTGAAAGCATGTTTGCACGAACACTTAGCTGCCTCCTTTGTCGTTCGATGTCGTCATCGTCCTGTCCAGTTTCATCAAATATATGGCCAAGATATTTTACTTTTTTTTTAACACTCAATCTCGTTCCGTTCAGCCACACTGGGGGTATCTTATCTGGCCCTTTTCCATATTTGAATGCCATTATAACGGATTTACTGGCATTATAAAGAACATTGTGTTCATCGGCGTAGGTTTTGCAAATCTGCAAGAGCTGTCTTATCGCTTTTATAGATGGCGCCAATATTACCATGTCATCGGCGTAGCTAAGATGGTTCACATTTGTCCCGCCTATGTGGCAGCCGATTGTTGAATCTGTTAGTTGCTCGCTCGATTCATCCATGTACAGATTGAAGAGAATTGGCGACATACATCCACCTTGTCTGACTCCAGTGCGCAGGTAGAACGGCTCGGAAGCGGCACCTTCCCATCGCACTGAGTTTTCTTGCTGTCTATGCCAGTTGTAGAGAACATCTATCACTGGCTGGGAGACGTTTTGTTTGTGTAGTTTCATCCATAGCTTTTCGTGCCTGACTCGGTCAAAGGCTTTGCTTAAATCGAATAAGCATGCATATATCGTGGTTCTTCTACTTTTGTAATAATCCACGATTTGCTTTACAACAAAGATAGCATTCTCAGTTGACAAATTCTTTTTGAATCCCATCTGATTACCTGTTGTGTTCAGGTTTATGGAAATCTGGTCCATAACTACTCTTTCAAAAAGCCGTGCCACTATAGAAGCTAGCGATATTGGTCTGTAGTTTTTGGGAGACGATATATCCTGTTGCTACATAGCATACTACATAGCAAGTAATCAGCAATATCGAAACCACCACCAGCCGCCAAGTGGTAACCATAGCCGACCATAGGTTCTAGCAGCAGACAACAATAGCCACGAACCGACCATGATAGCTGTGCCTAGTAGCGAGCAATCGTGGACAGCCAATTGTAGATGTCAATTGCCATGTAAGGGTCATTATAACCACCTGCAGGCAATGCAGGGCGATAGCCAAATGCAGACACCGTAGCGGCTACTAATAACTGTGCACTAGCCAGTACGGCCGTCCACTAAGGGCCGGTTGTTTCAAGTTTGATTAAAGTAAGCGTTCTTTTAAAGCATAGATTTTTACATTCTCCACCAATCAGATGATCTGTTTTCGTAAAAATTTATGCTTTAATTGACCGCTTACTTTAATCCAATTTGAAACAACTGGGCCTAAGTCTAGCAGCAACCAATGTTATTGCTAACTGTTAGTTATCTTTAATTTCACTGTCTCAATGTTTAATCTGATAAATATTACATGGTTATATTATATTAATATTATATTACGTTAATATTATTATATTACGTCTACCTTCATATAAAATTCTGAAAGAAAATGTCCCACTTCTAAACATGTTAATTAGCCAAGTGATAGGCTCTCATTGCCGTTGTCTGCACTTTAATTAAAAATTTTGGGCAGTATATTATGTTTTCAGTTGTATTTAACATCACGAAAGGGTGAAATATTATAGATTTCCACAGTATAGGTTCCCAGGAATGACACAATTTGCAACATTAAATAAAGAAACAAAACTCACCGATGACCCTGTGCCTGAGCTTCCCGTACAGCTCGCTGGCCCTGACCTGGTTGGGCGAGGGGGAGGCGGCGTAGTGGTGCAGGGCCGCCACAGCCAGATAGTTGATGTTGATCCAGACCTGACCTCGCCAATATGGCGGGTCGTGTTCAGTGTTCCGCTTCATGTAAAGCGGAGACGATTTTGAGAGAGATCTGCCAAAAGAAAAATACATATTATTATTACTATGCAAAAAAAAAATTCCAAATTTTTAAAATAACATTTTGAAATATTATTTAAAATGTATAACTTAATACCGACTAACTTAATGTGATTTTTTTCCTTTGTTTTAATTGCTAGATTAAAATATGCTTTAAAATTATAGACTGAAATTCTAAATATTTCTCTAGATATCTTGGAACATGGTCGCCCGTCGGGCAGGTATACGGATGCATGGAGAAAGCTCAGCCTCTCATCCCTTAATAACGGTATTATTTTGTTTGTCAGACGTCAGCGGCTATGCAAAAATAGTTTATGTAAGTCTTTATATGCAAAAGTGTAACTGAAATAGCAGATTTCTACAAAGAGATTTTTAAACAACCGCCTGTTCTGTTTTGAAACAAACCGCATTGAAAAACGGTGAGGTCACAATTAATCTATGTGATTTACTTGTGGGGAAACAACTCCAAAAGTGCAGGAGAGCGACATCTCTGAACGAGTAGTTACACCAACCATCGCGGAAAGAAACTAACCAATCAAGGCGCCGAGAATGTTTGAAATGTCGAAGCCTACCCACAAAGACGGAGGGCTGAGTGCAGGGTCGGTCTACCACCATTCTTGTTGCGCCCGCCAGCCTTCCAAGACCTCGCCAAACAGCTCCAGCTTACGTAGAAGTACACGTATATAAATATAATCATTGAGTCTTTTCCAAAAACTTGTCTAGTCTTTTTTGAAGGTATCCACTGTGGTTGCTTCAATGACGTTTCTTGGAAGCTTATTCCAGCTATCAACCACACGGTTTGACAAAAAGTTCTTCCTTGGAATTGTCGAAAATGATACACGATTCAGTTTCAGTTGGTGACCTCTGAGATTATTGGTGTCAAGGTGGTATATGTTCGTCTATTCTGGGCTGTTACACTTGTCAGTTAGAATCTTGTATGTCTCAATCAGATCACCTAGCTCACGTCTCTGCTTCAATGTTGGCAATTCTTCTTGAGGCATCTAACAAGTTTGTTAACAAATATACCAACTTTAGGCTTGCATTTGAATTAATTTACTAACCCATCGTAGGTATACCTATGTAATGCATTGAGTACAATCCGTTCATTTACGTAAATCTTTCAATTAAACTTTCACTCTTTCAATTAAACTCAGCAAACTGAGTATGCCACACAACAGTGAGTACAAATGTAATACGCTAGATGAGCCTTCTGCATTTGGTAATGCCAACAGTAAATATGGATGGATTTACTATAAGTTTCATTTTAGAGTGGTTCATGCCATGTGCATATCCAACGACAAATATCTGTTTAATTAAATCAGTTTACAAACACTCGACGATGTCTGACCTGAGCCCAGCCCTGCTCCATAGCAGCTCGGGCCGGTCCAGTTTGCTGAGCATCTTGCCCAGTCTGACGTCGTCGGCGGGCAGCGACTTGAGCAGCAGGGGGAAGAGGCTGACGTAGCCGTGGGTAGAATCCACGAGGCGTGTCTCGGGGGCGCGCAGCGTGGCGCGCGTCATGCCGGGCGAAGCCGAGCCCCCCGCACCGCGCGCGCCCTGCGGAGGCGGCTCCCGGCGGAGGGTGACAGCATCGGTGTGCAGGCCTGCAGAGAAAATCAACAGATTGAGAAGGTTTATGAAGACATAGTTGCGACATTGCGATGAGACTGCGGAATTCGCTAAAAATCTCATGAAAAAGCCATTAATTTTGTGAAAAATGACAGTATTTTTGCATATTTCCAAAAAATCATTTCGAAAATGCAATATTTATTATGCTAATATAAAGATTGCGACATTTCTACTACTAAAGTACCCTGTATTGACAGATTTGTTGGTCTCACTTATATATGGAATATTTTTATCAATTTTGTCAAATTTCCAAAAGAAATTTAATTACATATGTGAACTAAAACGTATTGGGAAGAAAATTAATTAACAAATTACCGGAATTTTCGAATCATCGAGTTTAAGAGACTTGTGGGTTTGGCGAATTTCGAATTATTGGAGTTCGAATCAACGGGCTTTTACTGCATCTCTTATGGTTATTGTGTCTTGTCTCTGTGAAAAGTACTAAGTAAAAAATTATAGCCATAACGCACTCATTAGGCCGGCCGCACTTTGGATACGAATTATTACGTACATATTCGTACAATTATTTTCATACGTATTGAGCGCGCACATTGATTGCGTCTTGCGTTGGTCACAATCAGTTACTTTTTTGCATTCCTCCAATAACGTTTGTGTTTGGCAGACTTAAATAATGTCAAATTTCATGACTATCTATCTAATAGATTCACAAATGCTGGGGAGAATCGAAGTGCAACGAGAGCTCATAACATCGGAGAAATATTTAAAAGTTGTTTTGTTCGAAGTACATTATTATACCTCACCTTCATTAAACCAAATTATTTAACTGACAGGTATTTTTTAGTTCTTTAGAGATTCTCCGCCATGATCTGCGCACCATGGTCACGCAATTGAATCACTTTGGTCCCACAAAGATTTGTGATCATGTGTCAAATTGACAAATTTTTCAATATCCATCGTACGAAATTGCAAAAATTTCCAAACAAATCCGGATCGTGTCAGACGTCGCATCTATATGTGCGTACACGCACCACTAAATCGTGTACAGTGTGCGATGTTCAATACTACTTTGAAGGTCAGGAATGTACTTGCGTATTCGTACGTAAATTGAGTAGTACGTATACGTACTACTCAATTTCGTACGAAAACGCATCCAGTGTGCGGCCGGCATTATGCTTTGCTAACAGAGACTGCTCTGGGAGATGTCTGTAATATAGGCTAAGTCTGCTATTTCTGCCCATTTTCAAAAGTTTCCTTCTTGCAGCACAATTTTTCTTTGTTGGCTACAGTACTTTTAATACATGAAAAAGTAGATTTTCAAAGTTTCTACCTGAATACAGGATTTTATACAATTACGACAATAAAATTAGTACCGTAGTCAGCGAAGGAGTCGGTGTTGTCCGACCAATGAAGACGTGCCAGCGTGGCGGGATCGGATAGTGCCGTCACTGCAGCGGAATAACGTAGATGCGCCGCACCCTTCTCCAGCACGAGTGAAAGCGCAGCCATGGCCCGCGCGCCCAGCAGCATCCAGCAACGCAGGTCAACGTGGCGCTCCTCGTCGCTCGGATGGGATGCCCTGGGCGAAAAGGATGTTTAAATTGTAGAAAAATTTGCAAACAACTTTACATCACATTGAACTACAATTGAACATAGTTATGCAGTAAAGCACCAGCCCACAATTTTGGTAAAAGTGAGATATTAATGTCATCGGACGGAGTAAGGTCAATTCTATGTTCTACTAAAACCAGCCAAGCCAATTTCATACAAAAATTCACAGTAATCACCATCCGAAATATTTATTGATCGCGAAAACAACATTTTAAAATCTGCAGAAAGCGCCCACGTCACTTAAAACACTTTAAATATGACTATTCCTCAAAACATATTCACCAGAAAACAGTTATTTAGTTATATATTTAGTATTATTATATAGTTTAAAAAGTACATATTCACATGGTGATGTCATACAAATATAAATTTAATTACTAGATATTCATAATAGATAAATAACTCTGGCTGTTTTCTGCACAATGCATATTTGACATCATAAGATCAGATAGATGAAAAACATCCAAATTTCTAAAAATCTCAACTTAAATCCACATTACAGTTATTAGAAATTGGCATTTATATATTATTTAAATTTTTTTGAAGTAAAGTACATTCTAGGTTTTGTGTAGATTTGATTATTCCATTTTTATACAAAAGCGCTTTTATCTCAGTTTGAGTTTTTTGTGGCTGGCTGCTTTCTGCATAACTACATTCAATTCTACTTTCTTATTTGTGACAAACAATTTGAAATGTAATGCTACGTGCGTGACCCTTTATACATAAACGCAAGTTTTACAAGTCCAACCATTTGCTTTATACATTTTTTGAAATGGAGATGTGTATTTTATTTAATAACATTATATCTTTTTGAAATCTAGTAAAATAATTTACTTTGTTTGACGCGACAACTTTACACTTTAAAATTGACAGCGGATCTTGTTTGTTTTATATTTTTACGCAGCATGGACGGGCAGCCAGACATATAATTTAATATTCTCAAAAACCGAATTATATGACTGATATCGTGTCGGCACCTGGGGTAGTCATCCAGACCAGAGGTGAGCGTCTTGGGGTTCAGCTCCGTGACGATGTCATCCCTCCGCCCTCTCCACCTGTAGGAGGTGGGCAGCTCGCCCGACTGCGTTGTGTTGAACCAGTTGTACCAGGCCTAACAAGAGACAAAACTATTAGAGCGTCCAGGAAGAAATGGGTCCTCGTTTTGTGAAGTGAAAATTAGCAGAAAGATTGAAAGAAAAAATGCAAAAAATGCACATTTTTTTTTGTTAGTTTTCCACCTTGAAACTAATAATGACCGATAATGCCCAATAGTTCTGACCATACGACATGACACGGAATTGCTATACGCCAGAGGCGTGCAATGGAAACAGGAAGTGTGACTTTTATATTTGGAAAAAAATATTGAAATTAAATATTAATTTATCTGGCAGAATATTATGATATATTAAAATCTGAATATGTTAATTATTATGATTTGAATATTACGAGATGTATCTCTTATTTCAGTTTCTTTTCAAAATATATGCTTAGGATAAAGTTAATTAATAATAGATAAAGTAATATTGTTTGTAATTACAGAATATCAAAATATGGCCCATTTCCACCAAACCATAAACCATAAACAAATAAGTCTCTAAAAGTTTAAGATCTTAGTTGATATCTACCAGATATAAAAGTTTAGCATAACCTTATTTGATATCCACCACGCAACACACTTCATTAAGAAAATGACAGAACTAATAAACAACTACGGCCTGAATAACAGAGTTTTGACTTAGGGATTGATTCCGGGTGTTTAGGCGTTTGATACATACACATTACACATACACATACACAAGTTTCCTTATTGATTTGAGATGTTCATCCTAGTAGCGATCTATGGCCCCTGGCGGCAGTGTGCAAAAACACAAGGCTGTCAAGTCGGCGCGGCAGATTCGCTTTGTGGACACGGGAGAACCGGTGTGATTCGGATCTTTAATCTAATCGGAAATCAACAAAAAGGTGACAAACAAGACCAGGAATACGGCGAACGAAGATATAGTACACGGAGACAGGCGGCCCACCAGTCGACCAAAGGTAAGTCGTAGATTTTCTACTTGGATCGAACTAAATTTTAAATCAATAAAGAAAAGATCAAAAAACACCACATACAACAGAGCTATCGAAGACGGCGTAAACACCGGGTAAACCTTTAACTTGGTAATTAGCAGTACCTGGAGGCGTGGGAACATCCTGTTGAGAAGGCGAAATTCGTCGGTGGTGGGATCCATCTCCGGCGGATGCTCGCCCAGCAGTTGCAGCAGGGTGAGGAAGAATGTGGGCGGGTTGGCGTTGCTGTTCCGTTGAGTCACAAACTCCTCCGGAACCCGCGCTTGCGCCTCGGCCCCTGGGAATGTGATGTGTGAGCTTGGCTACTGTACAATCGCCAATTGTGATATTTTAGTGCGAGAGCGATGAATCTCACCCAGTATCTGCTCGCGAGGTATCCAGCCCTCGACATTCATGAGGTCGAACCAGTGCGCCATGATATCCAGCGCGATAGTGCGGTCCCAGCGGGCTATCAGGAGACAGTGGAAGCCCTCGTCCCAGAGGAAACCGCGTGGGAAGTGTGACCTGTCCAATTCTTTACATTTAATATTGTCAGTGAATTTGACTAATACAATTTGTGGATAATTCATAAATTGATCCACAAAAACATTTATTTAATTTTTCACACGAAGCAAACACATTGTATCTTATCACAGACATAATATCTTTAAATAAAATAACTTTTTGTTTAACACCACTTTATTGAGTTTAAACCAACTAGTTTCGACTCACAACTGAGTCTTCATCAGGGTTCAGTATTAACTAAATAAAAACAGAATTTGCAATTCATTTAATAGAAAAAAACCACGCATTTGACCAATCTTCGGGTGTAGATGTACTTCATAGAAATGACAATGAATGTATTCATCTCAATAATTTAGAACCTTTAGAAATAAAAAAATCTTTAAAAACAAATAAAAAAATTTACTTAATAAGCAACTAGATTTGTCGCGTAGTCCAATTCTAGATATATGTATTCCCCTTCCAATTAACTACACCCACCCATACCCACTCTCTTTCACCCAACCCCCACCACAGTTGACGTTCTGTCTCTTTCTTCCCTTAATGCTTTCTTAATTGTTCGTAATTCTGTTTTTATTTAGTTATTACTGAACCCTGATGAAGACTCAGTTGTGAGTTGAAACTAGTTGGTTTAAACTCAATAAAGTGGTGTTAAACAAAAAGTTATTTTATTTAAAAAAAACATTTATGTATCCGTATGTTGTGTAATTTAATACTAAAATACAAATTTGTTACGAAAACTGTTTCTAATCTGTAGGATGTGAAGCCTATTGGGTCCAAAAGATCCACGTATTGATTCTTGTAAAAGTATTAATATGCAAATATTTTACTAGCATAGAAAAAAATATTAAATCCATGACGGCCAGAAATACAATTAGTATAAAATATAGACAAACATTTTTTATTTGCATTACAAAAATATGTGCAAACAAAAACTACATTGGTTTTCAGACCAGACCATCGCTGCAAATCAAAAAAGCCCTAAAGCATAGCAAGATTTTTTTTTATTGTGAGTGCATTAAAATGTCAAAAATATGTATATACGAATATTACAGGATACCACAGACCAACTTTGTTCTTACTATTTAACTGTTTTTTGTAATATGTAACATATTGGTTCTGTAACACTACAGGCAGGAGCGTGCGATGAGAACAAGAAGCATGACTTGTATATAAACGTATATTTGAAAAAAAAAATTTAATTAAAAATTTATATGGCAGAATATTATGAAATATTAAAATCTGAATAATATGTTAATTATTGTGATAGGAATATTACGAGATATATCTCTTATTTCGGTTCCTTTTCAAAATATATGCATAGGAAAAGTCACGCTTCTTGTTCTCACTGTACATGTACGCCCCCCCCCCCTCCACTATAGGCGACATTAAACACAAAATGTTTGTTCCTCTGGTCAAATTCCTGGTGAGAAATCACACACTTGGAGATGAAGAGTTGGACATCTGAGACACAACAATTAAAAAGAGCTCAACATTGGCAATGGTCATGTCATGTGAAGAGTGCTGACCTGGACGGTACTGCAGTGTACAGCGGCGCCTTCCAGTATGGCACCGGCTCTCTCGTGTACGCCGACAGCACCCGACTTGAGCCATGAAAATAGCCAACTCCGCCGATCAGGTTACTGAAAGTAGCGCGGGCAAACTCTATCGCCGTGCTGTTGTAACTGAAATGAGAAATGAATACCAGTTTCTCATGGGTTCTTCAGTTCAAGTTGCAGCACTTGCGTGAATAAAAGATAAACTTTACTTTGTACAAAAAGTGCAAAAGACTAAAATGGAGCTAGTAAAAAGGCAAGCGGACAGTGATGTCCATAGACGTACTATAAATATAGACCAGTCACGAAAGTCAAGAAAGGACAATAAAACATAATTTTGGAGAACAAATGCATATGAAGTTATAGCTAATCGCAGTGTTTACTTTTTGCCTCTTGCGCTTTTTGCCTTAACAATTTAAAAAATCCAACTTGAAATATATATGCTTGTTGTTTAAATCGTTGTAACGCTTCATCACATAATAAAGAAGAGGATATAACCTTTCATAGGTGAGTTTTATTTCAATAATTTGTAGAGAAATTCAAACCGACTTCAGAGTATGGAGATTTCTGTATTTCTACGTTGGTAGTCTATGACGTTTTCTCTTTCTTTTTTATAGCACAGCTAACCAACTCCCGCGATGTGCATCTATGTTCACAGTAATTCGTGTTATAGTTCTGTGTAGCAGATATTTTGATTTGTAACTAGTCTATATTTATAGTACGTCTATGGTAATGCTGTTTTGTAATGGAAATAAGAAATAACTCAAACAACTGACCCCTTTTCTTCAAGCTTGAAAGTCTCCCGGAACCTTTGGTCGAAGGCCACTCGGTTGTCTTCCAGCTGGGCAGTGTAAACATCGCCCGACAGCTCCACATCCCTCCTGGTGGCCGTGCTGGCCGACTCCAGGACGATGTCCAGCACGCAAGGCACGCTCATGGTCAATTGTGTGGCCACCAAGTTAGGCTCGGCGGTCTGGCAACATAGACACACATGAAAGCCGTACAATTTTTAGGCGAGTTTACAAAGCTGATATAACTTTTGCACAAGGCTGACGCGTCCATTAACTGCCTCATGCCTGCGGATGAACATGATACATGCGCCAACTACCATAAAAATATTGTTGATCCATATCCCACATGCGGCAGCAAATAATAAACATAAAAGTACTCGGGACACGTTTTGTTCACCGCAGGTAGAAACAGCCTAGACAAATTTGACTAATCAGTTTTTATTAAGACTGCTTTGCGTGCATACTTTTATGAATTTCTTAAAAATCAACCTTAGATTAGTTTTTCGAGTGCCACAGCTACAAAATTCCATATTCTAAGATTCTAATTTTTGTTACACAACTCTCAATTTACCTGCTATTGGTTACTGTCCAAAATAAAACTAATAGTGCCACTCTATACCTTTGGAAACAAAAAACATTTTTGTCCGATTCATGAAATAATTTTATCATTAGCTAACGACTTTCCGTACTATAAAAAAAATTAAACACGCTAACCTGGTGTCAAAAACGATTGTATTTTAAGTATGTATTTTTTTCTCACACAGGAGATTATCGACTTCTTACAAACTTACTTCCAAAACAACAAATTTATTACCATAAACATTTGCATATAATGTTTTAAATAAACAATTAGTATTACTATTAAGGCGATCGTCTAGCAATTCCCGCAAAATTCAACGGCGCCGAGCACTTTTTCTCATAACTTCTCTTGCATTTTGTACCACATTTTTGTATGGAAAGGTACTAAATTAAAATTTATTCATTAACTTCCATATATCTTAAATACATATATTGTTCTAAAACGACACTAACTAAATTATTTTATAAATCAATAAATTAACAAAAAATCGATGTTTAAGACCTAAAGAAAATTGCTCTATTTTGTAGGCTTTTTATGACTTTATGGGCTGTGAAATGTTTGTTTTTTTTCAATAATATTACAGAGTGAACCATTATCTTTAATCAATAAAAATAATTTTTAAATCGGTTAGTTACTTTTCTCACAATTTATGTTTTAAAAGATACTGTATTTAAAAAATATTTTCTTTTTTTGGGTGATTTTTTCAACCCTTTTTACGTAGTTGACAACTTTTTAACTTTCATACGTTAAAAGAATAGATATTATTCTTTTAAAATGAATATTAAAAAAAAAACAAAAACTCATTCAAAATTCTTCGTTTCACCTATATAATCAAAACACGGCGAAAAAAGCCGTCAGACTGCCCCAACGAGCCGGGCGTTACGGACGTGTCCATACGGCGCGCGATTACAATCGTTTCTCAGTACTACATTTTGTCTAAAATTCCTGGTATCCAGTGCCGTGCATTTTTTAAAATAACTTTACAGTTACGGTCACACATTTTTTAACAAAGTAGGTAATAACAATTTTTGAGTGCACTGTTTTACGCTAATATTCAAACTCGACTAGGTATTCGAATTTACATATAATATAATAATATATAATTACCGAAGAAATAGCTTGTGAGAACAGATTTTTTATTTTTTTCTTTCTTAAATCTTAAATTTTTCTTAAAGGAAAGTGGTGGATGACTCAGAATCAAAAGTGACTCAATTTATAGTCATTCTTAATATGAATATAAGTAAGGATTCATTCATTATTTTTATTTTTTGGTGAAAACTAATTTGTGAAGTTGCAAGTTGCGTCACCTAACGTTTCCAAAAAGGTTTTTGGAATTCATTGCATTATAAATTGGATTGCTATTTGAAAATAGAATAATATACAAGGTGTAACAGAAATATTACACAATACTTTACAGATAGATTCCTGCCTAAATTATGAAACGAAAGTGTTCAAGCAACAAATACCAATATCAATAGTTATAGGAATAAGCGACTTCAAAATTTTCATTTTTTCAATATTGCTTATTTATCTTTTGTAAACGTTGGAATATCATTAAAGTAACTTGTATCAAAAATTAAAAATTCATTCGCTTCTATCCAAGCCAAAAAATTTATGTAAAATTTTCTTAATTGTTCGCTAATTGACGAAGTCCATATTCCATTTCCACGTGCTATGGACAATGTTAAAAGCAGTGGTTTTGCCGATATTGATTTAAGTCAGAAAAGGCCTTCCCAAAGTCCAATCACAAAAAAAACCCGCAGTGTTTCAAATTTCTTTAAAATAGAACCATCAAATGTTGTGAACTCTTCACAAAATATAGAAGGTAGGCGAATTGTCGACGTTATGTATTTTTTTAATCGTTTAAAGGAAATTGCTGCTCATGGTGATTTCATGGGTTGCTCGATAGCTAATTTAATGATTGTAAGGGAGAAAAGAAAAAGATTACAATAAACTTTTATTATTAAATGCAACATGTGCAATTTAAATTTTGATTTATCGAGTGATTCTACTGATAAAATCAACGACATGGACGTAAATCACTGCGCCGTTTCAGGTATTATCAGTATTGGATGTGGCTACGCTAACTTATGCGAATTAATGGCAGATTTTAATATACCAGCTATATCAAAGTCGTCGTATTACTCGACGCATGCTAATGTCTGCAGTTGGTGGCAGAATACAGCTTCAAAAAATATGGAAGAAATAGCTTTACGGGAAGCTGCTCACGCACGCGAAATAGGTAGTATCGACAAAAACGGAATCCCGATGATTACCGTAGTAGCCGATGGCTGTTGGTCCAAAAGATCATACAAGACAAATTATTCAGCGCTTTCAGGTGCAGCTGCAATTGTTAGTGCTTATACCGGAGTTATAATATATAATTATAATTTATATCTTGGTGTAAAAAATAAATTCTGCAGCATATGTAATTTGTATGAGAAAAAACAATTAAAACCAGCAAATCACACACGTGTTTTAAAAATTTTGACGGTGGTTCTTCCGCTATGGAAAGCACTATCTTAGAAGGATTCAAAAAGTCGATAGAAATGCATGGACTCATTTACTCTCAGCTGATTTCCAAAAGAGACTCGAGTACCTATAAAAAAAATAAAAGATACCAAAGTTTTCATGACGCGCCGCCTGGGTGGAATGTTATCCTCTCCTCTTTTGACATTAGCCATACCCCACAACGTTAAATTAAAAATACCAAAAATTATTATTTTTTCCCTTTTTAGGCTTTCTTGTTCATAAATAATGCAAATATATTTTTTCCAAATCAAATTGCCTCAATTAATTGTTTTTGTTATTCTATATTCGTGCAGTCATATTTATGGAATAATTACTGTTTAATAGTAGATCAATTTTGCTTCAGTCATGTATTTATCGTTACAATTATTTAAATATAAAACGTTAATATAGTTTATTTTGTTAAAAACATAAAATAATAACAGAGTATTGTATTTTGTACAGTCAAAATATGTATATTGTCGCTGTCGCGCCCAGCGGCACGGGCCTATATTTTTTACACAAATTTTTCATAATCCAGTATATTACAAACATTGATTAATTACGCCATTCGCCATTCTCAAAAGTTTACACAGGTTAAATAATACATTTTTAAGAAAAACAAATGAAAGAATTAAAAATGTTTAATATATTTATAATTTAAATATTTATAAAACGCCAATATCCACGTACCGCCCTTGCCCCGGCATTCGCCGTATTTCGGTCAGCGCCGCGGGAGAGACTGGAACTAACATTCCCGCGCCCCGCGTACGGTACCCCGCACCCCTCAGACTTTTTACGCAAATCTGAGCCGAAAGTGAGCTCCGTCCGTACCAGACGATCGCCTTAATAATTGTGGTTTTATTGTAAGAACAACAAGCTTGCAAAATTGACAAAAAAATTAAAGTAAAAGAAAGAAAGAAAATGAAAACGGTGGAAATTAACACTCGGGCAATCACGCGGAATATCTATATTCAGTATGCAAAGTGAAGAATGTACCAATTAGGAGTGAAAAAGTCTATTTGTAGCATATCAATAAGTTTGTTTGGTCATGCAGAACAAAAAGTGAGTGAATGATGATTTAAATAGTAGACGCCAAACTCTGAGGTCAGCCACTACTTCAGCTGCAGGAAGGGTTGTGGAACCGACCATCCACTACCAAAAAACTAAGTTTAGTGAACGGTCATTCGCAGTGGCAGGCCCAAAGGCGTGGAACTCTTTTCCCTCCGTAATACGGAACAGTGCATCGGATAGTGTTTAAAAAAAAGCTAAAAAACGCACCTTTTTGTAAAATCATTTCCATTAAATTAAATACAAGTGTAGGACTAAACAATGTTAGTGTAAAGCGCCCTTGAGATGATATTTTCACAAAAATGGCGCAGTAGAAATTATCCATTTTTAAATTAATAAAACTAGCTTAGTTAAACACCACTTATATTTATTTTGAAATCCAACTAGGTTTCGCTATGATGTAGCGAAACTTAACTAAGCTAAAATTCTCCCTGAAGAAGCTACGGTCATAGCGAAACCTGGTGGGATTTGATTATTATTTACTAATAGTAAAGAAAATGTATGAAGCAAGATTCCAAGGCAATACAAATAGAGAGTGCCCGCAAAATACATCAGACAAACTAGATATTGACAAAAAAAAAATGGAGGAAAATGACATATAGGGCGTGTTTTGTTGATGAAATTGATCATATTTTATGCTATTAAAGGCTCCGAAACTGGTCAACAGACACTTTGTACATTATGTATTGTGTAATAAAGTTTTTAATTAAAATTAAGTAAACTAATTTTATATTAAAATTTACACCTTGGCAACTTCTGTTTAGCTACAGAGTCGCCCTCCCCCGTTAGCCAATTTATATTGGTCTCACTCTACCAGCACGCTCGGTGATTTTAACCTTCAGTAATAAGTTTTTGGCAATGTATTTATTTTGCCATTTTTAATTCATTTTAATTATTAAAATAAAACACAAATCACTTTGTTTTCAACACTTTATTAGATATAAAATCTACATGTTCAAAGAGTTCAAAGAGAACAATGTAGATTTTATATCTAATAAAGTGGTAAAAACAAAGTGATTTGTGTTTTATTTTAATAATAATGTCACCACAAAGTTCAAACCTTCATTCAGAAGAAAAATATTCTTCAAACAATATTCATTTTAATTATGTGTAAAATGATAAAATATTATTGTAGAAAATGTGTGCAAAATATTTTAATGTTTATATAAAAAAAAATGTCACTGCAATTGTGCGGTCTTATTATCGGTGCAAAAGGGTTTTTGTACCGCCACATACGTGCGGCCACACTGCTCTGGAGGTTAACAGTATAGCGAGCCCACCTTTTCTGTAAGGTGACCGGCCAGCGCGATCCACTGGCGCGACGACTTCTGGTCGCGCACGAGCCGCAGTGACGACACGATGGTTTCGCGCAGGAGATGCGAGCCCAGCGATACGGTGCTCAAGTAGGATTCGTGGAGGACTTTACCTGAAAAGATTGCACTCAAAATGTACAAATATTCACCAGAGGATCGGGAAAATGTGTATAGAATATTCAACGGCAAATGAAATCTAACTATTCAGGCAACCAGATACGTTTTTCGTGGACGTAAATGTTACGGTGATGGCATCTTCCGTAAGTCTCGGCATTCGAGTTTGATTGTCCGGGGTTCAAGCTCCATCTGCGGCCGTTTTTAATTTGTTTTTTTAGCCGTGAATTCGAACGAAATTATGGACGTTACACAAAGTAACGCGGACGGACGGACGGACGGACGGACGGACAGACAGACAGACAGACGGACCGACCTGTCACACAACGAAATTATTATAATTGAGAGATGTATAAACATGGCGTATTACAAAATACAATTCAATTGGATGGTGTATCTTTTTGTGATTGTGTTAGGGATTGGTTTTGATATGTGCGAGAGGTGGACTTGGTGAGGATAGAACTAATTAAACAAAAGTTCTTTCTTTAATTCCAATTATAATAATTTCGTCTGTCTGTCCCCGTAACTTTTTTACAATTTTTTTTTAATAAAATAAATAAATACTTGTTCCTTAGGAACTGACATGTAAAAGTATCGTCATTTTTGACAGGTTACAGCTAGTTATACATAATTTGAAATATTTCTTTGTGTGGTGCATGTTATTGGTACATGATTCTGTGATTTATTCATTCTAAAAAGCTTCTATACATGTACTATGTACATTGCAGTAACTGGTCGTGTGTCGGCCATACGTAACGCGGAATATACCTGGTCTGCCGCACAATTTCGCACACGATTGATGCTTTTTAGACACTTTTTGTAATGGTTATATTCATGTAAAAATCAACAATAATCGCTAAGAAGATGCAGTTTCTGGTTCCTCGATATACAGACTTCAATAATTACTTATATGTCAACAATTACTTGTGCAGTAATTACTTATTCATTAATTATGAAAATAATTAACGAAATTTACTGTTAGAAATGTACGCACATGTTTATAGAAAAAAACTCTGGAAGCAATAACACTAAAGATATTGCATTTCAATATTTTCATTCTAAATATATCAAAGAATAAAAAAATACTTAATTAAATAGCGATTAATGCGCGGTTCGAAGACGACATTTGGAATTATTTTTTGTCCGATTTGCGCGGATAATGAGGTTACTTGACAAATGGAACTCGTTCATTCATTCATTCAACAAAGAATAAGCTTTAAAAACCCATAAACGCAGATAACATAGGCCGAATTCGCATACCTGTCTAGGGAGCGCAGATCCGCGCTCTGGCACACAGAGGGTACAAAAGTTTTCGCGCAGATCTGTGCTTTGACAAACAACTGGTTAATAAATATAAATAAAAAAATAAAGAAATACTAAAGCGTGTCACATATTGCTCTAATTCATATCTGAAACTAGCAAGAAAGACACTCAGTCAGCAGATATACGCTTGCAACTGAGAATAAAAGTGTCATACTTTATTGCCTACCCAACATAACTTGGCGTGCGGTAACCCCTCGCCCTGTCATTCAGTACAATTTTGTATTTGCTCAGGAGTTGTGACATCTTAATTACCAATATACACTGAATTATTATGTCCAAAACATCCTAAACAGTCCGGAATGGTGCAAGAACAATTGCCAATGAAGTATTAAAGTTTTTCGAAGCTGAAAAAGCAAATAATGGACCGATATTACCGTCTGACAGTTTGACAGATAGAGCGGCCGCCGCGGAGCGCGCTGTTACCCGACCAAATTTATATTGAAGGCTCTGACATTGGTCACCGGACCTTCAGTACATTATGTATTGTGTAATAAATTTACAACCTGGCAATTTCTGTTTCGCGACAAGGGCGCCCTCCCTCGCACGCCAAGTTATAGTGGTGGCACTCTACTGCTTTGAATTGCTCTAATTCGTTTGCAGAACTAGAAACTACGCCATTAGATGTGCAGTCTTCACACAGTGTCTTCAAAACCACAATTCATCATCGTAGAATAACAACTGTGATTTTTCTCAAGTTTGCAGGAGAGCGGTTTGAAGCTTTATTTACATAAAGACACTTTATGTCATAGCTCCATAACTACAAAAGACTTCCCTTTGAAGCTTGGGTTAGTTATTTAATGTTGATACCTTTTAAACCTCAAATATAGTCAGCGCAGTACAATGACGTTTTTACGCATCCTGCATTGTTCTACGATCGTAAATCAGAACCGTCGTTATACGAAGTCCGTATAACGACAGTTAAATTAATGAGAAAAAATACACTTTTTATATACGATTAGATAGCTTCTTTTTCACTTTTTAATTAATATATATATATAATAATTTTTTTAATGGAATTTTTTGCACATCCTTCATTGTTCTACGATCATGACAAATTAAGTAATTGGATTTAATTATCTTACTCTAATACTGGACAACAGTCATATAATGAACATGTGTTCTTTTAATGAAAAGATAAAATGTACTTAGTTTTATTTGTTATTCTTATAATAAAAAACATTAGTGGGATTTTTATCTCAACACTTCTGCTCGGCCTAGTTAAGGTTTACAAAACGTAGGTAAACTCATTTTGTGTGTCGAGTTACCTTTGTATGGAAGAATATTCAGTTTGAAGTCTCCCAATGACGGCGTATACGCGCGTAGCCCCGTTGCGCCTCTGGACGCCTGCGAGGCACGAAGATCCGCACCGGGCACTCCTTCTGCGCTCGTGTACCATATGAGGGATACTGAGTCATCATCGCTGGCGTTGGAGCGACGTGAATCCCTAAGGGTCTAGAATAGGAAAACGATTGTTTTTTATCTACCGATTCATCTGACAAAAATTTCCAGGATAAGATTAGATAAACAATTTAATTTATAGTAAATTAAACTTTGTAATACATACGCAGTTGTTTTGTCACTACTATAGTTTCGAGAGATGCAGTCATTCTCATCATCAGGTGGAATCATTTAAGCCATGTATTCACTAGGGGACAAATTATCTCTCAACATCACGCGCGGCATAGAGTCTACGTGACGTTGCAACGTCGCTCACTGTTTTTTCTACGTGCCGCGGAAACATTGCCATGCGCACGGTACTCGAGCGAGCTCACGGGGACATCGGGCTGCGCGTCAGTATCACGTGGTATGTTTACAAGTGAATGCATGCGCATGCGCTGTATCTGTCAACTGACATTAATGTGGGGAAAAAAAATTATTGTTCTCCAACTCATCGCCGTGCAATTTTGTGGGACACTTTAAACCGTGTATATAAAAATAAAATGATGTGAGGGCCAATAGCGTTCCTTAATATTGTCTTGCTTGGCAATGGAAAGCCCGATTATTTGTAATAAATTGTCAAAATCAGTTGTTGTCATTCTAGTGAAATTGACAAAAGATCTGTCAGATATTCGAAGATCGCATAGAATATCCATCCTTCTTTTTCTTTGCAGTAAATAATTTCGCACCCACCACCCTTTTCTCCTCTTACATTTCGATAAACTCGTTAAAATAAATAGATACGCAGCTGTTACCATATCCTCATCGGGCGACAAGTGTAAATAGTTGCGCAGCTGTCATCATAACCTCATCGGGTGACATTTCCGCGACAAGTGATATGTGAGTCCCGGTGTGTACATGTCAAATGACCGCGTCATTGTCCCCTAAACATGAGCGTAGATGTTGATGCGGCATGCCGCGCAGAATGTTTCGTGATTTGTCCACTAGTGAATACATGGTTTTATGGTTAAAATCACATTCCACATGTCCCCGGTATTAAGCTTGTTCCCGTTAATGACAAAAAAAACCCTCCCACTGTATGATTTGCTTCCGTGTTTGAATAGGATGATAACATTCGTATTTATTTGTTAGGTTGGTTATTAATTACACCCGATGATGAGAGGGAATGGTCCTCCCAAAGCTCTAGTAGTACAAATGTTTGCGCATTACAAAGATCGATGCGCATTACGATTGCGCATCGATCTTTATGAACAGGACCAGATGTCACTGAACACATCCACCTTTCCTACACCTTTTTTCATAATGCACGCTCTACCAAAATCTCTTATCTATGACTTTGTTATAATTCTTTGAACTGCCTTTGACAGGTTAAGTTGTGTATGCCCAGTATACGTAATCGTAAAGTCTTCTGATAAGGAATAGGTTGCCACAATAGTTCAAGATCTACTGTCCTTCTGATAAGGGAGAAACCAGTGCTGTGTTTACTTCGACCTGGATCTAAGAAAGAAGGTAAGAGCGTGCTTCCTTTTGTTGACTGCTATCCATCCATCCTCAGCGTTACAACCCTTGGTGGATCTTAGCTGCCTTCAAGAAAGTCCCCATGCTGCTCTGTCGCTGGCTGCCATTTTCAAGTTTTGCTGCCCCGGGGCCCAGCAGTCCACAACGACAACAACTAACCACCGCAAATTTGGTCTTCCGACACTTCTTCTAACCATTGGGTCATTAAACAACAACCTTTTTGGGGGCTCCAGATCACCCATACAGTGTAGATGTCCCAGCCAGCGCAGTCTGTTAATCTTAATGAACTTGACTACGCTGACGTCCTGGTAAAGATCATAGAGCTCGGTGTTGTATTTTTTACGTCATGTTTGACCGTTATTAATAGGTCCATATATTTGGCGTAAGATTTTTCTTTCAAATGTGTCTAGTCTGTTTTCGTCGTGCTTAGTTAATGTTCAGGTCTCCGAGGCGTATGTTAAGACTGGTCTAATGTCTTGTAGAGCGTGGCATTAGTTTTTCTGGACAGTAGATGTGACCTTAATTGTCTAATGAGACCAATTGTTGAACGCTGAAACCTCCATAAACCTGTCCCATTTCCCAATAACTTATCCAGTCTACATTCCGTGTTCAAACAAAGTGTATAAAGTTTATCTGTGCTACAAAGTTTAATTAAGTGTAAATTAAAATAATCATATTGCACCACAAAGTAACTGTCATGTCAAACAATATTAAATCTTTAATTTGAACACAATTTTTATATAAACCTAACACATATTTATTTATTATTAAATTCGCATTCTATCAAAATCACCCTGCACTACTCACCACCTCCACGCGTGCCGTCCAGTCTCCCCCTTTGCCGCCCCCCGTGGTCCCCTTGAGGAAGGTGGTCCTGATCAGCCAAGGCCCGTCCAGCAACTCTTGCTCTCCGAACTTGGCTCCGTCGTGACGGATCCAACCATATCGGGCCAGCTCGTCAGATTGTGAGCACCAGTGCCTACAACCAATACAAACTGTCTGTATAAAGCACGCTTATAGATGTCTTTTTAACAGATGGGCTTCTGAGAATGGATTCCCTAAAAATTGCACCGTTTAATGAGCCTGGGGCCACGTCGGATTTATATCCGACGGAGCGCAACTGTCCCCAGGGGCCACGTCGGATATATCCGACGGGCACATAATTAATTATTTCTCGACGGCCGCGTACCGAATTTGAAAAACATTTTTTTTTTCTAGTAGAGAAATCCCGTGGTGACCTGTCGTTCCATTTTCAACTCAAAAACATCGCCGATTATAGCTCAAATCAACAATCTAAATCAAAGATTTTCTGCCGTCAAAATTGTATAGTAAAGTTGTAGATGTCGCCTCGAACGTGTGTTGCACAATCGAAATTCAAATATTCCGTTGTCAAGGTCACGCGCAATGTGCGCGGGAAATACGATTTTATTTTTTTCGATTTTCGATTTGTTTGTACACGTATACACAAATATATACAATACGTTTTGTGATATTTGTCGATTTATGTTGATTTATGGTTCAATTGAATATTAACAGTGATTTATTAACAAAAATACACGCAATTATGTTGCGTTTATTTGAAATATGTGTAGTTGTGTGCCGTGCCGTGCCGTGCAACAAAATATACCACACAGAAGATTATTAGGTAGGCATCAAATAAAAATAGTAGTGTTGTCTCTAATAAACAAATAAAAATAAATTATTATTTTTCGTATAATGTTGCGCTGGCAACATTATCGGAATTGGAAAATTTTTTTTTTACTTAAATGATAAAAAAATCATTGCATTACGACAATTACGATAAAATAATATGAATGTGTGTTTTTTTTTATATATACGCATGTTTTCATGTTTTTTTCGTAAAAAGAAAAATCTAAAGAACTAAAGTGAGCCAATGTATAAGTGTCCACCAGCTTACCTGATGCCGTCGCCTCCCGGTCGTAGTCTCAGAGGGGAATACCACATCAGTCCCATGAGGAGCGAGTGCTGCTCGCGGGTGCGCATGCCGAAGTAGTTCCCAGGTCGGTAGGAACCCCAGAATCTATCTGGTACCTCGAGCCCTGCCTTCTGGATCACCTGAAGGAATTAAAAATAAAATATTCAATTATTCCTCTTTAACCTTCCATGAGTAGCGGCGCGGCAGATGTTGTTTACGCTGTGTGCCGCACTAAATAATACACAAAAGCACTATTTTTACCAGATTGTTTTTTATTTAAATTCTTGGTTACACGCCACTAATTTTTTTTTTTTCTTAAAGATACGTAACTAAAGTCTTTATAAGTACTTGTTTTATCACATTACCACTGTAAATTTTTATACTATAACAATTTCTTTCAACTTGTCATACTAAGTATTGATATTACCCAAGAACTATGATTATAAAATAAAATACTGAACTTACAATGGAGTTTTTTTGTTTTATTTCATTTTTCGATAGATTTTACGGCTGAAGGTACAAAAACAATGAAATATAATATCAATAAACTAAATGAAAAACATTTTTGAAAATGAGTATCATTACGAGCGCGGATCCACGCTCAATGAGCAAAGTTATTTGAACACAAATTTAGAGTGAACCAGGATTTATTGAAAAGATAACCTTCCAAAATCATAATTTGCAAAACAAAGTCTTTCATATGATAAATGATACGCAATAAATGTGAAATAAAAAGATATCAATAACCAAAAACAAGACACGCACGCTATCAACGGACACAGAACTTTAATATGAATTTATTCAAAGATTTACATCATTTTTAAAAAAAGTCTTTACTCCAAACTATTGCAAAATAATAAAAATACAAAATAAACAACAACTTATACATCTTTATCAGCTATTACTTCAATAAACAACAAAAAACCGTCGCACACCTTTCGCACCGATCATTGAAAAAATGGCTTACTTTAACTTTTTTACACCGTTCAGATTGGTTGAGAACCGTCATTAGTTCAGTAAGAATACACGCCGAGGGATTTTGAACTTTATTCCGTAATATAATAAACGGAAAAAATGCACGCGGGCAGAGGAGCGAGGATCTGCGCTGCGGCAGTTTATGGAGGTAGCGCGGGTCTGTGCTCCGGCGTATCAAAGGTACACAACCAGCTTGTCAGATGGGAATCACAATAGTCTAATTTTGCTTGTTCAAATTATGTTTACGATGGTTAAAGGAACTTCTCGCTTAAAATTCTCGAAAACGGTCTTTTCCACCAATATGCAAATACCTTATGCTCATCAAAGGGGGTGTTGACCCTGGTCTCCAGGTAGCCGATGTACCCGAAATACCCGGCCACCAGCAGGCAGCCGAACCCCAGCGCGGTCTTCCAGTGTGTGGCCAGCGCGCTCCGGGGGTGGGCAGGCGGGGACTCTTTGTCAGTGCTGCAGGCGGAGCTGCTGCTGCCATTCTTGTTCCAGCAGCCGTCCCCGTGAGACACGTTCTTGCGGGGACGTACCGTTGCCTGTTCATTCAAATAAAAATTCTTATATATTCTATTATCTAAATGAAGTAAGAATGATATCACCACTCGAATACAGGTGTCTTATAACTAGTAGCAAAAACTTCCAGGCGAATTCCTGCCTTGATAATGAATTGGAAATGTTCAAGCGACCATGACCTACTATCAATAGTTATGGACATATGCAACATCAAAGTTTGCATTTTTTTTACAATACTTCTGACTTATTTTCTGTGAAAAGTTTATGTATCATTATATTGAGTATGAAAAATTTATTCGCTTCAATACAACTCAAATAAAATGATAAAAACCTTGTAAAAAAAATTATTTTTAATTTTTGCACGATTTTTATCATTTTATTTGACTTGTATTAAAGCAAATGAACTTTTCTTAATCAATATGAGTTACTTTGATAATGGTTCAACTTTTTGCAAAAAATAAGTCAGAAATATTGAATAAAAAATGCAAACTTTGATATCTCCATAACTATGGATATTAGGTAACGGTTGCTTGAACATTTTTGACTCATCACCAATACAGGAATCCACCTGTGAAGTTTTTGCTACTAGCTATGAGACACTCTTAACGTAAACCATAAAGATGTTTAATATATTTTTAAATATTAGACCCACACATATGTTGTGTACTACCTTCAAAATAATTATTTAGCATAGATCGTTCTCTTATCTAATTAATGCCATTTTTTTCTTAAATATAATTTGGTGTCGCCATCATTGCTGAAATTTACGAGCGACGCCTGGCACTGACGGTGCACACCTGATATTCCATAAACCAGAGAGGAGACGGAGCACTCGGAGACCGCGACTTCATTGACTGTACGGGATCCAAAGGATCTGGAATATTCTCAGTTTGGATATTTGGCGCAGCAAGGCGCAGAGTAGAGGGAAGCGGAGTGATCTCCTTGCCCATGCCGAGCTGTAGTGCTATCATTTGATTGGATACTTCTGTATCAATGTATGTTCATATAAATTATGTTATTATTTATTTATTTAACGCCCTTATGGGCTTTTACAAAATATAAAATAAAAAAAATCACATAAGACAGATATGGAGTTAAAAAGATACAAGTACTTATATATAATAGATTAAATTAAAAGGAGATGTTTGAATAGGAAGAAGAAAAAGAAAAATTTATTTATCCATTACCATTTAGGTAGTTGGGACGTAAAGAATTGTTTCAATTTAGTCCTATACACAGTTATATTATCAGTAAAAATGTCGACCACCTCCACATGTTCATTCCCTAATGAGTGTAACCTGGGGATTACGTAGTTTGTTAATGTATTAGTTCTGACATTGTATGTTATTTTATAAAAAAGAAAAAAATTTCAATTTCTGTAATTTGCTAAAAATGTGTTTCTCAACACTACCCTGTCGATTGTTCTCTTTTTAACCTGATTCGTGCCCAAGTCGTGTATTCAGGAGGTGCTCCGACGTATATATATGTACATCTTGGGCTTGGAACAGTTTAAATAGTAGACTTCAATTCTCGAGTGCCCTAACATACGGGTCTTTTGAGATACGAATCTGGAAAAGAAACAGCCCGAAAAAGTTGCAACTGGTCGTGCATCGGAACTATGTAATTTCCGCAACATTTCAACAAACAAACCTCCTTGGACATTTTTTTTTCTAAACGGCCTGCAGGTGATAGTGAGGAAAGAGTGGTGAAAAAGACAAAGACCGGTGAAGAGAAAAACAGTGACAAAAACTAAGCGAAAGTAACACTTTATAAAACCAGTTTATTTCTTTACATTCTCTTTTATTATGTTTTTACACAATATTTGTCATTTAATACTCAATAAATACATTTTTCTTATTCAAAAACAGTAACAAAAACAACTGGCATGGCATTTTGGGGGCTGGAACGGATTAATGGTATTTCAATTAATTTCAATGGCGAAAATTGCTTTGAGATATGAGCAAATTGACGTAGAGTAAGTTTACAAAGCGAATTAAACTCGTATGTCGAGATACCACTGTATGTGAAATTTCAAAATGCAGTTTGAAAGAATGTCAATTAAGGATTAATATCTCATAAGGACCATCTTGAAAGAAAAATAATAAAATAAAATATATATCTTTTTAGCATTACTTTTTGAATCATGTTGGCTATTTTTATTTTATTGATAGTCGTGCTGATGAGGGTTTAAGATGTTTGGATAAACAACTGCCTAATGTTTTAAGCCGGGAGTTCTTTGTCCGCCTAGTGATTATAATCTTTATTTTTAAAATAAATACTACTACTTACCTAGAACAGGTATTTCTATATATTTAGCGAGGTAGGTAGCGGCCGAGAGCCTTGCTACATTGTATCCTATATTTATATGTATTATGAGTGTATCAAGCAATTAAATGGCTTTAGTCTGATTTATCGGTACTGAAATGAAATGCATTTGTCTTGCGCTGCATGATAAATATTATTAAAGCGGCACTAAACTTACACCCAGAATTACTTAAAAAGTAATAATGTAGATAGATATAATTTAGAAAAATAACAGCCTCACAACCTCGTGAAAATGGCAGAAACGAGTAGGCAATAATGGTCGAATAAGAAGTAAAGGATACTAAGAAATGTCTGGGTGAGTGTATTATAAGCAATTTCAGATTTTACAGCTATTCTCTTTTGCGCAGATTTTTAGGCTTTTCTACCGTGTCTCCAAGCTCTCCGACATCAGTTATGATGATGGACTCCATGGTGGATTTACGGACTAAATAACCCGAAAAACTATTTGAAACATTACTTAAAAACGTCCGTATTTTGTTCGTATGGAAGTATGTAGTAACTCTACATATTATAACCTCAAATCCCGCTAACCGAAGAATTTATATGAATTTACGTGCACGCTCACCGGATGTAGAAATGAAGACATATTATTTTTTAGTCTCAATAATATTTACCTGATTCCGTTTCATAACCGACTCCGAGAATTAAAGCCGGTGGAAGACTAAAACGAACACATATAGACTTGGAAGTATCACTTGGACATCGTTGTTTATTAATGCAATGATTCGATAATATCCCCTTATAGCGTTATTTTTAAATAACTTATAGAAATAAATTACAGAAATTAAAACAAAATATTTACTCAAAATTGTACAACAAAATCGATAAGAAAATAATTCAAATTGACGTATGCAAAGGTGACGTTTGAGCAAATCTTTCCAGTAGGTACATACACAATTGAGAGGTCGATTTGGATATAGTTTAAGTCTTCGCTCGGCAGTATCGGTCCCCATCCGATCCCAACAAATCACATAGCGCAACGTTGGAACTATAGTCCGTCCAACTTATCTGGAGAATAAAGGAGGGCGTCCCAATCGTTGTGGTACTGCCCATAGTCTAAAAATTATCTCATTTGTAGGGAATTTTTTGCAAATTCGTTTTTTCTTAAACAAGTTATTAAGCAGTATACGATAAAAAACGATAAAAAAAGACGATAAAAAACAAAAAATTTAAACTAACGTACAAATAAATTTATCAAAATATACATTCGTAAAATACACAACGTCATAAAATGGCGTTTTTTCAAAATCAAAGAAAAATACAATTTTCAGGAAAAAAAACAAACAATAATAATTCTTTTAGGCCGGCGCCACGTTACGCAGATTTTCCGCCGCGTCTTTTCCGTTGCGCCAAATCGGCAAAGCAAATAGATCGACCGATCATCCACGTAGTGTGTTTAATAAGTGCATATTGTATGGAAAGAAATGTAGCGATGTTCCACGACAGAAGAGACGCGGCGGAAGATCTGCGCAGTGTGGCGCCGGTTTTATTCGGTTTTGTTTCATACCTAATGATCATGACCACCATGTTTAACTCAGTAACACCTAAGGATATCAATCGGTTTAGTGCCGTTGTATCAATTTGGTTTATAGTAATCTTTCGTTCAAAGCATAGATATTTTGCATTTTCCACCGATCAAACAACTCGCTCTCGTAAAAATCTATGCTTTAAATGAACTATTGCTATAAAGAAGTTGATGCAACCAGTCTTTAATGTGCATAAATAAAAAAGTTTATTTCTGAAAAAGATGTTTATACAAATGAACTCGTTAATGAATTATGTAATAAAAAGTATAAATAATAAAAATTTTATGTAAAAAATTATCGAATAAAATATGTTCTAAAACTTTTCTCATCCTACGGCTTCTAAATCAATTTTTCCACTTATCCTTGTTATTTTTTTCCGGGTGTAGATATTTTAATGCCCATTTCCACGGCCGCTTTACCTTCTTTAACTATTTTGTAAATTTCCGATTCAGAAATACCTGAAGAAATTGTATAATAGTAAAATAAAAAAACTAAGTATGGGAAAATCATTGTAACTGCATGGCAGCACTAACCTGAAGTGGCGGCAATAAGTCTATGAACAAAATCAAACTGTATTATTGGGGCTTTTAGACGTTGTTCCTCTTCAAAAAACGTGTGCATTTTCAAGATTGTTTCCCGAACACCGCTTTTAATGGTTTTTGGCATGGTGACAATCTAAAATTTTCTTAAAAAACTATCGAAACAGTCGTGAACCCCTCTGTAAACAAAGTCTGTCAAAGGTCTGTCAGCTGTAGATAATCCAATATGGCGTCGTTAGTTCCAAATTTGGCCATTCTTCAGATAAGTTAGACGGACTATATGCACAGAAAGCACATGAACACGAACGTGTTCTTAGTACTTGACGATACTTTCATGGTGCCTACCCAAGATGAGGCGCATACACTTTTAATACATTCGCTTATTTGTGCTTCGTTAATTTTTTTCTGTGGCTGTCTGCGCTTTCCCCTTGTATTCTGGCGGCTTATTTAGTCAAATAATAGACGTAAATACCAGTGAACATCTACGTCGTTACATTTGTTTACACAAACGGAGTGATTGTTCAAAAATCTGATCTTCACGAAAACAAGTTACACGTTAAATGCTTGTATCTCAGAAAATATATGACGCAGGTAGAAGATGTGAGATTTATTTTCGATCATATCAGCTGCGCTCGCTCCTCCCCTCTTTACTCACCTCATGGAGGAAGTCGTAAGTCCAATCGGGACGTAACAAGTGCCAAGCGATAGCTTACAAGATCTTCTGCGACAATAAAGTCGCCCTACCTGCGGCTTGGCGAGAAGGCTGCGTTTAGCATTAAAATAATGCCAACTAGGCGGCGAACGTGCTGGGCCGATATGGACGCTCTGCGCATAATACGGCCCAGGGTGTATGGTGGGTCCCATTCACTGTGACAATAAAGTCACAAATAAAGACAAGACGGAATACAAAGTTTGTGAATGAAAAGTTAACAAAACTGCCATGCGCTATTTCCCGCGCAACAGTTTTTCCCTTGGAAATTTAGTCGCAATGGATCCCTTCACGGGGAACAACGCGCGTTCTACATACAACAGTTTTTCAACAACGATTGTGTAATTGTTCGGTGTCTATTATGTATTCACTACCGAATACATAAATAAATAAATATAACTTTATTCCAGAATGTGGGGAGGTTTGTGCAATCCCACACATTCCATATAGAAGTAGGTACACACATTAAAAATATTATATAAAATAAAAGAGAAATAATAAAATCATATAAAATAGAGGAGAAGTATTGAAAGTATTAAAAGAAATCGTAATCGTAAATCGTATCGTAAAATATCGTATATTAGCGGCTTTAGCGAGCGATGACAAGTCAATTATGCGGAGCCAGTATCTTTCTCCAGTGTGCATCGAAGCTGGATGCTGGAGTAAGGCGGGCTTCCAAGATGAGGATATTTCGGGAGCTGTATATCCTTTCCCTCATTCCTGCCACCCTGGATCTTATGAGAGCTGCAAAGTTTGGAACACGCCCCTCAGTGAACATACCGGAAGCGCTACAATATCTGGGAAGGCCAAACATCATACGGAAGGCGTTGTTATATTGTATGCGAAGTCTTTCTATGCTACTCTTTTTATAATTTGTCCAGAGTTCACATGTATATAACGTTGCACAGAAGGCAAGGAAGAGCGTTCTTTTTACAGCGGTGCTACAAAGACGAAACCTTCTACACAGTATATTCGCTTTTACACTGAGAGCTCGTCTTTGCCTGTCAATATTGTCGTCGTCCATTAGATTATTCGTAATTATGTGTCCTAGGTATTTTGTTCTTTCAGTCACCTTCAGGACTACACCGTTCAGGGTAACTGGAGGAATACTTCTTGGGCCTTGACCATACTTTATAACCAACAGCGCTGTTTTATTAGGGTTATAGAGCATGTTTGTTTCTTCAGAAAACGCTTCACAGACGATTTTTTGCGATTGCTTTGGGATTCGTTTCTCCATTTATGTTACTTGGAATTTTACACCGCATTTTGCAATTTTTATTCGATTTATTCCAAAACTGTCTGAAGTCACGATTATCTAGGTCCCTGGCTATTTTATCCATCTGTATTTGCTCTGTTTCCTTCTGACATTTTTTCAGGGCCAGTTTAAACGCTGCACGCTTTAATTTTCTTTCCTCTGCGATGGGGCCTACGAGTGGTCTGCCATTTTCGATCCAAATCATCATCGCGTATCTGGATTCCGCATATTTTTGTGCAACAAAATCATTCCATCCGCATATTTGTTTACATCGTTTCGAGCTATGTTTACGATTGTCAAATGTTGAGATCGCGGCATTTCGAAGTGCCTCTACTATTCGTGTGTAGAGCGCGTCAGTATTCGCACTTGCAGGGTTGTCGCTTCTCTCATTCCATATAGTCTCTTCTTGAATCATTTGTAGTAATGCTTGTGAAGCAGTGTTATACCTTTGGATATCGCATGCACCTTTTGGTTTCCATATTGCTCGGTCAGTTTTCTTGCTTGTAAGTACTTCTGTAGGATCAACTCGAGAGGCCGATGATCTGTCCAGTCTACGTCGTAGTGTATTTTCATATCTAATATCTGCTTGAATAAATTTTTTGTCACTAGACAATGGTCTAACCATCTGGTTGTATGATGCGCGTCGCTGATATACGTATAAGAGTCTTGTGGTAATATTTCGGTATCGGCACATATATACTCATACTCTTGACAAAAAGTGATTGATCTTGATTTCAGTTCAGTTCCGAAGAGAGAGTCGGGATTTGCGTTGAAATCTCCGATAATGATGGAGTTGGTGTAATCCTTTTCGTCGACAATTGCTTGCAAGGTGGCGAGACAGTTGGCATATTCCTCGAAATGATCTGCAGTGCAAGTTGGCATGTACAAGGTGAAGATGCACAATGTTTCTGAAGTTAGTTTCACTTCAATACCCGCCATTCGACAGCTGTTCAATGGGATAGTGGCAGCCCTGAGACTTTGTCTATACAGCACCCCCACTCCTCCGTGCGGCCTGCCGAGCATCGGACCCATGGATGTATTGACGGCAGAGGTACCCAAGCTGTTGAAATCGGGTTGTATATAAGATAGAAATTCTATGTCCGTAGGGAGTAGCCACGTTTCTTGAATTAAAACAACGTCATGTGAGTCACACAGGTCATATATGAATTTTTCCGAACTGCGGACAGATCTACAGTTCACCGAGATAATCTTTAGATTTTTAGTTTGCATTTTGGTTAAGGTTGGGTATGCCATGGATTTTATTGTTCTCAAAAAATAAGAACAGAGCTAGGTACCTATGCCAAATTCTATAAACATATGTCTTATTTATTTAATACACCAAGTATTTCACAGCGTCATGTTAATTCGTTATTCAAAGCCAAATAATTAAAATTTAACATACCTATTTTTTCAAAATTGCTATTCTTTTTAAATCCCTCTAAAAATCGAAAATTCAACGTCTAACAAACAATAATATTATCGCTGACCGCGGCGAACATCGGACCGAATGATCATTCGAATGATTTCACTCGGCGTTGACATTAGTTACTAATTTTATTCGAATAGAATTAGTAACTGAGTAAATAATCGAATTAATAATCGACGCCAACGGCGAGTGAATCATTCGGTCATTAGTTACTAATTCTATTCGAATAGAATTAGTAACTGAGTAAATAATCGAATTAATAATCGACGTCAACGGCGAGTGAATTATTCGAATAATCATTCGGTCTGAAGTTAGCCGCGGGCTGCGGCAAAAGACAAAAGACATACGTTCACCAACATTCACTCACATTGTAAGGAGATTAGACAAAGAAAGACAATAAAAACTCTTTCCTTGTCTATGTTAAGAAGTTTTCGTTTGTCAAATACGTTACGACATTCTGTTATCATCTGTCTTCTTCTTATATATGAAGCCAATGGTATATCAAAAGAGAGAGAAATATATACTTAAGAATCTTTTTTATTCATACCTAATTTTCATTCGAATGATTCTACTAACCATCATGAGTGATCACTCGTGTTGAAATTATTCGGGATGGTTAGTAGAATCACTCGTTGTTGAATGCTTCGCGGAGTGGGTGGGCGTGATCGGTACTCGGCTCTCGGTTTTGCCTGGCGTCACATCGCGCAGTGCTAAATTGATATTCGAATGATTTTAATTATGAATGATTTTAATAATCGAATTATTCGAAACATTTCAATAATCGAATAATTCGAGTAATAATAATCGTAATCGCGCATCGCTAAAGAGAAGCATATTTTTTCTATGGTCAGCATGTCATGTTGACATTTTGATAAATGGAACGTCGTCCATTTTCTCCCGAATAAAACTCTATTGAATAATTGCTTTGCACGCCGTTGAACGAATTAAGGTTAGTAATTTTCTGTTTATCTTAACTGTAAGAAAGTCTCTCCATTGGTTTGTGGTAATCGCTAAACTCCAACTGGAAATAACATTTCGTATCGATTATTTGGAGTCGAAGAGATCGTCCCGTAAGTGTCACAAATCAATTATTGCAATTTTTCTTTTAATTTTCTGTCGTAAATAATTATATGTGAGTAGTCCACACAATTGTTCGGGGTTATTTTTATAAAATCTTTTTTCTTTCAACACAATATTTTCGTTATAATTTATCAGGATTTCTCAAATCTTCAAGGAAAGGCGATTTTTATTCAAAATGTCAAAACGCGTTGTTTTTGCGTCACCCAGATCCCGGGTAATTGGGAGTAGGTAGATGCACTGCTTTATTCACATTTATCACCTAAAAGCACTATTTGCAGTGTCAGAAGTTATATTTATAAAAAAAATTAAGCGAACAGAATGCTGTGCCAAAATTAGTGATGCATGAGGGAGATTGCTTGAAATATTTTGTGTGGGAGTGCAGGGATGATATTAGTTCAGTCAGTATAAGAAAATGGAGACGGTTGCAGAAAAGTTAGTTTAAATTTCGTGCATTAGGGCTTAAGTTTCTTTAAGCCAAACTATAAGATTAAACAAAAAATTTCGTTATGTGAATGCAAAAATAAATTTAAAAAAAAACGAGCGAGCCTTACAGTAGTCGCATACGATGACATTTGACATTTCACAATTAAACATACCAATTGAGCAGCAACAGAAATTGACATCAAAATTTAAAAAAATTATGTATATTTATTAATTAGTAAATACAAGTAAAGAAAATGTATGTACCTTTATTTATTATTTAATTTTTGCCGCACTAGTTAGGTACCGTATATCTACATACGCATTTTGTTTAGAAATGACTTGGCTTGGTCAATTCCATGTTTTTATTTATTTTCGTAGATGGCGATAGTGTGCCACCATACATATTGTATGAAAACTTTGAATAAATATTTAAAAATAATCACATAAATTACATAAAATTTGAGAATGTAGTTATTGTTTACATTAATGTAAAAAAATAAGTATTTATTTGATAGTTTCGAAGATATAAGCCAAAATATATCAAAGTTACAACATCCACATGCTTGACACCAGCCTCGCAGCATATATACAAAATAAGAAGCATTGGCTGTTGGAAGTGTGCGTCTTCGCTGTGGTGGTACATGCTGGATATGGATTTGTTTATAAACGATGATTTTTTTTCCATTGCTTAAATGATTTCCATTGCTCATTGGTTAAATAAAATTGCGCACATAGAGTGAGGCAAAAAATTTTTGGCCGAAAAATTATGCTTTACTTTTAAGTACATTTAAATGCAGGGTGGGGCAGAGCAACTTGCTTATTTAGAAATTCAATTAATAAAAGTAATACATATATGTATTTAATTCTTTAAACAGCATCAACATTTAAATTTTATGTTTACACAGTTTTATAGATGATGGCGGGAAGATGGCGTCCATTAATCTCAATACACTGCGTTAATCAAACTCGGAAGTTTCAACAAATTATGAAATAAAACACTGAACTTTGGTTTTTTCCACCATTTTATATTTGAGACTTTTTACACTACATGTACACTGAGGGGGTTTTCCGAAGCAGGGTTCTCCTACACCTCTGACCAGATTGTTCAGGTCTTTTAATTAGTTAATAATAAATTGTTATTTTAATATACAATATGTATATGGGTGTGTATATATGTATGTATATGTATATGTGTATGTATGTATATATGTGTGTATAAATTCATAATATGTATGCATTAAACATAAAGTTTGTAATGTACATATTATGTAATAAATAAAAATTGAATTGAATTGAATTGAATTGAAAACATCCGTTTCCTCCTTCAGGTGAGTTAAGACTGAGGTATGTGAGAGTGGTTGTCTGATGTGTGATTTGTGGATTCGGTAGAAGTGGAGGGGGTGTCTAGGTGGTGGGAGATTGCGAACATTGTAAGAAGGGGTGATGTGAAAGGTTGTACCTGATTATTGATAATGTTATTTGTTGTGTTTAGATTTTTATGAATTTCAAGTGTTTCTAAATTATTATGTTTTAGGCCGTATGTCTGTTTATGTAGGATGTGTATTTTTGTGTTGTTGAATGTGTGGTTATTTTCTATAATATGATTAGCGTATTCTGAAAAATTATGATTTGTGAGGCACCTTTTGTGTTCTTCAAATCTTGTTTCTATCGATTTGCCTGTCCGACCTATATATGTCATCTCACAATCCCCACTTATTAACCCACTACAGTGTAATTTGTGACTATTTTTTAACAAAGTTCAGTGTTTTATTCCATAATTTGTTAAAAATGGATTTCCACAAAGTTAACGCCGAAACGTTCATTTACTTGGGAAGTGTCGTTCAACTTTTTCCAGCGTATCGACGTGTGTGTTGGCGACAGCTTGACGAATGTTGTTCTTCAGGTGAGCCACAGTCCTAGGAAGATCGTTGTAAGCCAGTGATTTTAGATAACCCCTTAAAAATAGTAGGGGGTACATCAGGCGACCATGCTGGCCAGTGAAGATCGCCCCTCGAGGAGATGAGGCGTCCTGGGAAGTGTTACTGTCCTCCTGGAGCCACACATCCATCTCGTTGAGCGTTGGCAGGAAGAATTCCTGAATCATGCGGACATAACGGTCAGAAGAATTATCCCCATTTTTCAAGGAACTTTTGTGGCACAGCAAACAAACCACAAAATAAAATGGGTACATGCTTGTTTGGTACAAAAAACTTCAAAATTCTAATATAATAATAGCTCTTATTCAGACATCAACATGTTTGTGATCAGTTAGACTGTCACACCATGGCAGTTCCGTCTGTATGCCTTTTGGCAAAGGCCTCCTCCAATTTCCTCCATTCCTCCCTATCTTTTGCTCTTCTGGTCCACGCACCGCCTGCTATAGCCTTGATCTCATCCACCCATCTTCCAAAAGGCCTGCCTCGTTTCCTTTTCTTGTCTCTTGTGGACCAATACATTGTTGTTTTTGATCATTTCTCTCTTCCCCTGATTGTATGTCCAAGTAAGAAAAAATTATATACGTTGAACATATGGAAGATCTGGAGATAATTAACTAAAAATGTTTCAAATCCCTGAGGCAAGTAGGAAATTTATATATAACCTCGCAAACGTATAATACCAAACACATTCTAACCACAAGGACAACAGAACGCCACCGCGGCTATCGCGCTTAGACAAGTAAGCGTAAGCAAGATGCCAATATATAAGTGAACTCGTTTAGTGACTAAAGTGCGTTCGTGTGTCCATAGTAACTGTGCAAACAAATAAACATATACTCAGACGTAAAAGGTTACCGAAACTGCCCGTTCGTTTTCTTCAAAAAACCAAGGACAGATTATTCCAACTCGCGATGGTGCACACCAATCAGTTACATAGTGGGGGCCGCTGTTGGGATTATCAGGGCTCCAATAGCGCACGTTCTGCTTACTTACACATCCCGTAAGATGGAAGTGAGCCTCATTTATTGCTTGCCTTTGGAACTAAAACCCGCCCCGCCCGCACCCGGTGGTAACTCCTCGCCCTGTCATTCAGTTCAATTTTGTATTTGCTCGGGAGCTGTGACATCTTGATTACCAATATACACTGAATTATTATGTCCAAAAGATCCAAAATAGTCCAGGACGGTGCAAGAACAATTGCCAACGAAGTATTAAAGTTTTGCGAAGCTGAAAAGCAAATAATGGACCGATATTACCGTTTGACAGGTTGACAGATAGAACGGCCGCCATTACTGCATGGTTTCTTTAGTGATGCCCGACCAAATTTCTGTATTTAATACGACGCCGGTCACCGGACATTCTGTACATTATGTGTTGTGTAATAAATTTACACCCTGGCAACTTCTGTTACGCGACAGGGACGCCCTCCCTCGCACGCCAATTTATACTGGTACGTTTATACTGAAGAAAACGAGTGTGTCGCGAGGCGTGTCGAGAAGCGCCCCACGTGTACTTTCTCGAGAAACAAAATCTGTATTCGGATGTAACACGGATTAAGTTTCTACACCGCAGCTGATTGTTGGTTGTTGTTTTTGATAGGGATGAGGTTTTGGTTCTTCACGAAAGATTCGCCTTACAGAACGAGCAGACAACCCAACAGCATTTGCGTGTCTGCGGGCAGAGCGCTGAGGGGATCGCAAAACAAATAGTTTTACCATGACAATGTTTTAGGGTAACCTTGGCGTTCGTGGAATTTATTTTTTCTTCATAACACCAGTTACCCTGAAGTTGTTTTTACCCGTGAAGTAATCGGCTGCCGACCTAACCTAACAACCGAACATATCGTCATGATTGTAGAACAATGACGGATGTGTAAAAAGTTCCATATTGACTTATTTGGATTGTTAAAAAGTGAAAAAAAGAAGCCATCTAATGGTAAAAATATATAAAAAGGGTATTTTTTTTTCATTAATTTAACCGTCGTTATACAAACTCGGTATAACGACGGTTCTGATTTGCGATCGTAGAACAATGCAGCATATGTAAAAATTTCGTTGTACTGCGCTGACTATATGTGAGGTTTGAAAGGTATCAGCTTTAAATAACTAACCCATGTTTCAAAGGAAAATCTTTTGTAGTTATCGAGCTATGACATAAAGTGTCTTTATGTAAATAAAACTTCAAAAGGCTCTCCTGCAAACATGAGAAAAATCACATGCGTCGTTGCTCTACGATTGAGACGATATATTGAAATGCGTACGGAATGCACGTTGCGTGGCGATATTGAGCGATCTTTAGAAAAGTATGTCTCAACAGCGATCGCTCGCTGCACCTTCGTCCTCTCCGTGATGCTGACTAAACCAAGCGGAGCTACAACCTACTTTTACCCCTACTCCCGTTCTCCTCGGAGAAACCATTTAGGGCGCCCATTTCAAAGAAGCAAGTTGTACCGCCCCATTCTGGATAAGCGTTGTTTTTTAAATTCTTATTCGTGTAATATAATTTAAATTAACTTTATTTGTTTAAACGTAAAACTAATTTCGAATTAACTTACAAACTAATTTCATCGGCGAAATTTTTGATGAATGTTCGTTGCTGATCATCCATATTGTGGTTGTTGTAATTCCAGGAAGTTACTGGACGGACGTACATTCGGAGTTTAGAAGAGTTGTTTATGTGTCAAAATTCCAGTTTGGATTTCGGATTTATTCACCTTAATGTTTCACATGGAAATAAAAACATTTGTTTTTTAAGAAACACTCAGAATCTTCTGGTTTTTGTCTTCTGGGGTAATGCCGTGTTTTTACGACCTTTCTGGCCGACCTTTCGGATCCCATCACATCAGCCCTGATGATGGACCCTGCAATGGGATCCGAAACGTCGGCCAGATAAGTCGTTTAAATACGGCATAATACCCCAGAAGACTTGTTTTTTAGTTCTACATTTTTAATTTTCATGAGACGCGTTTCGCCTTATGAGGGAATTATCAATCATAATGATATTGATTGATAATGCCCTCTGAGAGGAAACGCGTCTCATAAGAACTAAAAATATAGAACTAAAAACAAGTGTATTTATTTCCATGTATGTGAGTATGTAAATTTATAAACTTACCTCTGAAACAATAAATTCACCTAATGTTATCTATATGTTGCAGATGGCTGAAGCCGACCTAGAAATAAAACAAGAACCAGGTTTGGAATATGCACCGGGAGTGGAACCACGTCACAGTACTCGCATCTCTAAAGTACTTAAAACAAAAAGAAAAAAAATATATTCTACCGATACTAATGTGCCAGAAGCAGTTTCCGTCGAAATAGCGGCGGAATACAGCGCGGATGATTCCGTCTCTACGCCCAAAGTCCGCTTGTCTGACAAGTTACTTTTCGAGTGCAACACTTGCGGCAAGTCCTTTAGGATGATCGGAAGGCTCGTCAACCACATGCGGATCCACTCTGGGGAGAAACCCTTCCCCTGCGACCTGTGCGGGAAGAGGTTCATGTTCCAGAACAGCCTGATAAAGCACAAAACGAACCACAAGGAGCCCCTGGCGTGCGCCGAGTGCGGCGAGACGTTCCTGAAGAAGTCCGAGCTGAACCGCCACAAGACCGTCCACAAAGTGGAGACCACCTTCACGTGCTCCGAGTGCGGGAAGACGTTCCCGACGCTCTACCATTTCAACCGGCACACCGTCACGCACACCGGGCAGAAGCCCTTTCCCTGCCCGCACTGCAGCAAGAGGTACTCGGACCACTCCAACCTGAGCCGGCACATGCTGTTCCACAAGAACGTGCTCTCGTTCGTGTGTCCCGACTGCGGCAGGGCGTTCGTGCAGAGGGACAGGCTGAAGCGGCACAGGCGGTTCCACACCGGCGTGAAACAGTTCTCCTGCGCAGAGTGCGGGGAGCGGTTCGTGGAGCCCTCCGACCTGAGCATCCACAAGAACGTGCACAAGGGCAAGCTGCCGTACGGCTGCGACGAGTGCGGAAAGTCCTTCTCGCGGTCCAACCACCTGAGCCGCCACAAACTCATCCACACGGGGGAGAAACCGTACCTGTGTACAGAGTGTAAAAAAGGTTTCTCGGATTTTTCGAACCTCAAGCGTCACAAATCGCACCACTGCAGCGGGGCGCCGTTCGTTTACACCGAGTAACGCATTCCTAATTCTCGCGAAACAGACATGGCGGATGGTTCATCAGAAAATGTTATACTCATCTTTACTAGATTTACACGACACAAAATAAACTGGTTTTAAAAGAAAATACAGGATGAAATTGCGGAGATTTTTATATTAACTTCGCTCGTTTATAACAGTTTTCTGGTTACTAAATTGTCCAAGTTCATTTCGCGTCGGTTCTTCATCGCGTCACGTGGTTAAATTGTTGTTCGCTTTCGAAATGTCCGCCAACGATTCTAAATTTTGTGTACGAACGTGCCGTGTCGGTCGTCAAAAGATATTTCTTCCGGACTGTTCATTTCGCCGTTGCCATGTACTCGTTCAACGTTGACCACCGTTTGAGACTGCTGTTGAATACTATAGCGACAAGTACTTTTTACGATACTTTATACCATTTCGATTGTTGCTGAGCTCATTTTCCGCTCGCTTGGCTAGGAGTCTACGTACCTTATTCTGCCGCGTTCTACAACTTAGGTCGCCGAATCTCCGCCTAGTTCTTGATACGCACGGTTTCCTTACTTCCAAAATTTCAAACTCTCAGTCTAGCGAATCTGCATGTATCGGTTATTTTCTTATCATAAATTCGGTATCGAACCATCTGGAATGGGTCATCTATATCAACTCTCTCGTCACGGTTGGCTGTCCTCACAAATTAAATAAATCGTTAACCCTGGTCAAGTCTTCTTTTCGGCTAGAGATCATCATAATTGTCACCCCCTTACTCTAGGCATGTCGGGGGTCCAGAGTAATGAGCAATTATGTAATTAATTAATTATTTTTACTGGATAAAAATATTCGAAACAAGAGGTAGAGGGATTGGCTATTGTGATGTAGTATCGGGAATCGAAAAAAGAGTAGGATAATTATTTTACTATGCACATAGCTAATTTCATTTTTGTAATGCAAAATTTTAAATATAGATTATTGCTCAAGTCAACGGCTTTTGTAGTAGGGATGATATTTTAGAACTCAAAATCAACTTGGGCCCGGATTACACTGCCATGCTGGAGCTCTCCTTTAAGCATGGCGGGACAGTGAATACCAACACATCTGATTAAATGGATAAAATAATAATCTTTACTTCTTCAATGAACGATTAAATAAAACACGACTTGGTGTACACCACTAAATTTTTATTTTCTTTATTCGAGATTAATAAACACATCTACAAGTTTCGGGAACGAAGTTCCAATACATCCGTACATACTATTGGATACAATGTACACATTGTATCCAATAGTATGTGTACATTGTATCCTCCCGAAGAAGGGAACTTCGTTCCCGAAACTTGTAGAGATGTTTATTCGTGTTGAATAAAGAAAAGAAATATTTAGTGGTGTACACCAAGTCGTGTTTTATTTAATTATAATAATCTTTGTTTTTGTTATCTGTACTGTACACATACTGCACCACAGTGGAGCACCGATGAGAGGAGCTTTGGATATCTCATGTGATTTAACTATTTTGTTGAAAATCAATTATTTATTTGGTGTTCGTTCTAACTGTGGAGATGTAAATAAAAGTATAGCCTATTTGTTAAGGAAGGAGTAGTTGCATAGTACATATTTTATTTATATTTAACTTATTAATATTTTGCCGCAGGGAGTCCCGTAGATGTTAATTCATCTACACGAATAGTGCAGGATGTGAAATAAATATATTTTATCTTTGGATAGTTTTAATTTATTTCTGAACACGTTTTTTTTTAACTGTATCTCGGTCCATTAGAACCACCCACTATCAGCTGTCTCGCTCATTCTATCCAGCTAACCAGTTGCTGGTAAAATAATCATGATTCACTATTCGGTCACCCGTCACCCTGACTTGCAGTCGGGCAGTCCGCGCGACATACTGTATTTTTGATTTCAGAAGCGTGATTATGTTTCTTTCTTTTTTGATTTCCTAGAGGCAGCGTACTCTTAAACGGTGAACTCTGGCATTGAGAAAACTGCACAGCTGGAATTTTTAAATTTTTAGGTCAGCACGACTATTTCAAACTCGCGTCATTGCCATCATTAGCTATTTTTTTTATTTAACTGTCCAAAAAAACGACAAAACATCATATTATTTGTTGCATATTTTTAGTAGATAAAAAATTATGTATGTATTTATATGTACATGCGTTCGAAGTTAAACTTCTTTGGCGCACATAAAAAATTACGTATTAATGTAATAACGTAAAAAATCACACATGAATAATAATATTTTAATATTAAAGCAAAAACTATACAAATGTAAAAATGTACATAACCACGACCATAGCGACTCCCTGTGAGGTTTTGCAAATGACGTTATCGTCTCCATTATTAGAAAGCTAATGTGAAGAATGGCTTAGTAAATGCAAGGTTTTACCAGCGGACCCAAACTGATGATTTTCTGTCAAATGCAGCTGAACGCCCCTTCTGCCATTTCGACTGCACACCTAAAATCATAATTCAATAAACTGTTTTAATTTTAAATTCAGTAACCAATCATTCGTCAGCATTTGAATTGTGCATCATTTTGATTGGTACTCGAATGAAGATGGCCGACAATCCATTATTTATATTACTGGAACCATTAACAAACAAACAATAAACTGTAGATACGTTACAAGCGTGAAATCGTGGCAAGTCAAAAAGAAAGTAATTTGCCTTGCATTCGTTATCGAACGGACCTTCTTTGTGATTGAACGCGACGGCACGCCGGAAAAAGAGTCCCGGTGAAAAAAGAACAGTATCGTACACTATTGTAAGAGTGAGTATGTTATTTTAGTCGCCGTGACTTCAAATTACCTGACTTTTCTGCATTTGCTACATTTGAAATCAGGATAGTATGGGAATAACGTGTCTATATATAACACATCAATGACTGTTTGAATTTCATGTGAATATATGAAATATACATATTTTACTCTCTTTGACGGCTAACTTCTAGTGCGCATGGATGCGCGTGCATTTCGTTACATACTAGCATTTCACTTTAACAACTAACTTCATGGTCTCGCATTTCCGCTGCATGCGAAATTTTAGTCACATCAAAATTTTTACTCTAAATGCGCCAGAGAAGTATAACTTCAAAAATCGCGTCGAGATCTAGAAAAGAAAATAATAATTTCGAAAAAATAAGACTTATGGTGAAAGTCAACGCCAGACGTCAAAAAATATTTTTCATCACAACCGTAAACATCTGTGACGTCAGTATCAAAGTGTGATGTCATCTACATTTTTAGACAAAATGAGTAATTAATATAGTTTTTTAGAATATAAAACATGCATGAAATCTACGAATTCATAGCATTATATATATCCTTATGCATTAAGGGCATTTTGAGTTTAAAAAAAAATAGGTACATATTTATAGAAAAAGTGACAGATTTGGCCATCTTTTTACTATCGATTATATTAACCCTTATGTTCATTTTCAACTTCAAGTTTAAATAACCTTATTCATAAACGATAGATACTTTTATTTGTTCGGGTCCCCATCATATAAATTATTTGGAAGAGAGGGGAAAAAAGAGAAGACAGACATTGCTATGAAAAGTAGTGACCCTCTAAGAAGCTACTTGACCACTGTCAAAATATATATTTGTAACATAAAAATAAAAAAATGTATGGGAGAACGTCCATCCAGGGTGAGTACCCGGATGCCTTGGGTAGTAACTAGTGTGAGAAATACCGGGTAATAACATAATGGTTAAAATTATGAAGATGGAGAAGTCACTTTTTGATACTTAATGTCACGTATATGTATTTATTCATCAATATTTGTTTAAATTTAGAGCAAGGACACGGCAAGGTAAGTCGATCAACATACAACAAATAATTTTTCGGAATTTTCTTGCGTAACTTTGTAAAAGGCCATTTAAAAAAATATTAAAATATGATAATTTTGTTTAATTTCACTATTTGTTTATAATGATTAGAACGTTTTCGATGCTGACGCATCATCTTCAGCAATGTTACTAAGACTAAAGGACAGCGTGAGGAGTGTGGTGGAGATAGTGTTTATGATTCCGGGATCCCGAATTGAGCCCATTGAAAAGCCTCAATCCCGGGATTTTAGGAATTGATACAAAAAATATAAATATAAATATATAAATTTTGCTGGCGCGCTGTGTGCCGGTTCGGCCGCGCTCTCTTTCACTCGCACACAGGCGTGAATGAAATAAAGTGCAACTAGAGTCAAGACATCATTGGTCGGACGATGTCAGCGTTAGTAGGTATAAGGTAATATTTCTACATATTTAATAAGTAGTTTTTGTTAAATAAATATTATATGTTAAATGTAGAGTTTGCCGAATTGTTATGCAATGTTTTTTAATTTTATTTAACTATGGCATGGATTAAGGCAAAATACATCCGGTAATTTGCAATCCGAGTTCCCTATCTTAAAAATATAAATGCTTGGTTACCATTCCTCCCAATAAGCCCGAAAGAGCATTTTCTGCTGCGCCTTATATTGGTCGTAAACTGAAAAGCTGTCTTGGTGATTCGATTATCGACAACCTCAGGCTAGGAACATATTTCCAAAATTCTACAAAATAAGACCCTGAAATCTTATTCATTTTCTGTTAGTTATTTTTAATACTAAATGGGCCATATCCACGGACCCTACGTAAACAGTCGATTTAGAATAGGTAAATCGATATTCGTTTTACTATCCTAAACCACCCAATTTACTCTATTATTATCAAACAATGTTAAACAAAGGATTTTCATTTCAAAAACAGCAAATATAAAGGAAAATTAAACTTCTTTAAAACATCTGAAAATATAGACTAAATTGGATGGTTTAAGATCGAAAATCGAAATTTTCAGATTCGACAGTTTGTGTAGGGACCGTCTATATGAACGGTCCCTACGTATATACTGACAAATCAGTAAAAATTCTTTCTACGTTTTGCTATCTTAAATCATGCAATTTGAAATCAGGGTAGTATGGGAATAATGTGTATATTTATAATACGTAAATGCTTGCATGGAAACTAAGGCGAACAAGATCCGCCGTCAATTCTACGTAAGTGGTTACTGCGTCAAAATAAATGATTTCTTATTGGTGTTTCATCGATTATTTAAATAAATTAGATTATAAAGTATAATCATCCTCCATTTTTTTTAACTATTATATATTTCAATATATTAGGTCCTTACATATGAAATTGGCGTTTAGTATGGGAGGAACATAAAGCCGATTTCTTTTTATTATAATATATTAATTTAATCAAAGTATGTACCATTGCTATCTATGCACTTTTGCCATCTCATAGGTAGTTCATCGATCCCTTTACTAAAAAAACCATTCGGTCGGGAATCAATAAAATCTTTGAAGGCGGTTTGGACTGGCCCATCGGATTTGAATTTTTTCCTTTGCAAGAAGTTATCCAAATTTCAAAAAAAAAAGGTAATCTGCTGGGGCAAGGTCCGGAGAGTACGGTGGATGTCTTAGACATTCCAATTGAAGCTCCTCTAATTTGGTAGCCGTCTGTTGTGCAGTGTGTGGTCTAGCGTTATCATGAAGCAGCAGTGGCCTAGAGCGATTAACCAGCCTCGGTTGTTTAGCAGCTAGCTTTTCCATCATGGTTTGCAGTTGCTGACAATATACATCTGCCGTAATCGTCTGGCCAGATTTAAGAAAGCTGTAGTGAATGACACCAGCACTAGTCCACCAAACGCTCACAAGTAACTTTTTTGGAGTCAATTTTCGCTTGGGGCATGGTTTGGCTGGTTCGGCAGGGTTCAGCCATTGCGATGAGCGCTTCCGATTATCGTACAGGATCCACTTTTCATCACAGGTAATGATTCGATTTAAATCCCTTCATTATTGTGCCGGTTGAGTAATGCAACGCAGCAGTCAACGCGCGTTTGTTGATTTGCTTCACTCAATTCGTGAGGTACCCACCTTTCAAGCTTTTTCACCTTACCAATTTGCTTCAATGGATTAAAACAGTTTTATCACTAACACCGCAGCCTGCAGCTAACTCGGATGTGGTTTGCGATGGATCCGCTTCCACAATAGCCTTCAATTCTTCATTATCAACTTTGGTCTCCGGCCGTCCACGGGGCTTGTTCTGCAGGTCGAAATTTCCAGAACGAAAACGTTGGAACCAAAAACGCACTGTGTTTTCTTTTGCGGCACCGTTGCCATACACATCATTAATCCTTCGAGCCGTTTCTGCAGCACTGATGCCACGGTGGAACTCGTACTCGTAAATAACGCGATATTTCAAGTTTTTCATTTTGTAAACTGAGTGACGCAAAGAAAAAAACAATTGAGGAAAAAACAAATGAATTGTAATTTTCAAAACACAAATACATGAGTAAATAGCTGTATAAATTTGGAATTGGAATTCCTAACCAAAGAGAAGATATTTGAGATCAAATTTGCCAGTACGGCAAAACCTAAATTTCATATGTAAGGACCTAATATTTTGCTATTGATTGATTACAGAGAAAAATTAAAGGAATCGAACGGTGTGTGAATAACTTCCAATTGCATAGGATCTGAATGAACGATGCATATAAACGGACTTGCATTTTAAATAAACATGATTTTTGCGTGGATGTATAAATAATCAATATGGAAGTGATATTGGAATAAAATATGGAGCTTAGTAAAAAGATAATTTTGAAAAATGCTTTATAACGAGTAAATCAACAAAAAAAAATGAAGGACATGCTTCTGTACGCCTGAGAGCTCAATAATAATGGAAACTTTTTCATTTTAATAGATATAATAAGCAAATCATGTCGAAAATGATTTAATGATGTATAATCATTCACTTTATGTAAATGTTGAAAGTTTATGAGCTCTAGCTAGTCAGGAAGTTAGTGAAAAATCAATTGCTATCAATCAATTACAATCAACAGATTTCACCACAACTGAGTTAAATAAAAACATGTAAAAATACCCAATGTCATAAAAAGCACACGTCACGGATATTAAGTGATTTATTGTAGATAAACATGAAACGCCTTAAAGCTTATCGTTCAAACAGCGCCAGCGTCGCGAAAATATCCCTGAATTTTGCAAAACTCTAAAATAATCTAAGATACTTTTTACTTTTTTTTTTACACAGATGTCGATTCACGTATTTGAATGGATATGTAACACCCCCACTCACATAAAATGAACAATATAAACTTAACAATACTTTTATTGATCTTTACAGCACTCACAACAGACGAGTCCTCCAACAGAAACATGTTAATGTTATCAAATGTTTGGGTTCTTAATAATGGTGATGGTAGCGCGCTTAATACTCGATAGTAATTGATAAAATTAATAAAAAATGATAAATAAGAAATAAAATTAAACAGATAACTAAATGACGACCATCATCACTTTGTCTCGATAAAAAATCTATTTTATAAAAAAGGATCTCTGTGTAAACACAGATTGAATATTTTAATTTAACAAATTCCGCAGAAAAATACTGGTCTTTGCTGCGATTTTTCTTTTTTTTATGACTAGAAATTTATTTGCATTCAATCTTTTAAATAAATCATTATTGGCAACGCACTTGTAGAAAGCGTGCAAAATGTCAATATGAGCCATAAGCCCAAAAATAAAGCGGCTCTTATACGTTGTGGATGTAAGAAAATAACAATTCAAAGAGAAACGATATATTTTGGTATTATATTTCATATTATTTAGTAGGAACTGTTTGAGCCGGTGACTCTCGGTTTCGGTGTATCTTCTTGTGCGCCCCCAGGTTGCTGAGCTGCGCGCACACGTAGCCGCACAGGTCGCAGCTGTAGGGCTTCTCGCCGGTGTGCACGCGCGCGTGCCGCCGCAGCGCGCTGCGCCTCGAGCACGTGTAGGCGCAGCTGGGGCACGCGAAAGGCCGCTCCCCCGAGTGCGTGCGCCCGTGCTTCTTCAGGTCCGTGGCGGACGCGCAGCAGTAGCTGCAGTCCCCGCACCGGAACGGCTTGATCCCAGTGTGGATGCGCTTGTGCACCGTGAGGCTGCTCGCCAGGGAGCACTTGTACGGACACACGTCGCAGCCGTAGGGCTTCAGCCCCGTGTGGGTCACCCTGTGCTTGATGAGGTCCCCCGGCCGAGAGCACGCGTACGGGCACTCCGCGCACGCGAACGGCCTTTCGTCTGAGTGAACGCGCTGGTGCACCTTGAGGTGGACGACTTGCGCGCACGTGTAATCGCACCGGTCGCACGAGTAGGGGCGCTCGCCGGAGTGCGTGCGGCGGTGCGATTTCAGGTCCCCATTGCGCGCGCAAGTGTAGCTGCACTCGGGACAGGCGAACGGCTTCTCCCCGGTGTGAATGCGCCTGTGAGCCTCGAGCCTTACTGGCTGCGAGCAGCTGTAGGAACAGAGGTTGCAAGAAAGCAATTTTTCTTTAGTATGGACGCGCATGTGGGACTTCAGGTCCCCTTTGCGCGCGCCGGTGTAAGCGCACTCCTCACAGGCGAATGGTTTCTCCCCCGTGTGCACGCGTCTGTGCGTGTCTAGATGTATCCTTTGCGCGCACTTTAGGCCGCAAATGTCGCAAGCGTACGTTTTCCTTCTGGTGGAATGGATTCTTCTGTGATACTTGAGTTGTTTAAGTAGTTGGCATGTAAATTCACATTTCTCACAACTGAACAATTCGCTTATAACTTCGTACGCTATGTGGGGAGACATTGTTTCCGTCGTATCATTTGAATTATTTCGAACTTCTTGGTCCATCACTGTGGCTTAGTGGGATAATGGAAAACTTCAGAATATGTTGTCTTTTATAGGTTTATTTGAAGTGTTCCTATCCAGGTTACGCCCAACAATCAACGATTGTACTACCTACAAGGAAAAAAACATTTTTGAATCTCAATGTCATGGAAAAACATTTTTATCTTTAAAGACGGTAATAAAGTTATAATGTCAGAAAAGGTTTACGTGTCGACTTGGATAGAAAAATATAGAATTTCTTCCTCAAAAGTTGTTAGGGTCTCCTAACAATTGCACAATATGCAACAATAACAAAACAACAAAGAATAAAAAACAGCGTGCAAATCTTTGCACGCTGTTTTTTATTCTTTGTTGTTTTGTTGCCGACAATAATACACTTCACACTTCGGAAGAGATGCTTTGCTGAAAAATCACCACACATCGAATTAAATATTCACATAAATAAATATGCAGGAGGCGTTCGTGGGGAAAGTGTCAAACAAAATTAAGGATTGTTTATTTTGGGATGAAGTGAAATAAATATTTAACCATTTTCACTCGGAGCTCGCAGCAGACATACTAAATATTCATAGGTATGTGGGGAAGATTTGTGGTCGTCGAAATGAAAGAGCGATGTGTTGTTACTGTTTATTTATTCCCGGAGATGTGCCCTGGAAGCAAGTAAAAATGTAGGTACAAGTAAGAATGATGAAAAAAGAAGCAGATGACGCGCGGAAGTCTGCTTGGTTTTACGGCAGAGACCAGACTGGTGTGGTGTCGCCATGTCCCTAGCTCTACAACATTGTTCATATCGCGGAGATTTTTACTGTGTTAATATAACCAAAACTCTAGGTCGAGCGATAGGTACATGGCACAGGGTTGAACAGGTACCGCTCCACAGACACAAGTAAGCGCTCCATAGACACAATTAAAATTTTTTTAAAAGTGTTCCGGGTAAAAATAAACAAATCAAATATATCTGTGAAAATTCTAATCACAGTCCTGGAATGCGCTTAGTTGAATCGATAGAAGTAACGAGGTATTGGTGTATTCATATGTGACCCACATCTTCACCTCACCATATAAAGCAAGATGATTTGCTAGAGGAAATCTACCGGGCGGATCGATCGTGGATAGTGAGAATAATAATATGAAAGCGATCTACGCCCCAATATAAGATCATGAATATTTTTTTTAAATTTTTTTTTTTTTTTATAATGAATGGAAAATTTATATTTTGAAAATTATAGTGTGCAACTTTTAAAGTAATAATTTAAAAAGAGATGATGTTTTGATTATCAAAGTTACGTCAAGTACTAGTACAGTAGCCGGCAAGCATCTTGAAATTTTACGGCGTAGTGGGGGGAAGTTTGCGCTTGTAGCATTCCACCAACGAGACCCAAATTTTGCCTTCTGCGCATTCCCCCACTACGCCAAAGAATTTCAAGAAGTTTGCCGGCAACTGTACCCTATGTATAGGTATTATTTTTATGTTTATAATTAGATTTTTTTAATTGTGCATTCTCTGTGAGAACACAAAAGAAAGGGTTTATTAACTGATAAAACCTTCATGATGATTATGATATACAAAAAGAAAGTCTGGAAAAAGTGAAAGGAAGACAATTTTTGATTATATTTATTATAAATTTGACGAAAAAACGAGGTTTTAAAAATGTGAGGTAAAATTACAAAAAAGCATTTAACGCAGAGATAGGGCAGCTGTGGCAGATTTTTGTGGAATTACTGAAATCTCAAAAGAAATTGAATCGGATGAATTATTTTTGCATATCGTCGCTGTATATATAATACATCCTACTATGTGCCGTTTAGTCTTTTCTGAGAAAAACGAATCAATTTGTCCATTTTTCATAATTACACAGACTAGATTTATAAACAATATTTTAAATAATTAATAGGTTGACTTCCAGATGAACTATTTTTTTTTGTATATGTCCAATATTTATATGAAAAATCGACAAATTGACTCGTTTATCTCAGAATGTACTAAACGGCACATAGGATCTAATTTATACACAGCGACAATATATTAGTTTCTAATCTAAGCCATGCTCAGTGCAGGAATTTTTTTTTACACTTTATTGAATCTCAAGCGCTGCAAAATCGATTCATTTGAATCAAGAATTTTACAGTTATAAATGGAATCTATACTACAAAGAATGCACCACATGACACCGATCGTTCTCGATATAGTTAGTGCGATATTACTACAAGTCTAGTCTTACAGCTTGCAATGTTACAAATATTAGGGAGATATGGAAGATAATGTCGACTTGAAACGCCAAGAGACAACCTACCCCGATATTTTGGTTTAATTACTTAACCATAGTCATACGATTTTTCAGAAAGCATAGATCACGAATAAATACTAAAATAAATAAATCAAAAAGTATATTATTAAAATAATTTATAGAATAATATAGGTATAAATGCAAAAAAAAAAACATATTTACTTACCATGATATAATAACGATTACATCTTAAATATAAGCTTGAATCCATTATTATTCTAAGTAATTCCATTATTCATTTCAATATCTTGTACTGTTCTCCCTTCATTTACAAGCTCAATAAATAAACGAAAATATAATCCACTACAAAAGAAACGAAACTGCAAACTCTTGATTGTTGTTTAACAGATCGCCCTGTCAAAAATTGTCAATACCTACAATTGAACCTGGAAACGGCAGGAAATATTTAATCATGCTCGATTTTAACGTGAGGAACTAAGTAACAATTTGTAATTTCAACTGAAAAAATAATAACGCACACAAAATTAATGCGTTTACACCTAGAACAAGGCCTGTCAAAAATAACAAGCAATTATAACCATAGAAAAGAGACATTATAATATCAGTGACATTATGGTGATATTTGTTTATCTATGACATTATTACCATAGATAAGATAATATAATAATAATGACACGAAACGACAAAACAATGTTGCAATGAGACATAGATATTTTAATCTATTATTGTAAGGGCCGGTTGTTTCAAGTTGGATTAAAGTAAGCGTTCTCTTAAAGTATAGATTTTTACGTTCTCCACCAATCAGACGATCCGTTTTCGTAAAAATCTATGCTTTTATCGACCGCTTACTTTGATCGAACTTGAAACAACCGGGCCTAAGTCAGGTATAAGATACGCTATAAAAATTATAAAAATGAATGTAATCATTCCGAAATAAAAAAGAATGTTTGGAGTATTAGAATATCTGTTCGATAAAATCCATTCGCTAAAATTAGGGCACGCCATACTTTTCACGCGAACAAATCGAACCGGTGAATGCGCTTTTTTGGTGATAACCCATAGAAGTAACTGTACCTATAGAAAAAATAAGGTTAACTGGGGTCGAAATTTTCTTTTATTCGTATTGTTCCATTCTGTCCAAAAGCCATTCTGCTGTTTCGAAAAATTATTTACGATGATAAAAATTGAAAATAAAAAATATAAGCAAAAAATGCGTATTTGTTGTATGTGTAGTTTTCTGGGATATTCTACCTTGTATATCAACCTGAGAACACCTCTCTGGCCGACATTTCGGATCACATCGATGACATCAGCTCTAATGATAGATCACATCTACCCTGATGATGGATCCTGCAATGGGATCCATCATCAGAGAGGTCAGATATACATGGTAGAATATCCCATAAAAGTAGACACAAGATTCTGAACGGCCGTGAAAACCTGATAACATTTTTAATACGTATTTGCATTTTGTCAGCTTAAATATGCATTTATATATTATTAATAATGTTACTTTTATATAATGTTGTAAAGTACAGTGTTTTGAAGTAGGATAATTTTAATTTACGGGCCTTATCTAGCAATTTCCGTGTGATCATTATTCAATAAAAATGTTAACACGCATGCATTGCCTTGGAAACAAATTTTCTGAATTCGTAGACATTTTTCGATGTAGGGGCATACCCGATTTAAAGAATTACTTAGACTTAGAATATACCAATATAGTTTAATGGACTACATTTTTACATATGTTTTGTTTCCCACGAATTTTATATATTTTAAAGTTTCCTAATTATTATTCATTTCCCTTTTAAATGTATTTTGATTTTATCGTTTTATATTTATTTTTTGGTTTATTTTATCTTCTTATCTTATCTGATATATTGGTTTATTTATCATTATTTTATTCCATAACTAATTTCTTAAAGATTTCTAATTATCACTGTTTTCTTGTGTATTTTTATTTTGTTATTCTTAATTTATTTTATATTGTTTTACATCATTACATTTCACATTGTTCATTTATCTTTAATATTTTTTATTTATATTATTATTTTTTAATTATGTACTGTAAAATATGTTTAATGTTAATATGTTAAAAGCCCATTAGGGCGTTGATTAATAAATAAATAAATAAATAAAACAAAATGACATTGAAAAGCATCAAAAGCTTCTGAGCTTTTATGTTTTTCAAAATATGTCTGTTCGCGACTAAGCAATAGAATAATTGCAATAATGATGAATATTATTATAAAAATATACATTTAGTAAAGTGAATAGTACTTTTGTTTTGCACAGAGACCTTAAGAGCAACTATGCAAAATTTGCTTAAGGTCAATTATAGAATTTAGTATTGTATAGAAAGCAGATTCATAGACACATAAATGTAATCGATACAGATAGTTTATTTATTTTTCGTTCAACTTGGGAATCTCATTCGCGATTTTGTGAACTTAAAATTTCTCTTTCTCATATTTACCTAAGGGCGGTTGTATCAATTTGTTTTATAGCAATCGTTCATTTAACGCACAGATTTTTGCGTTTTCCACCAACCAAACCATCCGTTTTCGTAAAAATCTAAGCTTTAAAATAATTTGCAAAGATTATTTTATAAATTAATTCTACCCTTTGACTGTATAAGTAATAAACATAGAATAAAGGGGCAAATAAAGATATGTACCAACTTTAAGAACCGCCATGGCACAAAATCACTATACATACTTGAGAGTTAAATAGTACAATACATTGTTGTCGCAAAACAAATTTCAAGAAAGAAACTTATCAAAATACGAACAGTTTAAGAAAGTTTAATTTGGCTTGTAAATACTCCTCCCATAATCTCGATCTATTGGCTCATATTATGGGAGTGTAATTTAATTAAAATATAAGTCTAATAAATCTAATAATAGTAATAAGTCTAATAAATAAAAATATAAATCTAATAAAATAGATTTAATTTATTTATAAATAAATCAAAAAATATATTATTCCCATACAAACTGGGAAGACTTCGGTGGCTGGATGGATAATGTGGAGGAAATGACCAAGCATCAAGCACCAAAGTCCCCGCTGAACTCAAGGCCAATAGGGCGAAGGAGTTTAAGAAGACCAAAATTAAGATGGAGCGACAACGTCCTCAAATACATGTCTTCCTTGGAGCTTCCGTACTGGAGAGAGCTAGCACAAAACCTAGATGAGTGGAGGAAGACTCTGGAGGAGGCCAAGACTCACCAAGTGTTGTAGAGCCAAGAGTGATGATGATGATTATTCCCTTTTTTTATTTTTTATTTATTTATTAATTTATTTTTTTTACATCTCAGACCCACAAAACATCACATTGATATTTGTCTGTAGGTGCATCAATACATATATATAAATAAATTGTATTTACCAGAAATACATTCATATTAATTAATTACAATAGATCTTATAAACTCAAATACAAATCAACAATACTATACAACAATACAAGAAAAAATACAAATATTACCAAAATCAAAATAAGTCTCTTTTATTTAATAACATATTCATTAATTCTGTATTTTGCCCTTTTTTATTAATATCCATTTTGACACGACATGGGATTTTATTTAATATTTTTGGTATGACATATTTTAATGTTCTTTGTCCATATTTATTTATGACCTTCGGTATTCGTAGTCCTTCTTTAACCGTAAATCTGGTACTATGTTTATGAATCAATCTATGCTTATATGTCCCATCTTCATGATATCGTGTAATTAGTTTGTACCACAAGATAGCATTAATTGGCATAGAGCCTTGTTTCTTGAAGAGTTCCTGTATATCTTTAGTAGCACTTTCTTTATTTATTAATTTTATAGCCGAATTTTGAATATTTTGAATTTTTCTAATATTAGTTTTGCAAGTTAGACCCCAGCTAGTTATTCCATACCTTATTACCGATTCCGCTAAAGATTGATATATAGTTTTCATAGTCTGTATCGGAACATAGTATTTAATCTTGTGCATACATCCCAATACAGTTCTCAACCTCTTACATACCTTATTTACCTGAATATCCCATTTGAAAAATGTATCTATGGTAATACCAAGATATACGTATTCATTAACTAATTCAATTTTTTCACAATTACACGATGCATTAATTCCGGAATGCAAGCAATCAAAATTATGGGAAATAATATTTATTTGATTAGTCACAGTTATATGAGGTGACCTTACATGCATGACATTAGTTTTTTTTGCATTAATAATTAAACCCATATCATGAGACCATTTAAGTAAAGCATTATAATGTTCTTGCATACAATTTTCCACCCATCTTACATTCTTGTGGGAAATAACAAGAGCAGTATCATCAGCATACACAAAATGCTTAGCATACTTAAAGATTTTAGACATAGTAGATACATAAATAATATATAGTAGTGGACCAAGAATAGATCCCTGGGGCACCCCAGTATTCGTAAATTTTGGATTACTAAATGTGTCTTTAATTTTTACTAAAATTTCTCTATTTGTTAAGTAATCCACTAGGACTTCAATTAAATTTCCACCTATGCCAATGCTTCTCAAGATTGTTATGAGTGTTTCCCGATTTATTGTATCGAATGCTTTAGAATTATCTATGAATAGTATAATGACATGATTTTTGTCATTTAATTCTGAATTTACATGATTTGAAAAATTTTCCATGAGAATTTCTGTACTTTTGTGTTTTTGAAATCCATACTGATTCGGATCTAATATGTTAAACTTTATTAGGTAATTATAGATTTTAGTATGCAAAAATTTTTCTAAGATTTTTTCAATAGCAGGCAGTATACATATGGGCCTGTAATTAGTATATTCATCATGCTTCCCCCCTTTATAGATTGGTCTTATAATTCCTATTTTTAACATTCCTGGGATTTCATGCTGTGTCAAGATAGTATTTATAAGATGAACAATCACGGGACCTAGCACATTTATGTTTCTTTTAATCTCACCCAAGCGTATTCCATCAATACCTGGCATATGAGTAAGTTTCATACCCCTTACTATTTCTATGATATCACTCAGAGACGCTTTAGGCCCGGTTGTTTCAAATTCGATCAAAGTAAGCGTAGAGTTTAAACTGAAATTTTACGTTCTCCACCAATCAGACGATCCGTTTTCGTAAAAATCTATGCTTTTATCGACCGCTTACTTTGATCGAACTTGAAACAACCGGGCCTTAGTGATTAACAAACTCTGTGGTTGATCTACTAAAGAAAAGTCTGACAATTTATGTTCACAATGGTGCAACATTTGATCAATAGAATCCGAGAAATACTTAACAAAGTTATTACAGATACAAGTGTATGAGGTGCCACTAAAGAATTTTGTTATGACTTCATCACAGTTACTTGTATTTTTTCTACCTAAAATGTTATTAATTGTATCCCAAGTTTTGTGGCTGTCGTGTAAAGTTTCCCTGAACAAGTTGTTATAATAGATTCGCTTTTTATTTATCAATACTTTATTTAATTTATTTCTAAACCTCTTATAATTCATTTCATGCGATTTATTTCTAGGTGAATTTCTCCACAGCACAAATAATTTATCCCTTTTATTTATTTCTTCTAGCAATGTATTAGTTACCCATGGACATATTGGATTTTGCGACCTATTCACACTTCCGTACGAGTTTATTCTGGACTTTGTATATATCTCACAAAATTTATTTTTTATACAATCATATATATCACGACAGTTTTTAATTTTTAATATGGAATTCCAATTATGATTTTGAATGAGCAAATCTATTTTCTCTTGTTTCATATCCATCAGTCGCCTAGTTTTCATCTTGTGCGTATTGTCAGTTTTCGTGAATATTATTCTTGAAGCTGTAATATAGTGGTCAGCCACAAGTGACTCAGGGCCGGTTGTTTCAAGTTGGATCTAAGTAAGCGGTCGATCAAAGCATAGATTTTTACGAAAACGGATCGTCTGATTGGTGGAGAACGTCAAAATCTATGCTTTAAAAGAACGCTTACTTTGATCGAACTTGAAACAACCGGGCCTAACAAACACAAGACAGCAGTTTATTTTCATTTTTATTATTTGGCCTATATCTAATGTAAATATGATCTATGCTTGATTGTGATAATCGATCATTAACAATAGCTTCTCCTGTGATGTCAAAAATGCACCTTGTAAAATAGTTACTGTTTAGCAAATTTTCATATTTTATAACAAGAGGATCATTTTCATGCAAGGTATTTATATTTATGTCACCAAGAATGATAAAATTATCACTAGTCTTTACATTGCTAAATATTGTTTCAATGTCATTTATATATTGCAATTTATTCTGATTTGGTGGTCTATACACCGCTAATATATGAAAATCATATATGCTATGTGGGATCTTGAGTTTACCGTAGACATTTTCACAATACATCGTGTTAATCTTATATTGATAAAAGGCAAACTTATTTTTAATATATAATAAAATTCCACCACCTGACTTATTTTTTCGACTGTAATAATACTGCTTAAAACCTGGTATATTATATAAATTTATAAATTGTTCCTCTATGTTTGTCTCACAGAGCATTAGAACATCTATAAAAGTCAATGAGTTCTTTAGAATTATATTAATATTGTCCCAGTATTTATATATCGATCTCACATTTATTTGCACAACACTCACCAAGTTCGAATATCTATCTGAGAGTTTCTTCATCCATTGATCAATATTAGTTACCCTTTCCATTTCAACTTCGTTATTATAATCTAGAAAATTGTACGGCATATTCGTATTATAAAAACCTAAGATCAGCGATATTGACTGGTAACAAAATATATTGATTTTGTATGAAGTTACCTGTAGAATTTATTGTTGCCTGTTTGCAAATTAATATCATACAATCCATAGTAATTCCGTGTTTAGCGCTTGTTCAGACACAGCGGGAACCGTTCAGTTTCAGAATCGCGTTTCAAAACACGCGATTTGTGTCATCTGTTCACACAGCCGCGGTTAATAAGCGATTTGTGCGCGCGAAAATAAACGTCAGTTTGACAGTTCTGGTGCCGTTCTCCATTTTTGAATATCAGAGATATATTCGCTCATTACTTTGTTAACGACGGCCGTGTTCCATGGCAAGACACATAAATATCGTTCTGTCAGTTCATTTTTGGTGAATAAATACCTACTTTTCTAAAATACTCTTTTTTTCCACCATTTCCAAATATCTCCACCAACTCCTGCCAAGCTTGGTTCTTGGCATATTTGAGTAATCCTCACACTGAAGATCCCATATTACAGGTCTTTTCTCCACTTCATCAATAAAAATTCAGTGTCAAAGCGATCCATAACTAAATAAATACTCTTTTTTTCCACCATTTCCAAATATCTCCACCAACTCCTGCCAAGCTTGGTTCTTGGCATATTTGAGTAATCCTCACACTGAAGATCCCATATTACAGGTCTTTTCTCCACTTCATCAATAAAAATTCAGTGTCAAAGCGATCCATAACCATAGAAAAGAGAATATCATCCACGCGTGCTCCTGTTGTGACATGGAACCGTGCGGTGCCCGCAACGCGACTGAACGCTCTCGTAAGGCTTCATAGTAATAGGATCGTGCGGGCGCCGTGCGGGTCTATTTTCTAGCGGTTGGGTTGCGGGCACCGCAGCGGTTGACTAACCGCACGGTTGTGTCTGAACGACCACATACAAACCTAGGTAAATGAGACCCGCACGGATCTCACGCGATTCTAAAACGGCACGATTCCCGCTGTGTCTGAACAAGCGCTTACAGAAGTACATGTAAATGTAGACAATCGTACACATTAACACTTTGTTAACCACAATTCTGCATTCAATTTTAATTTTTAATATTATGTATATTATTTTGAAATATATTTTTAATAGTCATAATCAATTTTTTGTCTTGCAAATTCCATCATTTTTATTTTATACTTGCATTTGTCGCTTCTAGCGGAATGGTCCATTGGTGTGGTCATGTTATATTTAATGTTTATCTCGGCGCAGTTTGAGCATTTAGGTATTGTGTCCTTTGATAAGCAGTCCTTCGTATAATGATTGCTTCCACAATGAGCGCATATTGGGTTTGAGTCCTTTTGATAACATTAAGCTGCCGTATGGTTAAATTTTAAGCAGTGATAACATTGCGTCAAAGGGTTGCAATCTTCGATCTTTATTCTAGTAAAACCTAGATTGACCCGTCCTTTCCTAATAAGTAATTTTCTCAATTCACCAGATGTTTCAATAATATTTTTTTTTTGTTTAACTTTTTTATTTGGATTTCCCCTTTCACCGTAAGCGCATGTTTTTCACTGTCTTTTTCCCTTATCATTTTTATATCCTCATTTTGTAGTGTGATGTCTTCTATAAAATCTTATTTTCTGTAATTTTCATCTATTCCTTTAAATATGAGACATGGTCTTCTTTTTTCAATTTCCAAAGCGTTTATTCCGTCAGCATTCAATTTATTAACTTCATTTTTTAATATATATATATATATGTTCCTTTTTTTGGCAATTTATTAAAATTTCTCCTTTTTTCGTTTTTCTCATCCCACTTATCCCTATTCCAAGCTTCGCTACATTGATTTTTGTTTTGATTATATCATTAAGTTTATCCGAGTTGACATTTTTATTATTGGATTTTACCAGTAATGAATAAGAAGTTTCCTGATAAGGCCTGGACGCAGATGGTTTTGTGAATTCGAGCTGCTTGCGTTTAGGCTATAGTTAGTTTTAGGTTAGTGATAATTTTTCTAGTTGATAAGTATTTAATAAGAATTTTGTGTTTTAATTAAATAAAAGGTGTAAATATTTAAATGATTCGTGGTATTGTTTTAAATTTCCCTCACCCTTCCTTGACAACGCATTTTAATTTGATAGACGAGGACGCTTAGCGTCGCGTGGAATCACGCTAGATTGATTCCCGTCATATCAAACTTAAAGATCGTTTAGAAAGGAATTGTTATGTGATAATAGCCTTAATTTTATTTTATAAAAAAAAACTGCAAGCCAATGCTATGCATTGTTAAAAATCGTTTGTAAATGTTTGCAAAAGGATTTTTGGTATAGATTTGTATTTTTTCGGAAATGTATAATTACAAATGTTAAAAAAACTATTTTAAATATTATTTCGTGACTTAATCAATAAACTATTAATAAAAATAAAAAACATCGCTTAACACAACATATAGGTACATTGTATCCTGACGAAGGGACCGATGATCCGAAACATGATTAGTCAATTAATAGTGGTTTTTAAAGAAGTTAATTAAATCAAATCTCTCTTCAAATAAGATTAATTAATAAATATGAATTTTCGATTAAAAAAAAACCATTATGTTTATAACGGGTCGTGCGTTGCGTCAGTGTTTAAATTCGTTTAAAAAATACTAAGAATATTTATGTAACATGTTTTTTGTGTACATGAGTCTATTAATATATACAAAAATCAGCAGAAATTTCAAGACATATATTAAATTTTTTTTAGATACTTCTTTATTCGAGAGGATCCTCTACAGCTGAAATGTCCAATCATCCCTGAGCATTGATTCCAAGTATGCACTTCAAGTGGCCATACGTATAGGTACTTGAATCTGGAAGAATATTTATCCCTTCTTCGAATGCTTTACAACGACTCCTCTGTAAAAGAATTGACAATGAGCTTTTATGCGAATGAATCGAGCGTCTGTATGAAGGATGAAATAAATACGATAAAGAAGCATATTGCGATAAGTATCTTTAATTACATTTACAGTAAGGATTCGCAGAAAATTAATTGAAATGTACAAATTGGACGGAACATTGTTTTCTGATGTATGGCTTGAAACAAAAAACTAATGAAACTAATGAGCATTAAAAAATGTGAGACTAATTAAACATTTAAAGTACCTATTGATATTGATTTTACTAAAGTATTCTACATTCACACTAAATATTATTATTGATAGAAGTATGTTCTTCAAAACACATCATTATTAATATAATACTTATAAAATTTATATCGGTAAGTTAACTTCAATTAAAGAAAATAATTATATTATTATTAAATATGGTTAATAAACTTGCCTAGTAATGCATTGGTCAGGGTTTGAACCTCATTTTAGATCCTAAAGTATGTCCAATAATAGAATATGCAGTTAGCTGATTAGAAAAAAAAATTCAAGTTGAGACATGAATTTCAACTATGTGCCTACAATGAATAAATACTACGTTTTTCGGAAATATTTCGTGACAAAACTTTATTGTGGTAGAAAAAGTCCCAGAAACTTAATCCAGGGGACGCCCTAAGATGCGTTAGATAACATGCATGTTAAGCGAGCAACAAAATAAAATGTTTTCTTGAAGAAACTAACTTTCATTTGTAGATACGTGTACGTAATGTAGGGAAGAATGGTGCGGGGAGAGCAGTGAATGTTGCGTAGAGCACAGAGCGCAGTGCGCAGTTCGTAATGCGCCAGCTTGTCGATATTAGCTCTTTATGCTCGAGCCATCGTAAGATGGCATTTTTGACAGATCGTAATAGTGTTGTGACACACTTAAAATCATTATCGAAAAAATTCAATCGAAAAAAAAATTCGTCGCACGGTCTGAGTTGAGAAAGTCTTTGTACATAAAAAAGGTTATAGAAGAATAATAAAACACATTTTTCTTAGATAAAAATATTTACTTGAATGTTTCAATCTGATTCATCCCCATTACTATCACTCTCCATTGAACTATCGTCGCTGCTATCATTTCCTAAATTAATTATAATGTCATTATCTAAAATATTATCGATTCTAATATCTCTTTCGTAATCTTCCTTTATTCGTCGCACGGTTCTATTCACTACATTAGCCCAGTCTGTTTGAGTTGTACGTTGACAAGCTTCTTCTAATAATTTTAACATTTTTGATGTCGTAAATGGGGGTTCTGTATTATGCCTTGCTGCATATCCCTTAATTTGAGCCCATATCAATTCAAATGCGTTGTATTCGCAATGGTAAGGCGGTAATTGTATTACTTGGTGCCCATATACCGATGCGATTTCATCAATGACGTACCGTGATTTTGCCGGCTTGTTTTGTTTTAATAATTGAAGTAACTCCGCTTTCAACATGTCCATATTTGCATCTATGCCATTGTAGTGCCATTGTAGTAGCGGCAGCGCGGTTATGTGCCTTACGCGTCTTAAGGGGGGGGTAAGGTTTTTAACTTTTTTTTGCATTTTATTTTTAATTTTTTAAATGAATGTATAACATCGCAAGAATATTGTGTCAAAATTTCAAGTCAATCGGAGCAAAATTGACAAAATTATGAACATTTGAGCGCTACTCAGACTGATTTTCTATACCTGCTCGGGCAGCTGAGAGACGCGCTCACCTGAGGACTACCGGACGTGCTTATTGTATTGGAAGAGTTTTGTGTAGACAAGGACAAAAAGATGCTGATGATGAAAGCTCTTTGCTGTGTGAACATGGCATCGCGATCAAGTAAGTATAAAATAAGTGTTGAGTTTTATTTAGAATTTTACAGTGTGCAAAACTTTAAAGCGTTTTCCTCAAATCACACGTTTTCAAAGTCGGTGTCCATCATAACTTCAAAACTACTGCACCGATCCTTTTGAAATTTTGAACACTATTTTTGTACATAATTTACAAGGTAACGCTGGACACTTTTTTTCAAATTTGTTATTAATTTTTATTTTTTATTAACAAATTAGTCGATATTTATCGCAAAAAATCGCATTTTTTCCTTCAAAGTGTTCCAAAAAATTGAAAAATTGAAAATTCAAAAAACCCTCCCAGCGTTACCTGGGAAAATCTATTATCTAAGGAATGAACTTTGATTTTTTGATTTCAGATGATCTAGCACCAAGTTATGATGGACACCGCAATTTTCCTTTTTTCCGAGACACGTCCGAATAATTGTTGCCATTGCCGTATTTTTTAATATTTCGTCTTGAAAATTTTACACAATATTCTTCAAATGCCATACTTTAATGTACCATTGGTTTAAATAAAGAAATTTTAACTGTGTCGTCACAAAAAATTCAAAAAAACATGCATTTTTTGTACGAATTAACCTTACCCCCCCCCTTAATGTAGTTCGTGTGACCAATATTTATTTTCATTTTTAGCATTTTTACACAACAATTGATACATATATTCACTTGACATAATACATGAACTTACCTCATTTATATAAATTAAAAAAATAATTAATGAGGCACTAATAGAATAATAGGTACCTACACAGTACATAAAAAATACATAATTATTGAAAACTCTACCCAATTACAAGTGTCTTCGATCTACTCTAGCATAAACCTGCGTATGTATATTTAGAGTATCAATGTAGTGTAATCGTGTAAAAATATGTAGGTAGGTAGGTAACTAAATAATTGATTTAATGCGTAAGTACTATGGGTTCAGGTTTTTGATCAAGAAAATGGATGTTGTGTAGGAGTGATTTCTTAAAAGATGATAGGGTATCTGCAAGAATATCAGCATCAATATTAAGGTCAGCATTCTATGTGCGACACATCCTTGTGACAGGAGAAAAATAACCAACATTATTATTAGGCTGTCTAATTCTAAAGAACTCCGGGTTTCTTACAAGGGGTTGAACATGGAAATTTATGTCAGATAAAGAAATTGAATCAATAGCTCCACTCAAAATCTTGTGTAGCACAACAAGATTGAATATTTTTTTGTGCATTTTGAAAATTTTTGAAATAGGCAGGACGATCCTCGTAGCCGTGAAGATTACTGTGTTAACCAGCTTTGTAGGATAATAAACGTACGTATAAAGGACGACGAAAAAACGACAAAAAAGGACATATAAAAAATATATATATATAGTTTATACGTATTTTGTCTATAAACATGTGACATGATACATAAGACGTGATACATGAGAAATGATATATACGAGTATATACCTATCAAACATTTTTTGATTAATAATAAAAAGTGTGAAATATTCAAATTTATCTCATTTAAAAATCGAAAAAAGTCTACATGTAAATTAAGTAAAATACTGTAAAACTGTACGAGAAACGTTTATAAAATGTTTCTAGTGATCGCACTATTTTACCTTTTCTTTTATTAAACCAAGATGATTAAATTTTTTGTAGTAATTACTTAAGAATTTTATTACATTATGTAATTATCTCGCGCTGTACAAGACAACCCACCAAATAAGTAATTAGTGAAATGAATTCTTAGTATCGTAATCATATTAAAGCTTTATGAGATACTCCCCACGTTACTTTGATGACCCTCGAGGGCAGGATATTAGGTAACCTGGATATTTAAGTTAATGGATATTTAAGTTACGTATACGCACGGCTTAATAGATTTGGAAACTATTGGACTTTGACACCATTAATAATTCTCTCATCTAAACTTACACGCAAACACCATCTGGCGTATTCTCGCAGGCATAGTTTTATATTGAAGAGGGATGTTTATTTAGCCTCCGCGGTGTCGCGCGCCGGGTTAAAGTTTGCCAATAAAGACCGGGATATCCTCTCCAGGACTCTGAGGATAATTTGGTTCAGAAGTTCAGGTTTATTCCCGTCAAAGTTTCATCCGAAGGCCCAGGGAACGACACGACTGTTTATTTCATACGACAAACTTATACTCGTCTTATTCATTCGTTTTAATTATGGTGCGTTTCATTAAGCCCGTTCAACTCTTCGCAAAACATTGTCATTTTTTGAGGTATTGATACTAATATTTGATGATTTGTTTCCATTAATGGTGGTTTTTAAGACATTTTTGTATATTTTACAATACAAGCATACACGGGTCGCTTATTTTATAAAATAAAATAATTCTATTTCTTTGTGTTTAATAAAGCAAAAATAAACAAATGATGAGTAGCTTGTTGTAGTGATCATGACGTTACTGAACGCGAACCTAAGCTGAACGCTTGAGCTATTTTCATAGCACAGTTTGAAAATAGTAAGAATATTAATGCCCTACGTATTCCGTGTTCGCATCTCATATAGGTACTAAATTATTGATAAATTTGTTGATAACAATGTGAAGATCATTATGATCATTAAATGGATGGAAAACATAAACCATGTTATCACTACATGAGTTCTCCTAGAACGGGGTTGGTTTCACAGAGGAAACCTAAGTTGGCGCTTCGGTTGTTACCAACGATACGTGAACTCAGTGAACAGTCTGAATGGTTTACTTGAACTAAACGATAGTTCCCATCGCTACTTGTCACGGCTTGGCCTAAAAAGCTACGGTAATACTGCACACTTGTTAGTGGATAAAGTTGATGTTCAATCAATGAGGCGGGAGATCAACTTCACCCACACTTCAATTCGCTTCTGCAATTGGGTATTTTGGCCTGTTGAAGCGTAAAAAAACGTAAATACTCCAGCTCAATGGCAATCCATACATATCGAAATACCCGAGTATCGAAAGCGTCATATTCTTAAAGAGAGAGAGAAATATAAAAATATAATTAAACCCAAGAAGACGTAAGTAGTAGCTTCGTATACCGTATAACACGGAGGTGCTTCAAATAGCTGGAGCCGGTAGAGAGCTACTGTCGAATGTTAAAGAGAAGAAGGTCTCTTATTTGGGTCACGTGCTACGTGGAGATAAATATCGCCTCCGACTAATACTCGAAGGCAAGATAGACGTTGATAGAAAGCAAATGTCCTCGCTACAAAACATCAGAGAGTGAACCGGAATGAGACAGGTGGAGGATTTGTTCGGGGCAGTGCAGGACAGAAATTTTCGAACAAGTGATCGCCAACGTCAAGGGCTCTGACAAGGCAAAAAATGAATTAGAGATAACATATGTAGTTTATATTTTCCATCCATTTATTATATACGTGTACTGATCAAATTATATGTACACTGTTCTAATTGCAGTGCGAGTCACGTTAGTAAAATAGTTTGCTTATTTTTAATTTTTGGTTTGCGATGAAATATATTAAAAAAATATTACATATATAAACAAAATATGGACATAGAAGCTGTCGGTGTCTCTCCGGAAACAGTTTGGGGAGATTGAGAGGTTGGCTAAGTGTGAGGTCACATATCATGGGCGCTGCATCTTCGTCTCACGGGGATTGTAGTTTACAATCGACCTTCACTTAACCTTCCACTGGCAATTGAGTCGCCTCGTGTGCACGAATCTTTCACTCGCAGTTGGTTCCCTTTTACTGGAATGCTTCGAAAACAGGTAATGTCTATGTCTTCTTCAATAACTGCAAAGCAACTTTGCACTAACATTATTTATCAATGGAAAGAAAAAACTTTGTATAAAACATGTTTCGGGGTCAATGGCCAAAGGCGATCGTTTGGCAATGTGAGCATAGTTCACCACTTTTTCTCATGGATTCTCTTGGACTTTGTATGTCTTGTCACAACAACATCAGTCCTGATGATGGAATCTGCACAGAAATCCGAAACGTCGACCAGAGAGGTCAGATATACAGGGCAAAATATCCCATAAAACTTTCTGCGTGATTCTGAATGGCCGTGAAAACCTGAGAACATTTTTAATCTGTCAGTTAGTTAACAAACATTGTTTTAAGGAGGGGGTAAGGTAAATTCGTACAAAAAAAGGCATGTTTTTGTGAATTTTTTGTGACAACACAGTTGAAATCTCTTTATTAAAACGAATAATATATTAAAGTATGACATTTAAAGAATATTGTGTAAAATTTTCAAGACGAAATATTAAAAAATACGGCAATGGCAGCAATTATTCGGACGTATCTCGGAAAAAAGTAAAATTGCGGTGTCCATTATAACTTGGTGCTAGATCATCTGAAATCAAAAAATCAAAATTCATTCGATAGATAATAGGTTTTTTCAAAATTCAATTTTTCTATTTTTTGGAACACTTAAAAAATAAAAATTAATAACAAATTTGAAAAAAACTCGACAGCGTTACCTCGTAAATTATGTACAGAAATAGTGTTCAAAATTTCAAAAGGATCGGTGCAGTAGTTTTGAAGTTATGATGGACACCGACTTTGAAAACGTGAGATGTGGGGAAAACGTTTTAAAGCTTTGCACACTGTAAAATTCAAAATAAAACTCAACACTTATTTTATACTTACACATAATCGTCGATGCCATGTTCACACAGCAAAGAGCTTTAGTCATCAGCATCTTTTTGTCCTTGTCTAAGCAGAACTCTTCTAATACAATAGCACGTCCGGTAGTCCTCAGGTGAGCGCGTCTCTTAGCTGCCCGAGCAGGTATAGAAAATCAGTCTGATATCGCTCAAATGTTCACAATTTCGTCAATTTTGCTCCGATTGACACAATATTCTTGCGATGTTATACATTCATTTAAAAAATTAAAAAAAAAAATTAAAAAAAAAATTTAAAAACCTTACCCCCCCCTTAAGAAATGTTTATTTTTTTGTATGATTTTATAACCTTTTTTAAACAGTTGATTACTTTGATTAATGATTTGTGTGGTAGGTAAACAATAACAGAATATAAATAAAGTATTTTTGTCATTCGACGGCTATCTCTCCAATTATTTTTAAATATTTAATTAATTTTCTGTATCTTTACTAATTTAAGCGATTGCGATGCACCAGAAAACATGTCATGTTTATGAATTTTTTATTAAAAAATACGGAAAATTGTATCGGCAATATATAAATACACAATTAATAATTCCATAATACTTCCAACCATTCTATCTACAAAAATACTCCGCGTTTCATTCCATGATCCACCGACTCACCTCTATCCCCCTATCCGATACAAACTTTTCCATTGAACTTTCTACTATTAAAATGATAGCTTTTAACAATGATAGAATTCTTTCCAAAAAACTGTCAAATTTCGTCTAATAAATTTATTTATAACGCTCTTCCAACTATCAAAAGTAATATTCTAACACCTCAATGGCGTAGAATTCTTTTTATAAATAATTTTTCAATATTAAGTACGACTAAACTCCCTAAAGAGATAAAGCCAGCATTTTATACCAGTAACAATTTAGGCAAATTATTATGTAACTGTAAAGACAAAGAAAATATATTAAACCATTCTGGTATTTATAAACTTAGCTGCAATGATTGCCCAGCTTTCTATATTGGTAAAACATCGAGAAACGTAAATATTAGAATAAAAGAACACATTAAATGCCTAACAAATGTAGGTTTTTCTGAATTTGCCGAACATCTAATTAATTTTAATCACACATTTAATAATAATACAGGGCCAAAAATTTTACACAAAAACGGACTTGGTTTGCGACTTAACAATCTAGAAGCATTAGAAATTAATAAAGCTATCAATAATAATAGTCAAATAATAAATAAACAAATAAATTTATCTAATAGTCCAATTTTAAAGCTATTCCCTCTATCTTCAGTTAACTCCTCCCCGTCCCTCCCCCCACCTAGTTGACAATCTGTCCCTCTCTCTCTTTTTCTTTCCTCCTTTATAACTTTCTGTACCTAGATTAGTCTATATTATAATTGTCCTGAAGAAGGTTGAGTCCAACCGAAACTAGTTGACAAATGTATAGCAATAAAGTGGTTTAAAACATAGTATCTAATTTGTTCTTAAATTTCTTAATTAATTAATTTATGGATTAGTGTTCTTTACACGTTGACTTGAGTTATCAGGAATTGTGTATCGACCGAATATTGCGAGGATGATCTTCCACCTTCTGGATCAATCCAGCGATGGTCTCTAGAGCTCTTCCTTTGTGGAGCGCTTATAGATTGAGAGCCAGCAAGCGCCAGAATTACGTTATACTATCAAACCTGAAATAATTTCTGCAGATATACGCTATAGTATGTAAGAAGGATTGCATATTATGACACTTGAGTTCGAGGGATTTTGGCAGATCAGATAATATAGTTAAAAAAAATAGTAAAACGTAAAAATAACAAATCTGATTTTTTATATGTTTAAGGGGAAGCACTATATACAAGGGACATTACTATACACTCATATAAATCATTTCCAGACGCTTTGCAGCTTTATAAATAATGATGTCATTTACATTATAGTAATAAATCAGAATTTTATATATTTTCTTAGGGCCATTATTTAATAATATTAGCTGATATCTTATATTTTAATATTTTACTTACTATTTTTTTTTGTATCTGTGTTACCTTTTATCTGCCAAAATCTCAAGAATTTAAATGTCAATATCCAAATTTTCTTACCTATTATTTTGTTAATCTACAGAAAATATTTCAGTTTTGATTCTATAACATAAGTCTAGGTGGTCGCTGGCTCCTACTCTATTAGAAGTAAACGACACCTGCATAGAAAAAAAAAAACGAAAAGCCCCATGAACGATGTATTAAGAAGAAGAAAATAAATAAAAAACTATATTAAGGTTTCCTGTAGTTGGCTCCTTCAAAATAGAGAGATTATGTGCTCCTGGTAACTGAACAATGGTCAGTCACAACAATGGGAACTAATTATTTTGCGACGCAGTTGAAAATACGTCACTGCAAGTGAATACAGAATTCTGAGAAAACTTTTGAACTATTACGGCTGCTTCAGACTATTATGCTCTTTCCTGAATACCATCAAAATATAGACCTGCAAGCAGTGCGCCATGAACTGCAGCGATCCTGTTTAAAATAATTCATGTATTTTTTCTATTCGGTATAAACTAATTATTTTATTTTATATTCTTTTAAAAAATATTATTTTACAATTTAGCTCTCCTAACTATGTACGTGACCTTTCCCTGAGAGGATAGGCAGAGAGGATGGAGCACCACACTCTTCTATCCTGACTCCTGACACACAACTCTCGCCTCTCAGATTTGCAGTTAATTAAGGTCTAATCCATCTGTCTGTGAAATACACTTTATTAAGTTTAACAGAATATTCGCACATCTGTGATCGCACTTATTCATATTGTGGAATCGCCGAACTGTCACAACATGTTGTGTTACGTGTAGCAGTTATGTCGCCCGTCATATAGAGAATGTCGTTTCGCGAAGGTTCGGTCATGATCGACTATCTTCTGTCTCTTGTGAAATTCTCGACTATGACAATATTCTAATATTAATATTGCCGGTTCATGCTAAATCTTCCGCGGCCTACCTTTACTACCGATGCAATCAATCCCCCTTATTATCCTCCTTTGAATAGTTCATTCATTCAACATGACCAAACTATCTAATGCCCTTCATTAGTCTTTTCTATTTTTTTTAGAAAAGGCTAATAAAGGGCATTCTGTAGTTTAGCTAATTATTACAGGTTATTATTATCAACTATAATAATTAGCATTCTAGCTAATTATTAGTAGTCATTTCTTAATCCTGATCACTACGTTAAAATTGGCTTTACCTATTCTTGCCTAATTTGTTCATTTTTTACATTATCATAAATTGATTTGCCATATATTTGCGCCCAGGTAATTTTATTTCCGCTGCATTTACCCTACTTTTGGTTCTCTTCTGCTAGCTCCAGGCTTTATTACACTAGTTCTTTATAATTATTTATTCGTGTTTAAAATTGGATATTTAAATTCTTTTTCCTTATTTCTATGTCTACCACAACATACTAAACAACTGACTACTGACAAATTTAAAACAGATGTGACAAAAATGCTAAATCTTGGTCAATTATAAAAAATGATTTTGTATCTAAATTATACTACTATTATATTCCTATATTGAATCATGTAAAAAATGTTATCCATAAACCTTTTCAGGTTTCTATTATATTTTAATTTAAAAAAGAGCTCTAATCTGATCTATAAAGAATGTGTAAAACCCAATATATTATCACCTTTAAATCTTAACAATTATCTGTCTTCAATTATAAAGATAGTGTAACGATATTGGCCTATTCAAATAGACATTGCTGAAAAATTATACGAAAATATCTATCTGCTAAAGTTTATAATAAAGAGAAGCTTCACAACCCGTTAAATACTCTATAATTAAATATTTGCTGGATAAGTAGGTGCGGGCGAGCTTTATTATTTCTGCACGCGGGCGTGTAAAGCAGGCTTTATGTTATTTTGTTTAACGAGATGGACCAATTACAGGTGCGCCGTTAGCACCGAATCTGGCCAATCAGGAACGTTTGTCCGCGGAACGAATTCGGCCAATCAGAGGCTTTCTGAGAGTTAGACTTTGACTTTTACACGCTAGTTGGAATCAAAGATGGCGCGAGATAGGGACTATTTTTAGGCGTTACAAATTAGAAAGCGGCACTTGAGTTTTCAGCTTGAAGGTCGACCGAGGCTTTGTCGAGGAGAGTCCGAAGTAAGGAAGTTAATTTAACTGGACCGAGGAAAAAGCCGGAGGTTGATAATAATTCAAAGGAGAATTGGAACAGTGAACAGATAAGCATTTCCAATATTATTTATTTCTATTGCCTTTTATGTGTATTATATTCGGAACCTTATATTACTATGCCCTCATCAGATTTAATAATTCATAGTTTTGCGTGATAATCCAGCGGGCGTTCTTTCCTAATACTTGTGTAACTTTCAAATATGCGGAGGAATTTTGTGTTGTCTGTGCTGGCGATTGAATGCACGGATTTCTATATGATTTGTATTGTTTTGGAAATGATTGGGATCGGAGTATTTATGGGGTTTTGATATCACGATTGTCAGTGTGATATAAATTCAAATCGTACGAGGAATTTCCTACAAATAATATATTTTAAAAATGCAACTGGATTTTATATTTATTTTATTAAAACATGAATGTGTGGTTTATTTGAACTCGTTACATGTTTGTATTGCGTATCATTAGGCAATAGTTAAACACTATTTGTTCCTATCAAGTTCTTATAAAGACGTATTTCGAATTGTATATATTGTATCTATTTAGATTAAGCCGCATTTATCAATTCTAGAAAGGGTTTTCTGCTTCGAATGCAAGATATTATTTACAGGTCAGCCTGGCATATGAATAAGAATTGTTATACTGTCGCCGTCTATCGAACTCAAACAAGTTGACCTTCGGTCTTCCGTGGCCGTGATAGTTTTTCATATGACATTGTTTTATTCATTCAATATTAGATATTTGAAATGTTTTTTTTTACAACATATTCCATTATTGTGGGTCGTTTGCGGTTAGATCAGGGGTGGTTAACCTTCGGTCTTCCGTAGCCGTGATAGTTTTTCATATGACATTGTTTTATTCATTCAATATTAGATATTTGAAATGTTTTCTAGAACATTATTCACTATTATGGGCAGTTCGCGGTGTGTTCAGGGGTGGTTAACCTTCGGCCATCCGTAATCGCGATAGTTATTCATATGACATTGTTTTTATTCATTCAATATTAGATATTTGAAATGTTTTCTACAACATTTTCCATTATTATGGGCAGTTCGCGGTTTGTTCAGGGGTAGTTAATCTTCGGTCTTCCGTGATCACGTTATTTACTAATATGACAGATTGTTTTGTTTTGTTCGGTTAATATAAGTAATATCATATTTTTATGAGTTACCGTAATTATTTATCTATATGATTTTATTATTGAGAGTGATGCAACGAATACTACTTTCATGAATACGAATATCAGGCCTACTAATCGGTGAATACGAATGCGAATATTTCCACCAAGGTGGGGGAACTTGAACATACTTGTAAATATAATAACCTTGATGCAACGAATACTACCTTCACGAATACGAATATCAGGCCTACTATTCGGTGAATACGAATGCGAATATTTCCACCAAGGTGGGGGAACTTGAACATACTTGTAAATATAATAACCTTGATGCAACGAATACTACCTTCATGAATACGAATATCAGGCCTACTATTCGGTGAATACGAATGCGAATATTTCCACCAAGGTGGGGGAGAACGCAAGCATACTTGTAATTGTATTGTTTATGTCTGCATGTGATATCACTGTACGGCGTAGATGAACTAGTTTGAAGGGGGTTTATGTCCTATATGTGCTCGGCGTAGAGGGAATAGTTTTCTTGTTTCTAGGATCTAATACAGTTTCACAGGTGCTGATATTGAAATATATATATATGTATATATTTATATATACAAGGAAAACACTATTTTGGGAATCACTAACTGGATGACAGATATTGCAGCACACATACACACAAGGAGGACGTTATGTTAAATACATGACTGGAAGGTTGTTATTGGAAAACACAGGCGCAACTAGAGGATATGGACAGTTTACAGAGAACTTCAACTTCTGTTGGGACCTTTTACTATTACTATTCTTTCGCCTTTTTTCTTAACCGTGGATGAACTAGATTGAGGGGGTTTATGTTCTGCATGTGCTCGGCGTAGAGGGAATAGTTTTCTTGTTTCTAGGATCTAATACAGTTTTACAGGCGCTGATATTAAAATATATATACAAGGGAAATAAGGGCTACACAGGCGCTGGTAATTGCCCAATTTTGGAGAGGACCCGTTATATGACTTCGGATCTGGATGCCATCTCGGAAGCAGACCAACTACAGAACTAAGATAAGAACCTTTGATATTATTTATTCCTGATGTTTTCTTATGTGTATCAAATGGAATGTTCGTGCTATATAATTTGTCATTGTCTCATGGTCACTATTCATTTCATTACGTGGGTTCAGAGTTCGACGGTAACGGACGCGGAAACAAATTAGTAATGATGTCGGGACGTAACGTCGGGATTATATCTTAATTATCTTTAGGATAGAAGCGAGGTCATCATACGTGCATTCTGCATTTCAAACGTTTTACTAACATATATAAATACATATTATTGCGTTTTACAAATTGAATAGGTTCGCGGAAAATAGGTATTTCGCCCGGTTGTGCAATATTAACTTCCAACGTAGCATAATGAGATCTTATTACCGGCGCTAGACTCTTAAGGTTAGGCACGCGGGGATTATAAATGGGATAAGGAACGAGAACCGAATGGGGAAGTTCGTCTCTTCATGGTCGGGAGGCGAGGAGTCGTACGTCTTTCACGCCCCGTGATCTTGGGAGGCAGAATTTCGATTGTGGAAAAAGATGAAGTTGGATCTACTCGCGTGGCAAGACAGGGTCGAATGTCGGAGCGCGCGTTCTCGGCTATGGAGTCTGATTAGATTGGAGAGACACCTTAGGTCAGGGACTAGGTAGGGCCATCTTAACTGTATCTACCCGGTTGGGACTGGGTTTTAAAGCCAAGAATTACAGGATGGTCTGAAGGTCTTGATGCGGTTACCCCTCTAACATCTAAGGGGAAGAGCCTCTCACGTCTTTTCAGTCCCCTGGGTGCGACGAGCTCGGGCTCTGGTTATGAATGTATGTGAATGTAATAACTCCGTACTCAAGGACGAGATAGGACGTTCCTCATGAACGAGAAATTATAAGATGCAGGTAGCAGTTCGACAATCAATACTTATGCTCGGGACCGCTTTAATGAACGAGATCTGTCAGCAGTTTAACAATCAACTTTTATGATCGGGACCGCATTCAGGAGCGCGATGGCATTACTAACACCATCATTCTCATCATTCACCACCTTTTCTAACTTGCTGTATACAGAGACCTTCGGGGTTCTCCCTTCCCGGCCAGCGAGAAACATATCAGGAACTTACACAATCAACTGTAATAATCATGCTGTTTTACCATCATTTAATATCTCTAGTCAATAAGACTACACCGTGGGATCAATCACATCAACTATATTTGGCGATGCTAACATGGCTCTGACTGACGCGCTCAAGGGAGAGTCTTTTCCAGTCACCCAGTTAGTTCATTCAGCCCTTTAATCAGCAGTAAACATCATAATAATCCGGCTCATGTAGCCGCAACGTGGGATCCTCATCATATACACCAGTCAATTTGACTGCCCCGCGGGATAATATACAAACCTTAATATCAGACGCGGGATTTCTTCCTGATATGTTTGTCGCCGGGAAGCGAGGACTTCGGGGGATTCCAGCAGGAGCAATAGAGTCTCGGCTTGATCTTGGTCTGCAGCTTAGTGTGGGAGGTTATGTCTAAACAGGAGTTAACCACCGGATGCGGCGATGCTCTGGGGCCGCATCCCCCTCCCCCCTACAGGGGGGGGGGGGGCATCTAGAATCCACGTTTGAACAGAAGTGGTTAGACACTTCTTAAATTTCACTTACAAATCTGTATCTTCCATTCCCTTAGAATCTCGGGCTGCGATAATGTCAGACAAAGCTTGCCCTGAGCCTCTGTTGCGCCTAGTTGTTGTGAATATATATATGTTTGTCTTCCCCTACTATGTACTATGAACAGATTGAGCAGATTGGACAACGTGAGACGCGCTATCGGTAGGTTTCTTACTTGTGTTTTGAATATAACGTATGCTATTATATCTTGTAAATCTGTCATAAATGGGTGCCGCATGTGGTTGTGCTGACACTGTTCTAAGCTGCTATTATGAGATGTTGATAATCAATGCGGGCGGAATCTTTAGCGTATGCCGTTAACTTGGCAACGATTGTATTGTTTTATATTTCAGTATTTTAAACCACGGTGGTATTATAGTTATGACTGTACTATGTAAGGAAGTTTTGCTACTAGCGTTTATTCCTCAGCTACGCCGCATATAGTTGGCTTTTAGGCCGACTCAGGACGTGGACGATATCGGCTATCTCTCGTATAGGCGAAACTGTAGAATTCTGGAACGGTTTCTAGAAGGGCCAAAGTAATTTCGGAAATATGTTTTATGTCTCTGGCATTTCGTCTATAAGTGTTCGAAGATTGTACGTGAATTTCGAGTCGATAACGGTTAGGCGATCTATCATCTTTAGTAAATAAATCCGTTATGTTATTTACGAGTACGGATTAGTTACGTGCGTTTGTTATTTCCATAGTTAGGTAAGAATTCGTTCTATATTAGTCTAGTCGCGTTAATAAGAATACGAATCTCACCACATATCAAAAGAATTTTGGATAGCTACGGACAGAACGGAGGGGGAATTTTCCTAACCACTAGATAGATCACGACTGGCCAATTTTGAAAATATAAATTCTTAACAAAAAAAAAATAATATTAGCTTTCATGTAAATATACTTCCGAAGTTCTAAGTTAGACTTAAGTTTTTATCTAGAAGCTTAAAGCATAAAGTGTGTGCTTAAAAGTCACAAAAGTCGTAATAAAGCTTAATTCGGTAGCTTAAAGTCTCAAGCTTTGTGCTCTTCGTAAAACTTATATTATTAAACTTTATAGTCAGGTATTTAGCTTAGGTGTACAGGTAGGTACGTTACAATAGTCTATATAAAACACATATAAATCCAAACAAATAAACCAAAATACAATAAGAATCAGTAAATCAGAAAATATAATTCAATGTTTTGGCATAAATATTTAAAATAAGACATGGATTATTGCCCAAATACTTTAATAACGCGATGAAACTAAATAGGGATTTTCACTCGTATAATACATACAAGAGGCGACGACAAAATTGTTGAAAATAGTAAGAAATACAGCGAATAAATTAGTTAAAAAATAAAACTAACTGCACTAGTGTACACTCAATTCACTTAACATTCAGAGAAGCTTGTTGGTCTTGTGGTTAAGACACTCGCCTCGTGATCCAAAGGTCACTGGTTCGAACCTCACTCCAGACTAGCAAGTTAGTCCTATTTTCATAGCGTTTAGCACAAGCGTTTAGCTTAGTTTGAAAATAGTAAGAATATTGATGAGTCACGTATTCCGTGTTCGCATCTCTATTTTATAAAAACATAAAAAATATTAACTTTCAATTAAGCACGATTAAAAACATAAAATAAAAATAAAAGGAAACAATATACATTGTTCTGCCAATATAAATTTGACAATTCAGATTACGCATGCTGTGAATTTATTTTACTACGCGTTTTATTTTGTGAGCGAAATAATTTCACCATAAAATGTCGTCGGGTATATTAAAATACCTCGTCGAGGAATCTCCGCTGAAACACGCTGAAAGCTCGGTTAGAGGAGACTTAAAGAAAATAAACCTTTCATCCGAAGACACTCGACGATCTTAGAGTATATACAATCCGTATATACTCTAAGTCGACGATGATCGATGCCGAAGCTGTCTGTATTTAAATGCTAGGTGTTATTCTCCCCAAACACTTGAAGTGATAAAGTTACTATTGTGAAAACAATCAAATCGCCTTAACTGGCGAGCGGCTTAGGCCGCTTGAAGCAACTTGAAAGAAACATTATATCTGATTTAAGTAATTTTCGAGATTGCTTAAACCAACGCAGAATAAGAATACATTTAATACTTTTATTGTTATTTTGTTGTGTGTTTTTTTAATTAAGTTCGTACTAGTACTTTAAAATAAGCTGGGCTTGACTAGAATTTATACAAAATAAATCCAAATAAGATATGTATGTCGTAATCTTCCTTTTGCAGTTATTATCATAATTTTCAATAGTTCTTATCTATTTAATATTTCTCTGTATATTATTCTCTTCTTCTGCTTCACGTTATTATTTATATAATCGTTTATATAATATGTGTCATGTAATGGACCCAATATCCCTTACGTCAATGTTATAAAATTAATTAAATTAACTTAATTGGCGGCCGAATATATAATATAAGCACGTAATTTTTGACATCGCAATGACAAAAATTATGTAATTTTGACACACAAAAATAATGTAATTTTTATGATGAGAGTAAATATAAGCTGACCTGCCACAACAGAGCAAACAACTTGTAACGTAACCTGCCTGACTACCTAAAGCTAAATACCTAACTATAAAGTTTAATAATATAAGTTTTACGAAAAGCCCAAAGCTTGAGACTTTAAGCTACCGAATCGAGCTTTATTACAACTTTTGTGACTTTTAAGCTACTAGATAAAAACTTAAGTCGAACTTAGAACTTCGGAATTTACATGAAAGCTAATATTATTTTTTTTTGTTAAGAATTTATATTTTCAAAATTGGCCAGTCGTGATCTATCTAGTGGTTAGGAAAATTCCCCCTCCGTTGTGTTCGTAGCTATCCAAAATTCTTTTGATATGTGGTGAGATTCGTATTCTTATTAACGCGACTAGACTAATATAGAACGAATTCTTACCTAACTATGGAAATAACAAACGCACGTAACTAATCCGTACTCGTAATTAACATAACGGATTTATTTACTAAAGATGATAGAACGCCTAACCGTTATCGACACGAAATCCACGTATAATCTTCGAACACTTATAGATGAAATGCCAGAGACATAAAACATATTTCCGAAATTACTTTGGCCCTTCTAGAAACCGTTCCAGAATTCTACAGTTTCGCCTATACGAGAGATAGCCGATATTTTCCACGTCCTGAGTCGGCCTAAAAGTCAACTTTATGCGGCGTAGCTGAGGAATAAACGCTAGTAGCAAAACTTCCCTACATTGCACCGCCATAACTATAATACCACCGGGTTTAAAATACTGAAATATAAAACAATACAATCGTTGCCAAGTTAACGGCATACGCTAAAGATTCCGCCCGCCTTGATTATCAATACCTCATAATAGCAGCTTAGAACAGTGTTAGCACAACCATACGCGGTACCCATTTATGACAGATTTACAAGATATAATAGCATACGTTATATTCAAAACACAAGTAAGAAACCTACCGATAGCGCGTCCCACGTTGTCCGATCTGCTCAATCTGTTCATAGTACATAGTGGGGGAAGACAAACATATTTATAACAACTAAGACGCATCCAGAGGCTCAGGGCAAGCTTTGTCTGACATTATCACAGCCCGAGATTCTAAGGGAATGGAAGATACAGTTTTGTAAGTGAAATTTAAGAAGTGTCTAACCACTTCTGTTCAAACGTGGATCCTAGATGCCCCCCCCCCCCCTGTAGGGGGGAGGGGGATGCGGCCCCAGAGCATCGCCGCATCCGGTGGTTAACTCCTGTTTAGACATAACCTCCCACGCTAAGCTGCAGACCAAAACCAACCCGAGACTCTGTTGCCTCTGCTGGGATCCATTCAGCGTCCTCGTCCTCCTGGCGACAAACATATCAGGAAGAAATCCCGCGTCTGATATTAAGGTTTGTATATTGTCCCGCGGGGCAGTCAAATTGACTGGTGTATAATGATGGGGATCCCACGTCGCGGCTACATGGGCCGGATTATTATGATGTTTACTGCTGATAAAAGGGCTGAATGAACTAACTGGGTGACCGGAAAAGACTCATCCCTGAGTGCGTCAGACAGAGCCATGTTAGCATCGCCAATTATAGTTGATGTGAATGATCCCACGGTGTAGTCTAATTGACTAGAGATATTAAAGAGATAGTATTCCAGAGTGAATATTATGATTAATTGCGTGGTTCCTGATATGTATGTCCTGTGCCAGAGGAGAAGGGCTCCGAAAGGCTCCTGGTATACAGCAGTATAGTAAAGATGATGAATGATGTGTCAGGGTGAGATGTCAACTGGCATTCCCGATTCAGGATACTCGTTCAAATAAATCAGCTTCTATTCAAGATATAACCATGGAGATCTGGATTCGATGACACCGAGGACGACCAAGTATCGAGATTCTTCCCACCAGTGTGTTACGGGTGAGTTCTCGACGCCGAGCTATAGGAAACAACCGCATATTCTTGAGCCGTAGCCTCTCTATTATAAGGATGGTATGCGTTAAGTTGCCCATGTGGTACGCCCACCTGGCGTGTCACAACGTATCGATCGTCACAGCGTCAATGAATTCCGACCTCCCTCCTTCCATTAGCAAATCTTACAATATTAAGATTCTTTTCATTAGTAATTTTAAATATGTTTAAGTTTTGCATACAAGCACCACGTTCAAGATGACAAGAAGAATAGTAATAGTAAAAGGTCCTTAGCTGACAGAAGTTGAAGTTCTCTGCAAACTGTCCATATCCTCTAGTAACGCCTTCAAATGATGTTCTCCTTGTATGTGTTTTCCAATAACAACTTTCCAGTCATGTATTTAACATAACGTCCTCCTTGTGTGTATGTGTGCTTCAATATTTTTCATCCAGTTAGTGATTCCCAAAATAGTGTTTTCCTTGTATATATATTTCAATATCAGCACCTGTAAACCTGTATAGGATCCTAGAAACAAGAAGACTATTCCCTCTACGCCGAGCACATGCAGAACATAAGCCCTTTCAAACTAGTTCATCTACGCCGTATAGTGATATCACAAGCAGACATAAACAATATAATTACAAGTATGCTTGCGTCCTCCCCCACCTTGGTGGAAATATTCGCATTCGTATTCACCAAATAGTAGGCGTGACATTCGTATTCGTGAAGGTAGTATTCGTTGCATCAAGGTAATTATATTTACAAGTATGTTTAAGTTCCCCCACCTTGGTGGAAATATTCGCATTCGTATTCACCGAATAGTAGGCCTGACATTCGTATTCGTGAAAGTAGTATTCGTTGCATCAAGGTTATTATATTAAAAATTATGTTCAAGTTCCCCCACCTTGGTGGGAATATTCGCATTCGTATTCACCGAATAGTAGGCCTGACATTCGTATTCGTGTAAGTAGTATTCGTTGCATCAAGGTTATTATATTTACAAGTATGTTTAAGTTCCCCCACCTTAGTGGGAATATTCGCATTCGTATTCACCGAATAGTAGGCCTGACATTCGTATTCGTGAAAGTAGTATTCGTTGCTTCACTCTCAATAATAAAATCACATAGATAAATAATTACGGTAACTCATAAAAATATGATATTACTTATATTAAACGAATAAAACAAAACAATCTGTCATATAAGTAAATAACGTGATTACGGAAGACCAAAGGTTAACTACCCCTGAACAAACCGCGAACTGCCCACAATAATGGAAAATGTTGTAGAAAACATTTCAAATATCTAATATTGAATGAATAAAAACAATGTCATATGAATAACTATCACGGCTACGGAAGACCGAAGGTTAACTACCCCTGATCTAACCGCAAACGACCCACAATAATGGAATATGTTGTAGAAAATATTTCAAATATCTAATATTGAATGAATAAAAACAATGTCATATGAATAACTATCACGGCTACGGAAGACCGAAGGTTAACTACCCCTGAACAAACCCTTCCCCCTAAACACGTACGTCTGACAATCACTATAAAATGAAACCATGTATTATTAAAAAGGCGCAGCAATATATCGAAAGACAATTATTATTACAGTCATGTTTGAGTTCGCTAGATGGCGGTAGTATAACAATTTTTATTCATAAGCCAGGCCGACCTGTAAATAATTTTGAGACAAGAATTTTTCTCTTATATTCGAAGCAAAATAAATTTTAGCGCAAACCGTATTGCACAAACGTTAAAAATTCGACACCGTAAACATCATCCGCAATTATATCAAGTAAAACGCTATTCAAAATAACTAATAATATCTTAATTTTATTTATTTTCATACTATTCCAAATCTCCTTTTAAATCCGGAATAATAAATATTAAACGCGACCCCGTTTGCCTTTAGTTTAAATAAATATTGAATAACGATACATCCCAATAATAATCAATGTATAGCAATGCATACGAGAGCCAAGAGAATAATAATAAATCTCCTATCTGCCTCCCCAATTTCAATATATTGTGCAATATATGTCGAATTCAAAGTATAATTATTGGAGAAATTGAACCATTTTAGATTCCCAAGTAAAATCCCGTGCGCTATAACACCCCGCTTGGAAGAACCTTTCGCACGGTCCGAACCTGTCCAGACAAGCAATCGCGACACCAAATACACACAACTACTCCGAATCTCAATTACTCCCTAAATAATACAGCCCGATAGTAAAAATAATTAACCGTAATAGAAAATATAAATGTGTTCCCCAGCTGAAGACCGCATTGCACGCTACCCACGCAATACAACAACCATTATACTGCTACTAGGCAAATCATATAGAAATCCGTGTATTCAGTCGGCAGCACAGATAACATAAAATTCCTTTGCATATTTGAAAGTTACATAAGTATTATGAAAGAACGCCCGGTCCTTTTCCTTTTCTCGGTCCTTTTAAATTATCCTCCTTATTTCGGACTCACTTCGACAAAGCCTCCGCCGACCTCCAAGCTGAAAACTCAAGTGCCCCTCTCCAATTTGTATAGCTAAAAACTAGTCCCTATCTCTCGCCATTTTTGATTCCAACTTCCGTGTAAAAGTCAAAGTCTAACATCTCAGGACGTGTTTCATTGGCCCGATCCGTTACGCGGACAACCGTTTTTGATTGGCTCGCTTCAGTTAAAATAAAGGTAAAGCACGCGTCACACGCGCGGCATATCTCTACGTTTCACGAACAATACAGGCTCGTCCGCACCTACTTACCCGGAAAACATATAATCACATAATATTTAACGGGTTGTGAAGCTTCTCTTTATTATAAACTTTAGTAGACAACCATTCCAGTATAAGCTTCTCATCAATATCGATTTAAATAAGCCAATATCATCACAAACTGACAAATTCAAAACAGATGTGACAAAAATGCTTAAACTCGGCCAACTATAAAGAAATGACTTTCTAACTAAATTATGTTATTATTATATTCCTATAATGAATCATGTAAAAATAAAAAAAAAAGTTACTTGTAGATGACAGGAATAGGGATTGATTGTGAAGCTGATCAGATAAACCAGATCATTAAATTCAGTGGAAGAAGAATGATGAGGAAGATTGGTAATCAAAGTTAAAGGCGTGTGATGGTTTTTCAACTATCCTACCACTGGAGAATCCGTATATTTTTAGGTAAGTCAGAAAATCAATATATATACACTTACATTAAAGTTAGTTCATACAGGTCATGGGCCCTGGGCTACATCGTCAATATACGTTTTTCATATAAATAACTTAGTCTGTGAGTTTTTAATTTATATTAATTAATTATCATAGAATTATTAAATTCTTCAAAAAGAGCAAAATAATTTTATGGTGACATTATTAATTATACAGAATTATTAGATTTTTAAAGAAAATTAATAGTACAATAAATTATTAAAAAACCAAAACTGTTACTCACATTTTTTATGATTCTACCTTTATGACTACAAACATGTATTAATAAATAAATTAAAAATCAATTTGTCAATTATTTTAAATATATTTAATGATGTACCGCCCCAAAAAAATAAAAGACTAATCCACTGAAATTAATCATCGCCTGATAGTCCTGATCGAATAATAAATTGAATTAAATAAGTTTAAAAGGTCTCAAAACCTTGAATCAATATAAAAATGTTTGTAACGTTTTAAGAACAGAGCCGTTAAGCGTTATCTGGAATCTGGACCGTTGCTTGAGCCAAAATAAACAAAACCCAATTTTAACACTGTAGTAAGAAAGGCAATCAATCACAATCCAATTAAGATATCAATCAAGATTAAAAAGCGGTGCCTCTCGAGTTTAGCGCCTGGCGCCGACTTTCCTTATTTATGGAGAATTTCCTTCTGGAAAAGACATTTTACGCACTACGTTTTTTTAACCACACGAAGCATTACGTAAATTGTGACCGAGGAATCATTTCCAAAAGTCAGATTCATGTTGCTACTCCAGATACAGTAATAGTTGAATATTTATGTAAAAAAAACGGTACAGTCATAATTGAATATTTGTGTAAAAAAATCAAATAAATATATACAACATATATTTTGCAATAAAATATAATTTATTGCGAATTCTCAATTTTAAATCATAGTTCTATGATATTTAAAATGAATTGGACTAATCAGTATCTTTCTACATTCTACTTCTAAAATTGCAATATTTTTAAATGAATGGATGTTCATAGGGTGGAATCACTGAACGTTGCATTGTGTAAAATGATCACTAAAGCCAGTTAATGCAAATTATAAGCCCTGTGACTATTCCAGACTTCCGTACATATAAAATAGTTAGCCTCTGTGAGATTTCAATAATTTATCTTTTTATTTTCTTTATTAAATAATTTACCTTTTATTAAATAGTTGATACACATAATTTTTTTATAAAACATAAACCCACTAGTCCGCAAGACTAGTTTGTAAGTAATTTACAAGGTAAAATAACAAAATAAGTAGATTGTTGGTCTTCTGGTTAGGACTCTCGCCACGTGATCCAAAGGTTGCGGGTTCGAACCTCACTCCAGACTAGCAAGTTAGTCCTATTTTCATAGCACAAGCGATTAGCTTAGTTTGAAAATAGTAAGAATATTGATGTGACACTCTTTAAAAAAAAAACAAACAAGTTTAACACATAATGAAAAAGGAAAAAGATAAATTTATAATCATAATAAATTAACAAAAACATAATCGAGACAATACCTCACTTAGTCCGTATAAATCATTCTTATTGTCAAATAATCCATTAATTTTTTTTAAGGCCTAATTAATATTTTCATTTATAAGATAATTATATTATTATAATAATATTATAATTATTAATGTGTTTTTATTAAAAAATATAAATATATAAGGTGTATCAAATATATTCCAGTTTTAATAGTAATGGATCAGTACCCATACCGAAGACTCACAAATAGAGATTGGTAGTCTGAGAATCTTAACCTCCGTGGAACCGGTGACGTTGCTGACTTGCCATATTTTCAGTGCGCCTGTTGCAGATCAGGTCATAGCATTTTTTTTAGACATTTCCATTTCCCAGAAGCCCTTTTATCTATTGTAATTAGAATTTTTTTTCATTTTATTGTGATGGTATAAATCGCCGTCAAAACTTACTTTCGAACATGATGTATTAGGCTATTTACCCGTATATCAAATATTGTCGAAGGTTAATTGAGAATCCTATTATTAATGTATTCAGTGAAAGTGCACATTATTGATATTTGGAGAATAAAAAGACGATAGGCAACAAATGGAAACAGAAAAAAAAAATGTAATAACATATTGAAAATAAAGAGACAATGGCTACATGGTAAAAATAACAATAAATTATAAAGTGTAAAAAATACCAAGACGAATTCTCCTGGCAACCCCCAGAAGGAAGACGTGTGTAACGTGATTTGGCCGGTGAGTCGCCCCAGATTAAGCTGGGAAAAGCAACAGAAAAATGTGTAATGTAATGTCATACTTTTTTATGAAAAGATTCTCTTCGAAATTACTGCATTCAAAACGCCGTTCACTTGTGATTCCCTGCATTCACTTTAATTTCAATCAATATCAAACATAGTTTCAAACACACACTCACCTATTTCTCTTCCAAATAATAATTGCATACCAGTATTTCGCACGTTAACTTATTGATCTCCATCTTTTGTTAACCTATTGATTAGCCATTAATACGATCAAATCGCTCCAGGATTTACACATCCCAGTTTTTTCACAATTACTCATATAAATGATAAACAACCATGGAGACTCTTTCACATCTCTTGTAATATCAAAAAATGATGAATGATCCGTTGATTTGTATACATACTGGACATCTTTGATATAAAGATACGATGCATGTGTAGGTTAACTATTCGTTCTGTAACCCGTTAGGGCCTTCTTTAACTGTTCTCTTATCACTCTTTCGTCTTTTTTATATTTAGGCTAAAAAACTTTTGATTTTCGTCAAAACTTTTCCGTCGTCAATCGCAGAAAGAAGATTTGATCCGCGCATCCCCTCACAAAAGCCCCTTTTGTATCCCATACTTTTTCTTTTGTCATCTTTCCTACCCTTGTTTTTCTGAAATTCTTCCATTAAGTTTGCCGATCGAGCTCAAAAGATCTTATAGTTAACACATTCGTACGCCACCATTTGTCGTTGTAGAGAGGTGTGATAACAACCTTTCTCCGATCTAATGAAATGTTTCTCTCCTCTAGAGATTGGTTGAAGAGTGTATGAAGCTACTAATTATAAACTAATAATGAATCACTATCCTTGATATACCATACACTTCATACCTACACTTTATCTTGCAATTAATATTTTTGATTTATATAAATAAATGAAATACTTGTGAAGACCATTTTGAAGATTTATTAAACACTGCTAGTTTCGAAAACTACAGATGTTCGCATCTATCCGTAAGAATGTTAACTAACAAACATTGGATTAAAATGAAATATATATTAATCATAACATTTTTTGCGGTTTTTTTTTTTTTAATTTATAAATTTTCAAATTGACTAATTTATTCGCCTTTATATTTAATTGGGTCTAATAATTTATATGTTTGTGACTTGAACGGGTCAATAGTGCTTATGTTTTGGTTTGCTAAACCAGAAAAATATTGCTAACATATCCGCGATGGTGTACTTATTTTTAGATTTTTCGCGGATTGACGGATTTTTGATACTTATTCCTCACTCACTCACATCATTTTCTTTACAAACTTAGATACTTACTTAACTCAGAGAATATCTCAGTGGATTTTCCATATTAATTATCTTCGTATTCGTACGTTTTCTGGAAATATTTTACACTATAAGACTTATATTTCGTCTTAATCTTTTAAAAATATAACATAGCTTCCAACATCGCATCGGGATTTTAAATAATTTTATACTACTTCTTCCGAAAATTCTCAATCATTTTCACACTTTTTTAGCCACTTTTTTCTTTGATTCCCAACAGATTTAACTCTTTTTTATGAGTATTAATTATATTTATATGTTTTGCTCTTTCTAATGTACTTGACTCAGTAATTTTTATAAAAAAGTCAGACGCATAGGAATCAGCCGTGTACCTATATATTTTGGTGGTAGTGGAAATTGAATCTTCTTATTATTTTTTTAATTATATTATTTCATTTTTGTTTTTATTGAATTTTATTTTTATATTATTTATCATTTATCATATTATACTAAAGATTGTATTACATTTTAGTATATATGAATACAAAAATGTATGTATAAGATTTAGGTTTTTTTTCCAATAGTTATTTCCTTTTTAATAGCTCTCGTGCTCTTCGTGAAACAGAAAACAAAATTAGACAATATTTATAATATCGACGTAAATTATATTGAATTCGAAATCAGTAATGAGATTCAGAAAGATTATTAAAAATATTTCAGACAAAAATTATATTTCACAGCGAAGGGTGGGTTTTCCAATTTAAAAAAAATTTAATTTCATTTAATATTTTCGGACGAGCAAGCGGCCTTTATGAATTTTGTTTTTATGAAATTCCGCCCTCAATCCGTCCACATTTTGGGTGGCGCTTACATGGTTTATATGGTTGCCGGATGTGGGTGCCATTTTTATTTAAAAAAAATACGTGTTTCCTACGCTACACGAATGTATCATTATTAATTAAATATTTGGATATCAGTGTAGGGTAAGTCAAAAATAATATGGCCCCATTTTTTATTTATTCATATTTATCAGCACAATTTTGTTTTATTTTAATAGAAGATATAAAGTTCTCGTAATATTTACAATTATTACAAAAGTATGTTTTCGTATTATAATATATCATAATAATATCCTGTGAAAAAAATATATAATTTATATTTTTTCCAAAATATATGTTTACGTAAAGTCATGCTTCAATGTTCACACTGCACGTGGCTGCTTTATATAGTAATGTACCGTAAATTAAATTAGAGATTTTGTCGCTTAGTATTTATTGACGTCAATGAAACTTCTCACACGCAGGGCCTAGCGTTGGTCTTACAATAACGGTCGCAAGTATGGGCGATCTTTAAATTAAATGATCGTTAAGTGAGAAGTAACTTTTTTTTTCACCTGACGATGCACTGCAATCGTTGGACAAAGCACGACCGACGGAAATTTTCTACTTGTATCTAAAATATCTACTACAGACTTCATTTTAAGAAATTGTTAATCACCGAACGTTTAAATTATCGTCATTAATTATTTTTTTATTCGTGTAAGTCATTCATTTTATTGTGAAAATTATTTTATAATTAATTTTCACAAAAAAGTAACATAAAATTAATTAAGTAAAATTTTTATAATCACCGTGAACCCTTGTAGCGAATACAGGAGTCGTATTGGGGGAGCGTGGTTGTAATGAAAATGTGCTGCTATAATGAAATGTCGTTATTCGAGGTCAAAGCGCCCTTGAGGTGAGTATTCGCGAAAACGGCGCTTTATAACCAAATATTATTATTATTACTATTATTATTATTATTATTATTATTATTATTATTATTATACTATATTTCACGTACGTGAAATTAGACCATTCATTATACAGAAGAGTCTGTATAATGAATGGTCCAATCATTAGCGAACAAAATGCTTCTACTGAAACCATTTTTTATCGTGCGTAAATAATTCGACTACTTACTTAGTCACTTAATAAATTAGAAACCCATAAATGTTCTGCAGGAAGTATGTCGAAGCAAGTTTCGTAGACACATAAGAATTATTGGAAAACTATTTTAGCGGACACGGAGAATCCGGCCTTAAAACCAAATTACAGGTATTCCGGATGAACGATTATTCGACAAATGGCCTTTTAAAACGAACCGGAACACAATTAGAATTTAAATGTTAATGTAAATTTGGTATATATAAATATTAATTTCCTTTGTTGAAAATTCTATCAATTTCCACATGTGGGTTTAAATGTCAACTCTACCACTTTGATCGTTCCAGAGAAACTGTTTTTGTCAGAAGGATATTAGAGTTTTGCCCCTTAGATATACTTTATATGCCGGTTAATAATACCCTCACTTTGGAAAATAAAATATATCACAGCGGTATAGTGCATACGTATATGCATAAAGAGCTGAACATCTTGACCATTGCTACATGGAAGAAAGGGAAAATTATCGATGAAACACTTCTTCTAAAAAAGGAACGTTACTGATATTTGGTAAAATCATGATTACAGTATATTGACGGTAAATTAATATTTTTAACATTAATTCATTTAAAAAATCAAAGCAAAGGGTATTTGGTAGCATATTTTGTTTATTTTTATTTATATACCTAAGCGACACTGTACGATGAAGAATGCATGTATGCAACCAATGCGCACTTACACTGCTGATGGGCATAATGCGAAGGGACAGGACACGCATCGTGTAGATAAGAAAATGGACGAGAATAGTTGATTCTTTTTAATACGCCAAAAAAATTAAATGGCAATGGGCAGGCCATATTTCTCGGAGGAAGGACAATCACCAGACACAAAGCAGTCATCTAGTGGTATGTGAATGGAATCATGATGGAGACGGCTTTCGTTCTCTTCGACTTCCCATACCGGAGATTCCGGGTTCGACTCCCATTGAGCTCACATCTATTCAATTTTCGTCATTATTTTACCATTTCATATCAGTACCGAAAGCAAGGATAACATTTTACCAACGTTTCTTTATTATGTTCTTAGCTCCAAATTATACAACATACTCAACACTCACTGGAAAATATTCGCAATAAAATAATCATTTTTACGGACATAAAACGCAATAAAATAAAACTTATTTACGGACATAAAATATGATACAACTGACTAGGGATCAGTCGGAAATAACTATATGTATCCTTAACAAATTATGGTTCTCATTAATTTGTGTAAATATATATCGAGGGTAGAAGCCAAAAGGGCGTTAGTGAATATTTTGAATTTTATAGGAGAACAAAGAAAGGTCTGTGAATCTGATTGTCAATATTTTTTTTTATCGATTTCGATATCTGTTTATCCGAAACACATATGGAAATTTTTAAACAATAAAATAAAATGGATGGCCCTCGTAGCTCAGTGAGCATGATACTGGTTTCTCACATCGAGGGTTCCGGGTTCGATTCTCCGTGAGGTCACAATTAATCTACGTGATTTACTCAAGCTTGGGTGTTTTGTGATGTGTTTCGCTTCTGTAATTGGGCCTCTTGGCCTGTTAAAGTGTAAATTTTTTTTGACAAAATCAGTTTGACAAAACATTATTTTGCTCCCCTGTAAAATTCTAAATAATCATTAACGCTCTTTTGGCTTTCTACCCTCGATATTTTATTTCTATTTTTGATTCTTTTGAATTTGAAATTTTATTTTTGAATAATGTTATATTTTTAATTTTTTATATTTATATTTTGTTAATTAATTTGGAGGTTGATAGTGATTACGACGAAATGTAAGATTCTAAAAACGAGAAAGTCTTCAGTAATTTATTCATTATTTACTATCAAAAGTATCTCTGACCACAAATACGTACGTTTAGTATGAAAGATATAAAAAAAACAAGTAGTTTATAATTTAGAATGTAGGTCATTGGATATGGCTCAGTTACATGTCAGTGAGGTCACATCGAGAGATCGACCCTTACTGAGCAGGGAACAGTAAGCCGGCAAGTAAAGGGATAAACATTCCGCAAGAATTATGAACTTTTCACACCGTGAGATCGAGCGAAACGTCCAAAGCTTCTGCAAATCTTTTTTACGAGTTTTTATATTTATTATCTAACACAAATCATAACAGACAATCACAAATATCATCATACTAGTGGTAACCCGTCAAAAATGACGGTACTTTTACATGCCGGTTTCTAAAGAATAAGTATTTACTTACTTATTGCCGATACCCATAAAATAGTAACAAAAACTTAAATATTTTTTTTTTATATTTCCCCGGCAGTTAAAGGTACTATTCTACCCTGGCGATTGGGTGGAACGTAAAATGGTTCGCGTCTTTGCTAAGCCCAATATATACTGTATTTTTGACGGGTATGCAGGCTCGGGTACAGCAAGATCGCTATCGTTGCCGCCTTCGGGTTTGCTGGTCAGGGGTTCAAGCCCCACTTCGACGGTTAATTTCGTTTTTTTTAAACGTGAATTCGAACGAAATTACGGACGTTAACGAAGTTGCGGGGGCGGACAGACAACGAAATTATTACGTTTGATGAGAGTCGATCGTTAATTTGTAGAGTTTTGTTGATAACTTATTTAGATTTATCAACGCACATATTATATGTATTTATGTTGCATTCCAAAATTTCTTATCCATATACAAGCATTTTAATTTACAAATAAATTCATAAATATCATAAAAAAATCTAGATAATTATTTGCATTCTAGGAACCGTAGTTAAATTAAGCAAAGTAATATTAAATTTTGTTGTATATTATTTATACAGCACTCGATGTTAATGTTTGTATTATCTAGGTATTTTCTACCAATTGTAGATTTCAACTCTATTTTCGATATAACGATATTGTAGTTTAATCACACTTTACTGAAGTATCATCGATGTCAACTAATTGATTTTAACTTAAGTTATAATCCTTCAACGGCATTAAGAAACCTTACCATAAAGATATTACGTTGTTAACCAGATTACCCTCTGAGCGACTTACTTATATTGTCTTCACTTTAATGCTTAAATTAGTAGCCGGCATTGAAAAAATCTTATTTAAATATTTACTTTAAATATTCCTCTAAGTCACAGGACTACATTAAATTCAATATTGAAGTATTTTCGTCGTATTCATCTTCGTCAGCTATGTAAGACTATAATTTAATGTAAGTATTAACAGTGGCGTAAAGTTAGTAGGTAATTTGAAATATGCTTTACTAGAATTATGTGTAAATTTTATAGATTTAATAATACTTAAATAGAATTTCTACCAAATAATATATGCATCTCTAAATATTAATTTTACAATTGACATTGAATTATTTAAATTTTAAGACACCATAATATTTTTTCGGAATATTGAATTTCCCTTTTTTCCAAAATTTATATTTACCTACAACTTGTGCTTCAATGCACTGAGTGCACGCGCTTCAATTATAGTTATTATAAGGGCTATCATATTTTTACTATTTATTGAAAAAATTTTCTCAACCGGAATTGTTTTAAAATTTATTGTTTCTCACGCTAGGTACTTTACTGTATTGTAGTTTATGTACGGATAGGGAAAAATGGAAAGAGATGAAATAATTTTCGCATTTGACCTAAATAATTTATAGCGCCATAATTTAAAGCGATTTTTTACTATTTTTGCACGAATAATAAAAAATTTCATAATTTTTGAGATTGTTAATTGAAATTGGCTAAAAAACTATCAATCACATAAAATATATATGCAATTTATTCAGAATAAACGATACCTAACAAGAAAACATTCTGTGTAAAAGAACCGTAAGAAGATATAAATATATAATAAATAATCAAATCATTTTCTTTAAAAAGAGACAAAATAATTAAATAATTTTATTTAAAAGAAAAAATATCATTTAAATCCATGTTAGAATTGGGCTTGCTTATTAATTTAAGTAAGTTGAAAATCAATCTCTCTTCAAAACTAAAAATTTGTTAAAATTTTTTGTCCTACTAATCCATCAAAATATAATTATTAAATATTTTAAGAACATGGATCAAATCTATATTATTTCTTTTTCCATTTGAATTTTTGTCCCGTTACACTAAAAAGCTCCGGAATGGAACATTGTAGTGATGTGATATTTTCACCGCTTTGATGTAAATTTTAATTCACCATATATGACGCGCTGAAACAAATTTTTTTTTTTGATAAATTTAGTAATATAATAAGTTACGGTAGAAGCTGGCACAAAAACCGACGCTGGGCAATATTGAGAATGAATCAAAAATTAAATGTCTTACTAGCGTGCATTTATAGCTACCAGCGCAATAGAGACTACTCGAATTTTTTTTATTGTATTAAAATATTACACAGCGTGCCATGCCAGATTTTACTCCACCATACGACATTTTTTTTGTACAACGAGCATTTATCCAATATTTACCAGCGGTGACTTCTATAAACCTACTGTTATATGGGAATGACAAATTTCAACAATAAAGATGGTGATAGCTTAGTTGTATCAAATAATATAAATAAGGGACATTCCTTACATATATACAACTTACCAAATTTGATAGATGTGTTGTTGTTGTTGTTGTTGTTGTTGATCTCGGGTGGAATCGTTGAACGTTGCGGGGCATAAAGTGATCAGCCTTAAGATAGATCGTAAGCCCTGTAAGGTCCAATAAAGTCTCCCATACATACTTTCCCCTTATAATGAGTTTCTTCTCTGTAAGACTTCTATAATTGAGGTGTATGAAAACAATGGCAGGATTATCCAAAAATATAAAAAAAAATTAATGCAGACGTCGATGATTACAAATTTATTATATACATAATTGGAGATTTCATAAGAAAAATGGCCTATAAATTTATAGAAAACATGATTTTGTAACAGTTGTATATTATGTAAAATATAGAATTCAGTACATTCTAAATTAGTAATAGGTATACCCAAAAGTAATCAATTATTTTTGGTGTGGAATGTTTGCTTCAGTCAAGCTCAATAAAGTGAACGTGTTGTCAATAAAGTGAACGGGTGAATAAAGACGTGTTTTATACGCAATATAATAATGCGTGGTCTTGTGATTTGTGACAATTAAATTTAAATTTTTTTAGTACTCTGTTGTAAAATGGCGGACAATCAACTAACTTAGAAAATTTACGTCATTGCATGCTGTTTCATTTTATATCGGGTGTTACACGGGTTTATACGGTTGAAACAAAGAAAATTTGTGATGTGTATGGAGACATATTGAAAGTAAATAACTGCCAACGTTGGTTTAAAAAATTTTCCTATGGTGATTTTGACTTGTTCAGTAGCGATCGAAGTGGGCGCTCGGTAGGGTTTGATAATGACGCTTTAAAAACATCTAGAAGCATATTTTTCTTAAAAATCTACCAACAAGTAGATACGATGGAGATTAAATCGATTAAAAATAAAATTAAATGTAATTAAATTCTTTTTTTTTTGTTGCCAAATAAATAATTGATTACTTATGGGTGCGCCTACACCTAATAATTCTTGGTGACTGCATTCAAAACATTTTATAATTTTTAGGATATCGCTGCCGTTTCCTTTATTCCACACAATTTATCTAAATTAGATTCTGTTCTTCCGTTCGTTTATTTGATTATCAATTTTCGTACTAATTGTATGCACCGAGTTACTGAATTTCTCTCGCGGAAGAGATACTTGCACGCTGCACGATAACCAGCTCTCCGTCGAGAGGAAGCGCTGTAAGCAGCGGAATAACATCGATTACGTCAGAACTGAATTGAATTAAATATACGACGAGTGCATTAATTGCACTTTCAGATAATCCAAGAAGACGTGAGGACTCGAATAAACTTATTTTGATAATTATTGGATAACGCGCCATTCCCGGATAGAGAGATTCGAATCCCGGTACCAGCTAAAATATTTTTTCGTTAATTTGATTTTTCTGTATGTCTTTTCTAATTGATTTATAAATCGATCACTATATTTAAAAAAATTATTTTAATATATAACTTAATAAGATATTTTAAATAATATATGTAATATATGTAAAAATATTTATATACATTAAATATATTTTAGATAATTAAAAATAAGAATTATCTAATTAAACAATCCTTTATCAGAGTGTTCGATATTCAGCCAATTTTAAATTATTTGTACTTAAACTAAGTACAAGATTATTTATTCGGCCCATCTCAAAGAGATTTTGAATATAAACCTAGATAATATATACATTTTTCTTTAAAAAATATAGGTGAATTGCGGTATACCGGTGATGTAAGGTAATTGAACACTATTCCAAATCAGTCACTCGTAAGTGTGCAGCTAAGATAAAGGAATTTCATCATATTCTTAATCAATATAGTCCAAGTTTATCTAATGAAACTTTTGAAAATCAGTATTGGCTGACAATTATACATAAATCATAATCATTTAAATAAATCATATTACTTATAAAATATATTAATACGCTTGAAATATGTTAACCGGAATAAAAAAAAACAAGTCTTACATTAGATGTGTAACATCTCTCAGTAACGAAAGAAATTTTCGTGAAAATATTAGTCGAGTAATTTATTGAAGTGATTTTTTCAGCTTTACTTCTCCAGTTTTTAATTTTTCCTCGCGTTTTTGCTGCCTGTATTCTCTCACGTAATTTGCTATTGATTTAACAATCTCTGAAAATTAAGAAATAAACAAAACTTTATAAATTCAAGACCTTATTATTATTTGGGAAATTGTCTGCCTTTAAATAAATTTGTTAATATTTTGTTTGACTGACACGGCATTAAAAGGAATTAACTTCTAATTTTATAAGTATACGATAGTACGATATCAATTTCAAAAATTATTTATTATTACATACTTTATCCAAGTAACTTTGACAAATCCACAAGTCATCGGACCAATCTTATTCTTAATTTATATAAATCAAATGTTTAAATTATCACTTCGTGGTGAAATTACAGCCTTATGCAATAATGCAATAATTCTTGAAAATAAAACATGGAATGGAATTAGTATTGCAGCTAATCATGACATAAAGATCTTCAAAGAATGGTTCGATGACAATCTCCTATCACTCAATTCGGAAAAAACATTTTTCATTCCTTTCACAATCCAAGAAGAAGTTTACAAAAATCTGAATAATGATTCATTTTATAAAATGTAAAAATAATGTAACATGAAACACTGAATGTACTATTATAAAATGTACTATATATAAAATGTAAAAATAATGTAACATGCAACACTGAGTGTACTAAACTAATCATAATTCTAACATTAAATATTTGGGAATTACAATTGACAAACATGTCAAATGGCAAGACCATTTCAATCTGACCATGGATCGACTGAGAAAACTCATCTATGTCTTTCATAACTTACGCAATACATTAAACAAAAATACTATTAAAATGGTGCATTACGCGTTGGTGCAGTCCCTCTTACCTTATTAATCCTTATTTATCCGTTGTACAGCCATTAATCATAATGAAAAAATTTTTATTAAAACGATTCTCAAAAAACTTTGTGACTATCCAACTGTAAATACATTTCATGAATTTAATGTAGGTACTGTCACTCATAAAAATATACAAATCAAACTCCCTGTGTCAAATTTACAAAGAATATTTTATAAATAAATCTCACCCCATAGACTGTATAAGAAGTAGACATAGAACAAAGCGATAAATAAAGATACCGTCTTTAAGAACCACCATGGCACAACATCATTATACATTCTTGGGAGTTAAATGGTACAATGCATTTTTGTTGCAAAACAAATTTCAAGAAAGGAACATTCCAAAATGCGAACAGTTTAAGAAAGAAGTCAAATCCTTGATTTTCGACAACGATGAATTGTAACATTGCCCACATGACTCAAATGGTTACTGTATAATAAAAAAATTACTACTTCTAAATGGTTTCTGCCTTAATATTTTAATTTACCTTGTAAATACTCCTCCAATAAGCTCGAGCTTTGGCTCATATTATGGGGAGTATAATTTCTGTAAAAATGTTATAATATAGAATAAATTTATTATAAAAAACATGTTTCTACTGTAATTTGCAAACTAATTTTTTAGGACTCGGCGGGTAATATAGGCGACATTTCCCCCCCATTCTTTTACCCCTTCCCCTGCCCCAAATAATTTTCGATGCAAATCTGTACCGTTGCACCGATCAGACTCAAAATTTGGAATCTTATTCTTTGGGACTAGGTGGGTAATATAGGACTAGGTGGATAATATGGTAATATATTTCCCCTTCCCTCTCTACCTCACCTCTTCCTTCGTATATATTTTCTCTATAAATCTACACCGTTATTATCTAATACGACCCAATTATTGAATATGTATTCTTAGGGACCCGGTGGGTAACATAGGTGACATTTTGCCCCTCCACCTTAACCCCCCCCCCTCTCCTTTCTGATATTTTTTCCGTGCAAATCTGTATCGCTCGACCGATACGACCCAAATTTTGCATACCTATTCCTTAGGACGAGTCGGATAATACAGGCGACGTTTTCCCCTTCCTTTTCTAACCCATCCCCTCCTACAGATTTTCTTTTCTTTTCTGTATAAATCTACACCATCTTTACATACATAATCCCGACGGAAAAAATATGCCACATTTCTTCCAGAGACATCCTATCCATCCCAGCCTTAATCAAAAGAAAACATTTTTTTAATTAGAGGCCTGGCAAAACAATGGAACTTTTTTTTTACAACAAATTTATTTTCAACTTAATCCTTAACACGCGCACCGCCGGGTACGAATAGCTAGTCGGAAATAAAACTTCCATTATAAAACGGATACTTTGTCTACCAGCAGCTGCTGTTCTTTTGACTGCTGAGTAATTTCAATACCACGAGTTGTTCTGTTGCTAATTAGACGTCTAGTCGGATACGATATGAATCACGGGATAAGGCAAACTTCAGCCGCGATGTGTGCCCGGAGCTCGCGGCTGGGCTGGCTTGATTGCAATATTCGGTGCATTACATGTTCTGATGGCGCGGTCGGATCAGAACAAATGAAATGCAAAGCCAGAAAATCTTTCTGAAAAAACTATGGCTTGTGCATGAGGTTTGTACAAAATAAAATAATTTCTAGTTGCTAAAAAAGTAACCCATAAAAAACAAGTTTTCATTATACTCCCTTTCTTTGTAAAATATAACAACAATTAAAGACGAATTAAAACACATAACATAACACTAAACTTACAGTAGTTTAATATATTTCTAAAATGTGAAATGTTTTGAGCTTTGATAAGACACTTCATGCTTTGAAGATTAAATTCTAAAAACATTTGTCAGTCAATTTAGATTTTCGACATTCGTAGTGAAGCACCTATTATGTATACCGATGGAGTAATTCAAATTTAGAAAATATTCCGCGACGTTATCGGGCCGCCGTTGTACTAGTAATCAAACTTTTCTAATGATTCCAATTTGAAAAAACCAATAAAATTTTTAAAAATCCGAAATTATACTATAATTATTAATGTTTTTTAACGAAAATTTGATAGATCTTCTTGATCGTCGCCACGAGTCTACTTGCCAAGTTTCAGCTCGATTAGATCACGGGAAAAGGGTTAAAAATCTATCCAAAGTTTTTCACCCGGCAAGCTGGCAAGCAAGCAAGCAAGCAGACGCCACGAGTTAATATAAAGGGAGTAAAATATAAGGAAACGTGTGATGGTTTAAAAAACGCGTAATTTGACATATAAGCAATATATTAGGTCCTTACATATGAAATTGGCGTTTAGTATGGGAGGAACATAAAGCCGATTTTTTTTTATTATAATATATTTATTTAATCAAAGTATGTACCATTGCTATCTATGCACTTTTGCCATCTCATAGGTAGTTCATCGATCCCTTTACTAAAAAAACCATTCGGACGGGAATCAATAAAATCTTTGAAGGCGGTTTGGACTGCCCCATCGAAGTTGAATTTTTTCCTTTGCAAGAAGTTATCCAAATTTCGAAAAAAATGGTAATCTGTTGGGGCAAGGTCCGGAGAGTACGGTGGATGTCTTAGACATTCCAATTGAAGCTCCTCTAATTTGGTAGCCGTCTGTTGTGCAGTGTGTGGTCTAGCGTTATCATGAAGCAGCAGTGGTCTAGAGCGATTAACCAGCCTCGGTTGTTTAGCAGCTAGCTTTTCCATCATGGTTTGCAGTTGCTGACAATAGACATCTGCCGTAATCGTCTGGCCAGATTTAAGAAAGCTGTAGTGAACGACACCAGCACTAGTCCACCAAACGCTCACAAGTAACTTTTTTGGAGTCAATTTTCGCTTGGGGCATGGTTTGGCTGGTTCGGCAGGGTTCAGCCATTGCGATGAGCGCTTCCGATTATCGTACAGGATCCACTTTTCATCACAGGTAATGATTCGATTTAAAATCCCTTCATTATTGTGCCGGTTGAGTAATGCAACGCAGCAGTCAACGCGCGTTTGTTGATTTGCTTCACTCAATTCGTGAGGTACCCACCTTTCAAGCTTTTTCACCTTACCAATTTGCTTCAAGTGGATTAAAACAGTTTTATCACTAACACCTCAGCCTGCAGCTAACTCGGATGTGGTTTGCGATGGATCCGCTTCCACAATAGCCTTCAATTCTTCATTATCAACTTTGGTCTCCGGCCGTCCACGGGGCTTGTTCTGCAGGTCGAAATTTCCAGAACGAAAACGTTGGAACCAAAAACGCACTGTGTTTTCTTTTGCGGCACCGTCGCCATACACATCATTAATCCTTCGAGCCGTTTCTGCAGCACTGGTGCCACGGTGGAACTCGTACTCGTAAATAACGCGATATTTCAAGTTTTTCATTTTGTAAACTGAGTGACGCAAAGAAAAAAACAATTGAGGAAAAAACAAATGAATTATAATTTTCAAAACACAAATACATGATTAAATAGCTGTATAAATTTGGATTTGGAATTCCTAACCAAAGAGAAGATATTTGAGATCAAATTTGCCAGTACGGCAAAACGCCAATTTCATATGTAAGGACCTAATATTTAAAAATGCTATACATTATAAAAAAAGTATTTGAAGCTGCTATTTGGAGATCCAGAACTGGAGATAGCTGGCGCAAAACCGAAATCGGTGGAGGAAGTTTCTTGAATAGGCCAAGACTCGCCAGGAATTTCACAGCCAACAGTGATGACGACGATGTGTTGAGTTGAAAAATAAAAATGAGATTTAAAATTGCAAGAAATCCATTAAAGTTGTTAGAAATTGGCGAATTGTCTCAAAAATATATTTAATACAGAATTGTACATTTAGGTTATATTGTAAGTAGATAATTCTTAAGTATATTGCCCAGTTCTGTCACTGGGATAATTTGAACCTATCTTATTTTTATCATCTTATATTAGTTTCACCTGTTTCTTTGTCTGTTTTTCTGTTATATCTGATTGGAAACTTATAATCGATATTTCATCCACTTTCCAATGTCCAATCAAGCTGCACGCATAACAACACACGATGGCAATAGATGAATCATTTTTTAAATTTTTATTATTATTTTTTATTTTTTATATATTTATGGTTTTTGTGTTTAATTTGTAGAACTCCATATTTACTTTTAGCGAAATTTAAAATAAATTAAATTTTAATAATTATTATTTAAGAAATTTAAAATTAATTAAATTTAATAAATATTATTATTTCTGAAATTATAATAAATCAAATATTATTATAAAGTTCTGCGGGTTAACTATTTTAAGTGTGACAGCTGTTTCCGCTTGCAAGGCCATTATAAAACAGTGGATCTACCACGTATGAACGATTTATTTATAAAATTATAAAATAGTTAACCCGCAGTTAATAATAATATTGATTGAATATTAATTTATTTTAAATTTCAGTAATAATAACAACATTTATTAAATTTAATTCACTTTAAATTTTATTAATAATAATAATTAAAATTTTATTTATTTTCAATACCGCTAAAAAGAGATTCACTAATTAATTAATCAATTCTCAAATCCAACATAATAAATTAATCCAAGTTTGCTATGGGAAATTGGTTAATTAGTCTGTCTGTTAAGCTGTCAAAGAAAAAGATCGAGCAAATTTTCTTCTGAAGTGATTTTGTATGAAAATATGTAGAAGCGCATTCAGAAAAAATGATTTTGAAATTAGTTAATATGCACATCAAAACATTGCGCTTATTAAATGAAAAATTATTTTTTAAAAAAACACGCTCATTGTAATATGTACTAAATAGCAAAATATAAATTTTCTGACAAAAATGTTTGCTTCACTCTCCAAATAAAAGCGTGGGCGCGTTTCCTCCATCTATATCAATATCGTAAGCGCCCACTTTTTTTTGTCAAACTATTTACTTTTTAGTACATCAAAATTCGTCAATGCCTTTGTTACCTAAATTTAATCAAAATATATTATACAAACCACTTTGGTTAACATTTTTATATATTTTATTATGACTATTGGTAATCCTTTTGTAATCCTCTACCCTCTTTTTTACTTCCTTTCTTTTAACTCGTGGCGTCTGCTTGCTTGTTTCGTTGACGAAAAAACTTTTGGATCGATTTTTAACCCTTTTCCCGTGATCCAATCGAGCTGAAACTTAAACTTAACTTAAAAAACGGCCAGATAACGTCACGGATTATTTAAAATTTGAATTACTCCGTCAGTAGGTATAATAGGTACTTCACTACGAATTTCGAAAATTTATGACAATTGGTTCACAGATGACAGCACACTTCGGTTTTTTGGGAAGAAATCAAATAATAAAGAGATATTTAGAGATTTCTGACATAGATATTTGTCTAGACATGTTTCATTTTCAGCCAATCAATTATTTAATTACATGATGGTAAACTTAATTCACAAAGAAAGGGAGTAAAATAAAAACTTGGTTTATAATACACAATCAGTCATGCAAATGGAATGACTGGGAATTTCGTTAAATCTAAATGCACGTGTAGATGACATCGTTACTTTTGGCGCGTAAATCGTAAACTCGCCATGACAGTAGAAACATTTTCGTGCAAACTTTTTTTAAATTCATTCGTTGTGGAAAGCTACAACGCGTATGGAACCTAATGGGAAAGGGGGCGCCAGTGTAGACTGAGGAAAAGTATTTCATTCCGTCTAATGAATTTCACAAAGGCGTGAAAGTTGATCTTTTTACAATTTTTCTTTTGCTTGATCTTTGGAAGATCGCGTATAGGACAGTCGTTATTTCCGTCCACGTAGTCCGGTGGTAATATGACGCGCGAGAGGTAAATGGATTCCACTTACTTGGCTCGGTACGGCTCCGGTAATAACACCGTCAACGTATTATTTATTTGTGCGTTTCATATTCTGGTCAAATGTTTTAAATGTGCCGTATATGTAAAATATTAAGAGTGTTATTTTTAGTACCTAGACTGCATCGATACTTCGCCGCTGTATATATAATAAATCCTATGTGCCGTTTAGTACATTTTGAGATAAACAAATCATTTGTCAATTTTTCACATAAATAATGAATATATATTAAATGGCCGTCCATCATTATCCTATTCAGATCATTTTTTTTCCTTTGTCTATAATATAATTAATTAACACCATTATTAAATTGTAAACATTTAATTATTACTATTACTTAATTTTAATTGGCAATAAGATTTATTCACAAATGTTATATAAATAATAAATATTCTTGAACATTATACTACTGGAAGAGCACTGTCTGCTATAATACAGTAAATTACTAGTGTAGCAGGCAGGGCGTCAAATCAATTTAGTGTTTACTTGCTGCCAAGACACTCAACAACAATGAAAAAAGCTTCATTAAATTTTGTAAACACTGTAAACATTTGTAACATTGAACATTGAATAAACATTTGAATTTGAATTTGAATTTGAATCTGAAAAGTCTGCCAAGTAATTATTTTAAATATTTTTTATAAACCTGGTCTGTGCAGTTATGAAAAATTTACAAATTGATTCATTTATCTCAAAAGGTACTAAACGGCACATAGGATTTATCATATATATAGTGACGACTTGTTACCTATAAATACATATTCGTCATGAGAAATATGTTAAAATATTATTTCTCAGATTAATATTTTTAACAATGATATGTTAAAATTTTAGCGGATTAAAATCGAGTAACGTTTTCTCTATGTTACCCGTCAAAAATAACGGAAAATTGGTTTGCGTCTTTAATTTGTTTTTTTTTTTCAACCGTGAACGAAGTTACGAACATAACACAAAGTAACATGGACAGACAGACAGACAACGAAATTATTATATTTAGATTAGATTACAGAAATTACGCTTGTCGAGGATGTTGTCACAGAATGGAGCTGTATGCGTCCAAAGAGAGAGTCCATCGTCCAGGAAAAGAATTCTAGAAAGAAAGAAAAATTCGTGAATAACCAGTCAGAAAATAAATATGTAAGTATAAGATAATACTTTTTTTTCTTTTTCAATATCAGCAAAATAATTATATATTTGATTTTGATATTACAATAATGAATTTTCTAATAACCCTTTTGAAACAAAACATTATTTTGATATTAAAAAGGGATCAGAAATTTTATATACAAATAACATAGAATCACAGTTAGGTTAAATAGGAAATTTTTAAATTTAGGAACAGTGTTAAAAGCAAATTAAATATTATAAATAACCATTTTTTGAAAAGGATATCATTTAAATTTGTTTTCATATCACTACTTAATTAGTTATTGATCTTCCATATTTTTAGATTTTGTTAACGTGGATACATTAATTTTGATTTTTAATTTTTAGGATACGGTATGCCTTGATGAAGATTGTAATTGGTCGCGAAACGTGTAAATATTTCAGAAAATTTGAATTTTATCTGGGTTTTGAGTGTTTTCGTGTAAGAAAGTTGTTTGGAAATGAAAAAAAAGTGTTAATAGCAATGTTAAAAAAATTATAAATAACCTAATCCTTTTTGAAAATAGTTTTAAATTTAATTTGTTTTTACACTCGTTTTTTGTTAGCTTTCCAATTCCCATGTATATATTTTTTCTATTTGTAAACGTCTTTACTTTCATTTTTAATTTTTAGAACACGTTGTATCCTGATGAAGGAGCTCTGGTACTGAAATGTTGGTAATTTAATAAAAGTTATTTAATACGAAGTCTTTCTTTTTATTAATACTATTTAGCTTGGTAAGTTAAGATAAAACTCTCCTGGATTCAGACAGACAGGTTACTTTCCAGTCAGTAGAATTCAGTAATTCATAATTAAGTAGGCAGATAATATATATTTCTGCCGCGTGATGCACATAAATTAATTATCTATGATCGTTATTGGTTGCCACGCTCGAAGACCAAAAAAACACAGCTGTCTTTATATGCCACCTTGATGTTATTTTATTGAAATGTTTTAATTTCTGAAATATATAGTATAATATACTATATATTTCAGAAATAAAAATTAACATTTCAATAAAATAATATAACAAGGTGGCATACAAAGAGAGCTGTATTTTATATACTTGTCCAAATACTGCTAATTAATATTGCTTTAAGAGTTAAAATAAAACACAAATTACTTTGTTTTCACCACTATATTAGATTAAAAAATCTACATGTTTCGAGAACAATGTTCTCTTCATCAGGATTATTGTATACTAATCTTAAAAGTTGAAACAAGCAAATATGTTACGGTGAAGGAGCGGTTGAGGGGGTTGGTGAGGGGAAGGGGGGGTTCGAGGTGTTGATTATTATGGGTCATTTGGAATGTTAAGTGGAAAAATATTCAAAATAGGATTGTGCAAAAATTTCGTCTGTGTATTTATTATATTAGACTTAATATTAACATTTTTCCTAATTTCGAGTATTTCTAAATTATTTATTTTAAGTATATTATAGTTGAAATGTAAAAATTTTAAGCCTGTGTTAATATCAAATGTATGGTCAAATTCTATTAGATGTTTTGCGAATTTGACCATACATTTGATATTAACACAGGCTTAAAATTTTTACATTTCAACTATAATATACCTCAAATAAATAATTTAGAAATACTCGAAATTAGGAAAAATGTTAATATTAAGTCTAATATAATAAATACACAGACGAAATTTTTGCACAATCCTATTTTGAATATTTTTCCACTTAACATTCCAAATGACCCATAATAATCAACACCTCGAACCCCCCCTTCCCCTCACCAACCCCCTCAACCGCTCCTTCACCGTAACATATTTGCTTGTTTCAACTTTTAAGATTAGTACACAATAATCCTGATGAAGAGAACATTGTTCTCGAAACATGTAGATTTTTTAATCTAATATAGTGGTGAAAACAAAGTAATTTGTGTTTTATTTTAATAATAATGTCACCACAAAGTTCAAGCCTTCATACAGAAGAAGAAAAAATATTCTTCGAACAGTTAATAGTTGCTTTAAGAGTCTTTAAGAAGTTTGTACGTCACGACAATTCAAGTATATTGTCAATTGAATCTCATTTCTTTTACTCTCTTTGTTCCACTGTGTGTAGACAATCTTCGTACCTGGGTGTCAGGGAGATAACGAGACCATAACAATTCATTTCGTATTCACGTCTACAACCTTTTCAATGAAGGTCACTATGAAATAATCGAAATAAAAAAATAAAACCCCCGAGCACCATCAATATTTTGATTAATAATATTGAAGGCAAAATTTAAATTATATTAAAATTGTAACATTAATATTACATTTGAAGCCTGCGCTCTCGATATCCTTAATTATATTTACCCTGTAACTTACAATTTAATCGATATATTTTTTTTATAAAATATACTATGAAATTATTTTAATTCATGAAAAACATTAAAATATTATTTTTAAATGATTATTTTTTTATTTCATTCCAGTTGGCCTTAGACTTATCACTATTAATATTTTTAATAAAAATTTCAATAGTATTTTAGTTCGTAATCAGCTTGACATTGACTGTTTTTACCTAATTTAGTTTATTTTGTTAATTTTCCGAACCGGTTTCCAGAAATATAATTTCCAACATCTGGACACTCTGAGCCTAAAATATTTGTCATTTATTTTGGTAAATTCGAGTTCATCAATTTTATCAAACATAATGATTTCGCTGCCGCCATCGGGTTTTGCTGGCTCTGGATTAAGGCCCCATCTCCGGCCGTTTAATTTCATTTTTCTAGCCGTGAATTTGAACGTAATAATTACGGACAAAGTTACGGGCACAGTCAGATAGACACAAGGACGGACGGACGGACAAGCACGAGAATGTTTCTACTGTCATGGCGAGTTTACGATTTACGCGCCAAAAGTAACGATGACCCCAAGACGTGCATTTAGATTTAACCAAATTCCCAGTCATTCCATTTGCATGCCTGATTGTGTATTATTATGGTGTTATGCATTATGTTAATTCATTTCATGGGGCCGAAGGTTTTACACAGTTGGTGCTTAATTATTGTCATTTCACTAACAGAGGTAATATTTTTATTTGGAACACATACGGTTATAAAAGTATTGGAATAAATTCGTAAAACGTAATTAAAATTAGTAAAACGGTAATAAAAGTATTGAAATAATTTCAAGTAATTATATTTCTTCTCTGAAGTACACTTAAGAAGTTCAATAATGAGAAATAATACTACGCGCTGTAAAAGGTAATGACTTGAGTAGCTAAAATTAAGAAATGGAAAATAACGAATAAAAACGACATATTAAAAAAATTGAGTAAAAAATGAGAGTAGAGGTTTAAAAAAGGCGTAGTCATAATAAAATATATAAACACGTTAACCAAAGTGATTCATAAAATATATTTTGATTAAATTTATGTAACAAGCAGGCATTGACAAATTTTGATGTACTAAAATGTAAAAAATAAATTGTTTGACAAAAAAATTTACTTCACCTTCCAAATAAAAAGTGGGCGCTTACGATATTGATATAGATGGAGGGAACGCGCCCACCCTTTTATATGGAGAGTGAAGCAAACATTTTTGTCAGAAAAACATATTTTTTACTTTTTAGTACATTTTAATATGAGAGTAGTTTTTCAAAAAAATATTTTTTATGCAATATAAGCACCATCTTTTCATGTGTTTATTAACTTATTTCAAACTGATTTTTTCTGAATGCACTTCTATATACTTTCATATAAAATCACTTCATTAGGAAACTTGCGCGATCTTTTTTTTGGCAGCTCATTAACCAATTTCCTATATCAAACTTTGATTAATATATTATGTTGGATTAATTTATTAATTATTGAATCTAATAATTGATCATGTATTGTTATTGTGTGTTGTCATGCGTGAAAAATTCCAGCTCGATTGGACGTTGGAAAGCGATGAAATATCGATTATAGGTTTCCATTCAGATAAACAGACGTACACAGAAACAGTAACTAATATAAGTAAGATAAAAATAAGATAAGTTCAAGTTATCCTAGTCGCACACGGATGGATACATATCTGAGTATATCCGGGCAATAAACTTAAGAATAATCTACTTAATGGAGGAAAATGACATCGTCTATGTCTCTTCGAGTACGCAATTGTGATATTTTGAAAAGAACACATGACTCTGCAATACTGGTTCGGGTTCGATAACTACGAAAGTTAAGATATTTTCTGAAGCGATTATGTATTTTTTCAATTCCATCGATAAATATATATATTTCCAAACCTGAGAGATGTACTCGTCGGTACAATTTTTATAGAGCTCATAATTACTTGCATGCGAAACCTAAGCCTCTTCATTTGCTCTGGACATATAATGTTTATCAAAAAATCATTTGAAATCGAAAATAATAAAATAAGATCATTTCATTTTAGATATCTTAGTCAAAAGTTGATTATAGGGAGAGAAAGGGAAATAATTTTAAATTAAGATGATTATAAAAGTCTCACAGAGATGAAGCTATTTATATGAAAAACGTACATACCACCATCACTCTTTACCATGCCACATTCACCAATTCCATTGTAAGTACATCCACACATTATCAAATTTTTTAAAGTTGTATATACAAGTATGTTCCAATTCTGGGAACCTTCCGCATATTTGATTGGACTATGCTGTAGACATCTGTAATCTCATGAAACAGTATACATACCTTTCACCGTTGGTAATAATACCTCGATATTTTTAAAAATCCAGTTTTTGTGTTCTCTTATAATTAAAATTATTTCAAACATATAAAAATATTGTTTGAAATAATATTAATTTTTCCTGTAAATAAAAAGAAATGGAACACTAGACTTGTTGGTGTTAATTTGTAGGTTGTATTGTACGTATTGGAAAGTAAGGTGATTTAAGTCGTTTGGTACTTTATATCAGTCACCGATCCTGTTTATTGGAGAGAAAAATTTAAGACATCAGAAAAAATCAGACACAAGTAATGCTGATATCGTTAACGTAGATGTTGAAAAGAAATAGTCCTAAAAAGGACCTCCGAGGAACACCTGATATTTATGTGTGTCAAATAAGATTTATAACTGCAAATTACTTATGCTTGGCTCCTATTGGAAAACCTATTTCACGAAGAGATGTATGTCGGGAGAATTAAAAAATTATTTAATCGTTTTATATTAAATTTCACGTAAATAACAGAAAAATAGTTTTCTATTTACGTCGAACGTAAGGAAAAATAATAATGTAAGAATTTCGCTAAAATTGAACGAAATTCCCAAAAATTTAATATTAAATCTTAAAATAAAAATAATAAATAACAATTTTAAGAAGTTCACATATTTTAAATATTATAAGTAAACAATAAATTTAGATTAACATAAATTCTTTATATTTCATGATTCACATTTTGTATAGTTTGTTACAATATTTCTCAACGAATTTCAGGGGTAGCTAATTAAACTACATCAAATAACTATAACATAAACTACACTATTATATCATAAAATTATTCTTCTTAAAATTTTGTAATAAGCAAAAAAAACTGAATAAGAAAAAAAGTGAGAGATTAAATGAGAGATAAACTGAAAGAACTGACTGACAGTCAGAATAGCTCAATGATACACTATTTTTACAGTACCATATGATTAACTTATTAATAATTCATAAATATAAATGAATTACTCGATTTTGAAATCAAACAGTACCATTCCCCGATTTATATTTTATCATTAATTTTCCAAATGTAATTATGTAATCTTAGTATTATAAACTGATTTGTAGATATAAACCAATATAAAGAAATTAGTAATACCTTAAATCTAAATAAGTGTGAATCAATTATATCAAAAATTGACTTACTTAAATTTAAGTCTATTGAATGGAAAATAAGATAATAAACTTATATAATTGTTATATAATAAACTTATATAATTATAAAACACTTTAATTATACATGTTATTTCTCTAGTACCATCCATAAATAATACTGTTTGATGGCCAACTAAAATATCAAATTTAAAAAATTATATCACTGCGTGGAAATTAAATGAAATGCTAATTTGGAAATATTAAAAAGCTATTAAAATGGACGCCCTTATAGATTAAAAAAATATACGCACTACTACTGTCATTACAAAAAATATTTTTTTAAGGTATATAATGTATTTTAAATTGCTAGGATGATAATATATACTTCAGTGGTTATGCAAATTTTATGAAAATCTTACGTGATATTTTTTCCAGGAACCAATTATTTTCGTTCGCTCGCTGGGAGAATTATCACAATTTACGTTATTAAAGTTCCAATCGAATAAATACTAAAGGGACACGACAAGGCAGCGTCCACCAGCTAATAAATAATGTGATAAATAAATAAGTTGATACGCATTTTCAATATTTAGTAAGTCGTCCGTTATTAAGTTTGTATTTCTTGAAGATAGAACTAATAACACTACGTCTTAAAATAAATATGTATACAAGCATTTGCTAGAATAGTTTTATTTATTAATAAAACTTTTTTCTTCCACCTTAATATATTTTCAGTTTTGAGTTGGTGTCAATAGTTAATTATAAAGTATTTTTTTTTAATATTTGAATTTTTTCATTAAAGCTACTTTAATTGCATGCATAGAAAAAAAAAACAGAGCCACAATGCATTTTACTTAACACTTATCTGCAGTTTCCTTATTACAAATTAAGTTAATATATTTCATTTCACTATATTTCATAAGTATATTTCATTAATTTATTTGAGAATGTTTTATAACAGTTATAGGTACAAGATAATAGGTACATGATACTTTAATAAAATATTATAAACGAAGACTATGCCCATTATCCCCATAATAAGTGTCTGCGTCACGCTTAAGTAATATGTATTATTACATTTATGTATATTTGACATGTACATTTATGTATGTGTATTATATATTTAGTATTTGAATGCAGTGCGATCATATAAGAATATGTCAATAAATAATTGATTTAATGGATCTATATATTCGGGTCATCGTTTAGATAATGGATGTTGTGTATGAGTGAATTTTTGAACGATGTTAAGGTATCTGCAAGAATATCAATATTAAGGTCAGCACAATACATATTATATATGCGACACAACTTGTGATGGGAGAATTCTGGGTTTCTTAAGAATACAAGTAGATACTGAGTTTTGTCCACAGAGGGATATTCATTAATTAAGATAAATTAAAGATGTCTCACAGAGATGAAACTATTTATATGAGAAAGTATGTGTGGAAGTCTTTAATGGGCGTTTACCGGGTTTACGATCTGTCTAAAGGCTAATTTAAGTGATCGCTTTACACAATATCACGTTCAACCGATTCCAACACACATCTATTAAATATTGTAATATGCTACTTATAAAAACTCATATGTACTATTTTATGCAACTATGGTTGCCGTCTTGTTGAAAATTCTGTGAAATTGTATGAAGATATACAATAAAATGAAAATTCAATATTTAAGTGAACAAAAACTAAGCATTTCTCTAGCATCATTATCAATTATCAATAATAATAGAAAATAACCCATTATAAAAAGAAAGGTTTTACAAGAATATGATGAAAAACCTAAATAGAAAATCCAGAAAATTTGGTTCCTTTCGCTTAGTATTGTTAAATCTCTGTACTTCGGTTTAGAAAGGTAGATTACATAAAGAGAAATAAACTTCGCTAACATAATTCATGCAATTATTATAAATTGTAAGTAATATACTAAATAACCAAATTAGACACACTGTTTTTTGCAAAGTGCCCGACAAAATAATTGAAGGTCTCGGAACGAGGCAATAAGCTCGCAAGTTGGTGATGTCCTTTTGCACGTGGGTCGGTCACGTGACTAGTGTACAGCCTCCCTCTCCCCTCTCCCTTTCCCCTGTACACCCTTAGGATCCCACCCCCCACAATTATACCCAGCCGTCATGCGTGGCGAATGGTGTTGTAAAACAACACCCATCGCTGGCGCCACTACGCCACAGCCCTGGACTAATGAACATCCGCGAAGTTTACAACAGGAGATGCGGAATGTGTCCTTTTTATTTGGAAAAAGATTTCCATATAGAGCACTGGAAAATCATTATTAATACTGACGTAAAATAAAGTAGGTACTATAAAACCACTCAAGATTAATTGAAAGTTTAAATTATAGAAGTCTAGCGGGGACGAAGATACGGATAGAAGTCTTTTTTCTCCATATATTTATAATATTGTTAAAATATTAAGTGGTCTGTAAAGAGTATTAAAATGTTGAAAATACATGCTAAATAATTCGGAAGAATGTCATAATATATTAAAAATAATATTGCTTAATATCCGTTTTAAAAATATAGAGGTATCATTACCAGCGGTGACAGTATATGAACTACGTAATGGAATTACCAATTAGAAAAACCAATACACAGTAATTGCATACTTCCTTCGAGTATCTATACCTATAAAATTCAATGTCTGTCTGTCTGTCTGTTCTATATGCAAATCCACACCGTTTGTCCGATTTGATTCAAATTTTGCATACTTATGCTTTAAGACCCAACGGATAACATAGGCAACATTTATCCCCTATTCTCATACCCCTTCCTCTCCCCCTGATATATTTTCGATGCAAATCTGTACCGTTTGACCGATCAGACTCAAAATTTGGAAACTTATTTATTAGGATTCGGCGGGTAACTTAGGCAACATTTCCCTCCTATTCTCATACCCCTTCCCCTCCCCCTGACATATTTTCGATGCAAATCTGTACCGTTTGACCGATTGGACTAAAAATTTGGAAACTAATTTTAAGGACTCGGCGCGTAAAAAAGGTAATATTTCCCCCTATTATTATACCCCTTTTCCTCCCCCTGACATATTTTCGATGCAAATCTGTACCGTTTGACCGATCGTACTCAAAATTTGGAAACTTATTCTAGTGGACACGGCGGGTGATATATGCGACATTTCCCCCCTATTTTTTTTAACCCTTCCCCCCCCTGATATATTGTCGATGTTAATCTGTACCTTTCGACCGATTGGACTCAAAAATTGGAATTTTATTCTTTAGGACCCGGCGGGTAACTAATGTGACATTCTTTTAACCCATTCCCTCCGCTGATATATTTTCGATGCAAATCTGTAACGTTTGACCGATTGAACTCAAAATTTGGAAAATTATTCTTAAGGACTCGGCGAATAACATAGATGACATTTCCCCCCTATTATTTTAACCCTTTCCGTCCGCTGATATATTTTCGATGCAAATCTGTACCGTTTGACCGATCGGACTCAAAATTTGGAAACTTATTCTTAAGGACTCGACGGGTAACATATGTGAGATTTCCCCCCTATTCTTTTAACGCTTTCTCGCCCTGATATATTTTTGATGCAAATGTATACCGTTCGAATCGAACCTTTGTTTACCCTCACAAATTTATCTTAAACTTAATTCTTAACCCGTGCAACGCCGGGTATTACCAGCTTGTTTGAAATAAAACAGATAACATATATATATATAAGACTTTGAAAAGATTGTACGCTAATAACGGTGATTAATTATGGTGAATGTTGCATTGTGTAAAGTGGTCACTAAGTCGACGACTACAAGTCATAAGCCCTGTGGCCACCCTATAAAGATTTCCGTACATGTTTCCCGTATAGTTATTCGTCTCTGTGATTTCTATAATATATCTCAATTAATGATTATCCCTCTGTGATCAGAATCCAGTAATTTGTTTTCTTAGAACATATATAATGTTAAAATATTGTAAAAAAGTTGTAGATTATTTTATTTCAACAGATTATCAATCGGTCATTCTTGACTGTGATTGATACTCTTATAATGACATTAAAATAGAAAGTAAAACACTTTCAGGCAGTTGGGGGAATGACATGTTACAGAATATAAATGATATGGTAAAGTGAAAGAACGCAAGCGCTCCCCTGTCTTCCCGTGTGGACATCAGCGCTTTGTTATCCGCTGGAGGCCGTTCCGTGCAAACTACGGAATAAACCCGCGCTTATAACGTCGCCGTTTTACAGCTTTCGTAAAATGTTCATACAAATGGCCACTTCCCGGGACTTCATTGGAGCTTTTCGGAGAACGAAAGTCGAGGGAGAGCGTAAAAAATGCCTCATACATGGTTTATTTAGAGTGAGATTCGCGTGATTCCGCTAAAAAACAACAATCGCAAGCAGAGTCCGGAATAATTCCGTCCGTGTGACCCGCACTTGGAGAAATATGACGGGAGAGTCGGCCGTATTTTATTTTAAATTATGTCTGTACGTTCCCGTTTCCGTTCCCGTTCCTGTCCGATCCGCGCCATCCTCGACACACCGAAAGAGCCTTATTTTTATTTCCTTGTTTAAAAATGAATCCGCCGCTCTGTAGGCGCGATACAACTTTTCTTTATGATGTCGCTTCGCTGTGTTTGTAATTTATACACACTATTTTACACAAAACGTGTTGTTCAACTGTACGGCATACTTCATTCTTGCCGGATATTTATGACGTCACTGCTTTGCGAGAATACGTAACAAATTTATTCACCCTGCGTAATTGAATAAGTTTGACGTGTATAACAAAATATTTGTTATCTTTCGGTGACGATTCAATTTATATACATGACGTGTATCGGCAATAAGTTCGAGTTTGTGAACATATGAACGATGTATCAAATGGCAGCTGACTGAATAGTTTCTTGGATCTGTGTGTGATATTGTCTTAGCAGTCTCATACAAAGAATTGAATTCAATAGAATTCAATGTCAGAATGAAATGAAAATTATGAACTGCTTTATGCGTACAATATATTCAGAATTAAATGAAAGCACTCATAAAAATGCATTCTTTATTAAAACATTGTATTGGTCCATGATTTTTAAATATAAAAAAAAACAAAAATGTTTTGATTGAAAAATTGATAAAAACATTTCACGATATTTTTTGAAAGTTGTGTTCCAGTTTTTTTGTCAGTAAAATGGTTTGTCAAAAACAATTTTTTAATTATTCGGAATAATAATATTCGGTAATATTAATAATATTCACTAATATTAATAATATTCAGTACCTGCCTAAAAATGTGTTTACCTAAAAAATTGCTATGAAGATATCTGCTAGTTCAAATAGTTGTAAAATTTTATTATAATCACAGTTTTCACAAAATTTGTCATACATAGAAGAAATGATATGTATTTGTATGTATATTTTTTATTATATTATGATTTTCAAAGCTTGTGCTATATCTTTTCACTCTACATTATTACTTTTTTTGTTTTTTAATTTCTATAATATTATGTTTTCTTATGCTTCTGCTTTTATATACTTGCTTTTTACTTTATATTATATTTATTTTTATATATTTGTATCTACATTATTACTCTACATTACTACTTTTTTTTGTTTTTAAATTTCTATAATATTATGTTTTCTTATGCTTCTACTTTTTATATACCTGCTTTTTACTTTATATTATATTTATTTTTATACACTCTACCTATCTGTTGTGAAAGCGTTAATAAATAAATAAATAAAAAATGTCACCCGCGAACAAATACGGCTAGTCCGTAACTTTTGAGGCCTTTTTAGCCTTGATAATGGCAAGTGAACCGTGTCGAAACGTCGGCCTAGATGTTCTCAGGGAGACCGTCTACAGAAAACGCGAGATATTCCAGAATCTACTTTTGTTACATGTATATATTATATATTAGAGATATATATATAGATATTATATATATATATATAATGTATATTTGTTTCAATTGGTTTAATAAAGGCTATTAATTAAAGGTTTTTTACAGGTTAACTAATTGAATTAATCAATTTCTAATAAATAAATCCTGGCTACAGAATTGTATTTTAAATTTATAGCTATAGTATATTATATAGTTTGCAAATATTTCAATGTTTGAAATTACGTTATCAAATATTCCCAATTTGTTAATTTAATCGTGTAATCAGAAATTCGTTAGGTTAAGCACAGAGCAGCGAAAAGAAAATTACACCAACTCTCTTGATTGTATGGCTTTGAGAAAATGGTCGGGAGATTTCGTGTGTGCTTATTCGAGTGAATACTATCGCTCCACTAATCAATGTCGTAATCAAATGTCGATTTCGGGTGCTTGCCCTTAAATGTAACGATATGCGTTCTAAACAAAATATTCCCTTCAACATATTTATCCTTATAAACTTATATTCATTAAAATATTAATACATACGACATACATAATAATTACACTTAAGCCCTGCTCTTACACTTTGTAGTAAAAATAGTATATTTTTGGCGATGCAAAAGAAACGGTGGGGTCTATGTCAATTTAGTTGCTGTGTTGTCGTACGCGCATTCAAGGTTTTTCAGCCGTATAATTTCGTTTGTAGGCATGAATTCCAGGACGTTACGGAGTTACGGGACAGACAACGAAATTATTATATTTAGATGCAGCAGAATATTAAAATCTTTATTTATCCATTAACAAAATAATTTCTTTAACATATTAGGTTTTCAGGTCAGGGAATTGATAAAGTTAAAAACCTGTAACCGCTCAGATATCTTGAGGATAGCGAAAGCACGGAAACTAAGAGGGCAGCATATGGAGCGGCAGCAGGTGGCCTGTAGGTAGGCGAGTTACCGGTAGTTATGTCAATTGTGATTAATTATTGATGAATTATGTCAATCTCCAATTAAGAGTGTCGGCACTCATGTTAAAAATAAATTCACATTAAAATTGAAATAATTATAAAAAAACACTCAAAATAGGCGATAAAATAATATTAAACATTGAAACTACTTGCATATGGCAGGTACACACAAAAACAAGTACATATCTAATATATTTTAGTATATTATACTAAAATATATAATTGCCCATATTTTGTACTATTTAGTTTGTAGTTTGCTCTGAAGGAGGAACAGTGATTCCGAAACCGGTTACTGTTATCAAAAATATAGCGGTTTGAACGTGAATTTGATATTAATTTCAATTAAATTAAAAATAATACTTAGTACAAGAGTTTTTTTAATCAAAATAAAAACCTATTAGTTCTACGTATTTTTACACCAAATTATGAGCTTATTTATGTTGTGTTGAACGGGGCACGGTTCTGAACTCTCCCAGTAGACCACTGAACAACTACCACTGGGGAACGTCAGCGCACGCTAACGGCCGCCCTACAGCTGTCCGCCGCGAGCGCCGCACGCCAATCTTCACTATTCTCTCGCCTCGGAATGTCTCCACGAAAAATGAATTTTATTAGTTTTATCTCCACTGCAAGTAACGAATAGATATAATAAAAACACATAACAATCGTAACGAGACAAAGAATTACACATAATCGTGGATTTCTCCTGACTCAGTTTTCCAGTAAATTGAAAGTATTAGTAGAGTCGGGAATACCCGGTATGTCCCAGAAATTTCTAAAAAATCGAGAGTATGAATATACACGTGCAAGACGCTCGGAGATATCAGCTGTTATTTTGACAGAAATCATAGACAAAATGCGATATTGCCATTGCAGGTAACGAATAGGTATAATAAAAATATATTACAACCGAAAATATGAAATTTATACTAGTGTAACGAGACAAAGAATTACACATCATGGTGGTTTCCCATCACTTAGTTTTCCAGTAAATTGGAAAGTAATAGTAGAGTCTGGAATACATGGAATATGCCAAAAATTTCTAGAATATCCAGAGCAAACGCGCAAGATGCTAGGAGATATTAGTTGCTATTTTGACAGAAACTATAGACAAACTGCGATATTGCACGAAATGAATAGGTATAAAAAAATATATTACAACCGAAAATATGAAATATATATACTATAGACAAACTACAACCGAAAATATGAAATATATATACTATAGACAAATTACAACCGAAAATATGAAATATATATACTATAGACAAACTGCGATATTGCACGAAATGAATAGGTATAAAAAAATATATTACAACCGAAAATATGAAATTTATACTAGTGTAACGAGATAAAGAACTAAATCGAGAGTATGAATACATGTGTGAGATGCTCAGAGATATTATCAGTTGTTAACAGTTGACAGAAACCAGAGACAAAAGTTGACAGAAACCAGAGACAAAAAGCGATAAGTGAATAGCAATCCAAATCGCGTAAACCAAAGGGAAATAATTTACTAGAGTACCTACCGGGCGTTCGAGAAGTTTCCGATAGCGATCAGGGTGATGAAAAAGCAAAAAGTATTCAATAGACATACGAATATTCTAGAAGTTCCTCGACGAAACAATTAGTTAGAATTACATACTATTGCTCCATTTATGTCCGTGATCAGTGACTTTAATAATAATAATAATAATTGTTGGATCATTTGTATAGCGCCGTTTTCGTGAGTACCTACTCACCTCAAGGGTGCTTCATACAAAACAACTTACTGACTAAAAACACATATTTACTATTACACACTTATTCACTAGAAGACATGCAAAAAATGGAATTGATATTTAAAACTATAATAGTTGGGAGTGCTAGAAAGAATCATTTATTTTCGCGCATACTAGAAGTGAGAAACATTACCTAATGATGATTTCTTGTGTGCTAAATAAAGTTTAATTTATTTCAAGTGTTTTATTCGTGTCACACCACTGCGATCTCATCATTTCTGTTATCCGATATACTTTACCCTTAAAACTTCTGTTTGATAAAGATTTCTTTTTGTAACATAATATGATATCCAGAATGCAAAATTCAAAGAGAATTTCAGAATGCGATTTTGCTGTATATCGATAATTGTATAGATAAAATGCTATATATCTGAATTTATTCATTAATTAATACACTTAATTGGTCATCCAAAAGGGAAACATAAATACATGATAAGAAATGAATACAAAAATGTAGTTATATGTCTCCCACAATTATAGAGTGGCACAGGGAAGAAAGTAATAGTATAATGTATACAATGCATATTATCAAGGAGTGTGACGAGTTTCGATTATATCTGCCTGAGCATACGATGTACTTTTCATATTTGGGATGGGAGACGATTTAATATTATTAGTGTTATTAGTAGAAAGGGAATAGAGGTAGTTCTGTATGGTGGATACTGTAAAGTAGAAGTAGTGTAGACAGATTGACTTTTTCTCTGACTGTATCTTTTATATGTTATCACAAAGAGCGCACAAGGAATTAAATTTCAATAATCTAACAGCGAATATTAGAACTGTATAGTATTATTACGCAAAGTTCAAAAAGTGGGTAAAATCATTGAACAATTGAGTGATGAGATTTGTGATATTATTTATTTAAATATTGTTATATTAACTTAACATACCTATCTTTAAATAATTCTGTATATATTTCTCTGCGTATATGTGTTACACGTTATTAAAAAATACAGTTAAATATCACACTTGTGACGTTCTACGGTTCTATACACAAGTTTATACTTTCATGGGACTGTAATGGATCAAAATTAAATAATGTGTATCATACACATACGTAAGATATTAAAAAAAAATATTTAATTTTTTTATTTTATTTTTAACTTAAATATTAAAATAAAATAAAAAATTAAAGTTTTATCGAAGTTTATTTTTCACAATAATTTTTCACAGAAAAAGCTATTTTATTTCAAATAAGTACACTTATAAATTTTAATTCATTATATCCCAAATACATTTAAAAAAATTGACAATGCGCTGGCCTGTGGAATGTCGCGCATCAGATTATGTCGTGTCGTATTCCGCTTCTCGTAATTGATTTTTCAACGGAAGCCCCCATCGACGGAGCTGGGTTTCCACGCTTCTGCAAACTTGCTCGAATATATCTGCAATTTTGTGAACAGCGATGAGGGGCATTCTGAAAATGATATTTTTACAGCAACAAAACTATAATAATAATTTGCAATATAAAACAAAGCAAAACTCTGTTATTTCTGTGAAATAATGGGATTATTATTCCAATATAAATATTTCCGGCACAATTTATATTGGAATCGTTTAAACCATATATTATCTCAAGAGCATTTTCAAAATTACTAAAAGCAAAACTCACATCACTCAATCATTTACCTCGATTAAATATAATAATTGACACTCTTAGTGTTAATTCAGTGTAACTCCAAAAATATACAATTGTAATGTTTAGTAAATTGATAGGTTAGGTGTGTGTGTGTGTGTGTGTGTATGTGTGTGTGTGTGTGGGTGTATATGTGTTTCAAAAACATTTTTAATTTACCACATTTCATTCACTAGATCTATACATTATTATAGGACTTCATTAAGAAAATATATTATCTTTTGAGTTTTAATTTCATTACCACCATTACCGCCGCGCCGTCTGCTAAAATTTCTATCGCGGCAGGCCGCAGTCAAGAATTAGAGAAAAATAATGAATTTTCTTTTCGTAAGATAGAGTACAATTGTGGGTTGTAGTTTTGTGCGAAAAATATTTGCTTGCATATACACTACACACTATACACTACAAAACGACTTATCGAAGAAATGTGAAACTTCTGAATATAAAGATAAACATTACTTTTAATAAATCACTTTTTTATAGTGAAGCTGGAATTATTCCGAATATATCTTTTAAATAGAAATAAAAGTTTTTTTTTCGTTTGCAGATTAAATATTTTTGTATTTATTTTGGTTTAATTTATAAAGAAACACGGGTAGATAATAAAAATCTTGTGGGGAAACCGACGACAGATTTGTCTGGTTTTGATCTCCCAGGAAGCTAGACTAAAGCTGCCACAACCGATGCATATTTGAAGCACAAATAGGGATAAAGCTGCCCTGATTCTGTGTTAGCGGTGACTCCTTTTATTCGTACTTCTTCTAATAATAGAGAACGTCTCGGGTGTTATTATTCATTCAATACTACTGAAAACAATTTTCAATAGTTTTCAATATCTCGAAGTCAAGAAGAACACCGAAGAATATTCATTACTTCGATGCCTAGTACCTTATAGAGGATTTGAAAGCTTGGAACATATCGGACAGAGCGAGTAAAAGAAAAAGAAAACGGATTTCTGATAGACCGTGTCCACGTATGAATTTTGTATGAGTTTGTCGACTCAAGATAATATCCGAGATACCTACTGATTTTGCCGTGAGGAGATATCCTTATGTACCCAACATGTCTCAGAGATTCCTTATCTCGCATTTAATTAGTTACTTGCTTTCCATAAAAAATGACGGAATTTTGGTTCGCGTCTTTGCTAAGTCTTATACGTAGTGTATTTCTGATGGGACATGCAGATGCGGTGGTGGCAAGGTTGCCGCCTTCGGGTTTGCTCGCCCGGGATTTAAGCCCCTTCTCTAGACGTTTGATTTTATTTTTTTAACCGTGAAATAGAGCGAAATTACGAACGTTCCACGAAGTTACGGACAGACAGAAAGATAGATAACGAAATTATTATATTTAGATTAGATTGAAAAGGCAGACTTGAATTTAGGTATCTAGTAAAATATTTTTGTATAGGATTCCTTAACCGTTTATTTTTGCTTCTTTTCTTTTAAGGGGAGGGTAAGGTTAATTCGTACAAAAAAAGGCATGTTTTTGTGAATTTTTTGTGACGACACAGTTAAAATCTCTTTATTAAAACTAATAGTACATTAAAGTATGACATTTGAAAAATATTGTGTAAAATTTTTAAGAAGAAATATTAAAAAATAGTGCAATGGCAGCAATTATTCGGACGTGTCTCGGAAAAAAGTAGAATTGCGGTGTCCATCATAACTTGGTGCCAGATCATCTCAAATCAAAAAATCAAAATTCATTCGTTAGATAATAGGTTTTCCCAGGTAACGCTGGGAGGGTTTTTCAAAATTTCAATTTTTCAATTTTTTGGAACACTTTGAAGGGAAAAACGCGATTTTTTGCGAAAAATATCGACTTATTTGTTATTAAAAAATAAAAATTAATAAGATATTTGAAAAAAAGTCTCCAGCGTTACCTCGTAAATTATGTACAGAAATAGTGTTCAAAATTTCAAAAGGATCGGTGCAGTAGTTTTGAAGTTATGATGGACACCGACTTTGAAAACGTGAGATGTGGGGAAAACGCTTTAAAGTTTTGCACACTGTAAAATTCAAAATATAACTCAACACTTATTTTATACTTACACATATGTCGATGCCATGTTCACACAGCAAAGAGCTTTCATCATCAGCATCTTTTTGTCCTTGTCTACGCAAAACCTCTCCAATACTCTTCCAATACAATAGCACGTCCGGTATTCCTCAGGTAGGCGCGTCTCTTAGCTGCCCGAGCAGGTATAGAAAATCAGTCTGAGTATCGCCCAAATGTTCATAATTTCGTCAATTTTGCTCCGATTGACTTGAAATTTTGACACAATATTCTTGCAATGTTATACATTCATTTAAAAAAATAAAAATAAAATGAAAAAAAAAGAGTTAAAAACCTTACCCCCCCCTTAACTCGTGGCGTCTGCTTGCTTATTTCCTTGACGAAAAAAATCGATTTTCAACCCTTTTCCCGTGATCCAATCGAGCTGAAACATAACAAGCAACATTGCAACATTGCAAGCAGACTCGTGGCGACGATCAAGAAGATCTATCAAATTTTCGTTAAAAAAAAATTAATAATTAAAGTATAATTTTGGATTTTAGAAATTTTAATGGTTTTTCTAAATCGAAATCATTACAAAAGTTTGATTACTACCGACGGCGGCCTAACGACGACGCCACGGAATATTTAAAATTTGAATTACTCCGTCGGTATAATAGGTACATAACTACGATTTTCACAGATGACAGCAAAATTGGGTATTTTGGGAAGAAATCAAATAATCATTTATTTCTTTTAGATTTCTGCTTAGTTTTCAAGAATTCTACATTACTCAAATCTGATTCTGACTAAATTATTTAACACTGGAAATTCATAAGGTACGATATTGCTGATAATTGAATCTATCAAAATCTTGACATCTCAAAACATCTGACATTTTAGAAATATAATAAATTCCTGTAAGTTTAGTGTTATGTTATATGTTTTAATTCGTTTTTAATTATTGTTATATTTAACGAAGAAAGGGAGTAGAGTAAAAACTTGGTTTTTATGGGTTACTTTTTTACTCCCTTTCTTTTAGCTCGTGGCGTCTGATTGCTTGCTTGTCAAGCAGACTCATGGCAACGATCAAGAAGATCTATCAAATTTTCTTTCAAAATTTTTAATAATTATAGTATAATTTTAGATTTTTAGAAATTTTGATGGTTTTTAAAAATTGGAAACCATACAAATTCAATGAGTAGGTTTAGATTTATCAAATGTTTGATTACTACCAACAGCGGCCTGAAGACGTTACGGAATATTTAAAATATGAATTACTCCGTCGGTATATGTAATAGGTACTTCACTACGAATTTCGAAAATTTATGACAATTGGTGACAGCAAAATTCGTTTTTTTGGGAAGATGTCAAATAATCATTTATTTCTTTTAGATTTCTACTACATTACTCAAATCTGATTTAGACGATTCTAAATCATTTGAATCGTCTGAAATTCTGGCTGGAAATTCATAAGGACGATATTGCTGATAATTGAATCTATCAAAATCTTGATTACATTGACTGACAAATGTTTTTAGAATTTAATCTTCAAAGTATGAAGTGTCTTATCAAAGCTGAAAACATCTGACATTTTAGAAATATATTAAAATCCTGTAAGTTTAGTGTTATGTTATATATTTTAATTCGTCTTTAATTGTTTAGATTTTCATTCTCCAAAAGGAATGTAAGAGTAAATAAAACGAAAAGAAAATTCAAATGGAGATAAAGAGATATTTTTAGAGACTTTTGACATAGATATTGACTGTTTAATTTTCAGTCAATCAATTATTTAATTACATTATGGTAAACTTAATTTACAAAGAAAGGGAGTAAAATAAAAACTTGGTTTTTATGGGTTATTTTTTATTTAAGGTTTTACACGACTCACTGCTTTAATACTTTATAAGAAAATGAAATAACACAAAGCACTTAAGCATTTTAGCACTAGCTTTTTAGTTAATTATAATTATATTATTTGCCGATAAAATGTTTTTCTTCCACCCACGTAATATTTTTTTTAAAACTGATTCGCCTTACTCACATTTAGAAAGTCAAAGTTGAGAAACATAAAAAGAAATCGACCCACATATTTGTTCTCAATAATTTAATACTTTAACTTGTACATACGATATCTTCTTCTTCTCAAATAAAAATGTATACACCCTCAGCATAATATTAAAATATTGTCTGTCGAAAAGTATAAAAAAAATATTTTAAACGAGGCGTTCATCTTCGTGGAAGAATAGTAAAACTCATTTTTAGAAACATCTCTAAAATAATAATTTAAGGTTATTCATAGCGGTTTGTATTACACAAAAAGTTTTCTTCGTTACTTAGAATATGTTTATTAGCGGGAACACTAGTTAAATTTTTCACAAAAACTGCTTCAGAAAATTTTCAAAAAAATTGTAAAGGTACTAAGGCATCAATATAAAAAAGATAAGGTAAGCCTATTATTTTGAATACATTTATCGTGTGTTTTATCTTCACCTCTACCTTATTTTTAGGACCAGATAAATATATTCTATGCAGGAGTGGTATGACATAAAGGAATGAACATTTTGAATAATTGACATATATTGAAGATGTTGAAGATAAAAAAGCAAAGGCAGTAATATTTCCACTGAGATGTCACTAGTCAAGGAAATTTCTCTGGAATCAATAAAAAGTTTTTAATTATTTATTTTGTGTGTATTGGTGCAGTAGAGCATATGCATAGAAGCTTTTCAGATTACAACTAATAAGTTACAGAATCATGTATCAAAAACATTCACCACACAATGTCAGTGAAGTACTAATGGAATCTCTACATCACCACTTTCTAAATTAGTTATCCTCGGTAACGGCATTCAAAACATTTTTTTTTAAATTTTTGGATATTACTTCCTTTGCATTTATAGACATCATATTCGTTATATTGATGAATATATTGAAGTTTTTACGGAACTGAAATATCTGTCTTTACTTATTCACTAGTTTTAAATCAATTAGTAGTCTCGTGGTATTTCTCGCAATGTTAGTTCTCGCGTCAAAGAGTGGTATGTTAATGCTGCGGTCCAGTATATGCTCATTCGTGCTAAGCGAAATATAATGTGTGCACGTGTGATGCATGTGAACTAACCCGTAAATAGAAGTCTAATGTGGTACTAATGTGTGGCTCTTGCGAAGTTAATAAGTGAATGAACCCCATGAACTAATTTGATTATAAATACTAGGAAAGCTCAAATGAATTTCTTATTACTCAAATTTATAGTTTTTGATTCAGTGCGTAATTAAGAAGTAGCCTTAAATTTTTAGATTTTTTTTTTGATGAATACACATTTTATAATGAAGTATTTTCATGAATCAATCAAAAATTAGAAAAATCTATAGACACACGAGATATTGAAAACAGAATCACTGTGTGAAATAAAGGGAATGGTATTTGAATGGAATTATGGCCAGTAAAAATCTGTCACACGAAGCAAGACTATGTATGCATAATGAAGTTATATGTTCAATACTAATGCGTGAAAGTAAAAATGAACGAATGAAGACTGAATGCGGTGGAAATGTGAAAATGCGCTCAGGCGCACGTGTGGGAAATGTTTGCTTATATAATGGACAAAATAATGAAATAAATAGAGATGTCTATAAAATAGTCGATTGAATAAAAAAGAGTCGCTGACATGGTTTGGTTGCATGCATGAGGAGAGAATGGTATAGAAAACATATGAGGCGAATGTTAAAGCCACCAGGAACATCACATTCCCAAACGATCTAGCGTGATCAGATGATTTATATATAATAATTTTGTCACGAGTCGTGGGAAGCAAGTAAAAGCAAACAAAACGCTAAAATAATTTAAAGTTTTTATTAATTTTACAAAAAGTCACTGAATATGAATTAAATCAGAGCACTATTCTTAAATTTATAGTCACTAAATATTTTTAGAATATTTCACACACTTACTTTTACACTATTTCTTAATTCACACGAATTTACGATATTTTTATCGCATCAATTACTTTAGAGAAAATTCTGTTCAATTTCGCACTTAGGTACTCTTTTGATTTTGTATCACACACGCGCTAGCAACATACGGTTCGCTTCTATCGTGTTTGTCTGCCGTCAACAATGCAAAAACGCCTTCGCTTTTATAGTTAAATATCTTTCTCGATGTTTGGATACTTAACGATAATAACCCAGTCGTTACGAGATTTGTGTGGATCATCCTAGAACAAGTATCTTCCAATTTTAGTGTAAATCGTTGCAATATGAAGGTAATAAAATCAAGATATTTATTTTATTTATTAAATTAAACATTCAGAATGTCACACATCCATTTAATGATGTCAAAGAAACTGACTCTTCGTTTCATTTTTAATTTCATTTCAAAAATGGCATTGGAAAGCATTTATTTACGTTCAAAGTTTCTAAGAACTATCGAAAACGAGAACCGACGACGCTAATACCAATAAATTGCACATCCTTTTCAGAGCTGGATAGGCATATTATTCTGCATCCTGTCTTCTGATATCGACAAGTAAGATTGCTTTAATGTAATCCTCCCGAGCCACAGTACGTCTTGTACAATTGAATTGTATTTTACCGAGCTTTTCCGCAGATAAAATATTCCACAATGCGATTTCATATTGGATTCCTACTTTGTTATCTCGCGGGTTTTGTATTCATATTTTGTCATATTTTGTGAATATCCAATTCGAAATTCTTGGGCGCATACAGCTGATGCTGAACCACTAATGATTGTAATATTTTATAGCTTAACGGATCAAGTAAACAATATTTTTAATCAATTTGTTTAATTATATAATAATTTCACATGAGGTCTGATGATGGATCTTGCAGTGAGATCCGAAACGTCGGAAGAGAAAGAATATTCCAGAAATTCACACAGAAATTAATGTCTCAGGATCGTGGGGGTGGAAGACAAATGGAACACCTAAAATTAATTAATGTTTTTATATAATCACGCAGTCATTGGACACAAATGTAACTGGAGCACTGTCCTCTTAATTTAGACGTGGGTCTGAACTATTAATAATGACGTGGGTCACAATGAGACAGTGAATGGTTTATACATACGACCGATGCGGCGCAGAACGGTCTTGCTGAGTAGTGTTAAAAATGTCAACCAGGCGACGAAAGAGCAGGATTGGGAGCTCACGAAACGGTCTTGGGTACCCGGTGGGTACCATTCGCTGTTCTTTTAATTCACACTAATTGCACTACTCACTCGTTTGTGAAACACTTTGTATTCGTCTTCTAGAATATTAGCACGTCTGTTATCGAACTTTTTCACTATAGAACGCTCGGTAGGAAGTTTATTTATTTCGCTGGTTAATATAACGCACACTGGATCGTTGTTGGTTTCACTTCTATGGTCTTGTTTCGCTGTCAAAACACTTGTGGTACGTGTAGCGGTTATGTTGCGCTTTATATAGGGAATGTAATTTCGCCATCACTCGGGTATGATTCACTGACTTCTAAGGCCCGGTTTATTAAGTTGGATTAAATTAAATGTTCGTTTAAATGAAAATCCGTAAAAATCTATGCTTTATTTTTCCGTAAAAATCTATGCTTTGAAGCATCGGATCGATGTATTGGTGAGAACGCAAAAATCTATGAATGAACTTTAATTTACTGTAATCCAAGTTATTACAACCGCGCCTCGGCCTTTCGAGTAATTTCTAATGATTCTACTGATTCTAGATTACTTAGTTATATGTAGTTCTTCTTGATTTAGGATCTCGTGACAACATTTATAGCTTATTGTATTGATTTGCTTTGTTAATGTCTAAAAATTAATTTTGAATAATTTTTTCTTTTTTCAAAAGAATAAACACTTATACAGCTAATTCACCTGCAATAATTGAGTCGCTAATATTTGTTATGGCCTATGTAACGTAATTAAAATTTTACGAAAAAGGTTTTGGTCATCCTACATTTTTTTAATTTATACATACTTGGCCCGCTTTTACAGAACGTAGAAATTGGTCATTTAAAAATGAAGAAAATATAGAACAAAAAAAAATACTTTCGTAACATAGTCCATTACTGATCTAATTATAATGTGAATATATTCGTGAGATTCAATTTTCATTTGCGATATGTCACCATAATTTTCAAAACATGCAGCTACCAAAGGTTGCTTAATATGATATGGGGTTAAGTTTATTTATTAAATAACTAAAATATTTATATTGCTTAATTATTATTATATTGCTTAATGATTATAGATAATAATCTTTATTTATTTTATGTATGTGAAATATTATTCAAGGATAGTTTTGGTATTGGTATGGTGAAATTATTTTGATTTATAACGATGCATTTGGGATCGGGTTTAATTATTCTATAATTTAGGCGACTTTTGGTTTCGTTTTGTTAAGCTTGGTTAGTTAATTAAGTGTCATTGCAACTTTATCGGATACCCACAAAATAGGTTCAAATTATGTTAGCGGTTGACTGGTAAATGCGCTATATATATATATATTTTTTTTTTCCATCGCATGAAATCCGCAAAGCAAATTGATCAACCGATCATCGGCGTGGTGTATTTGATAAACGTATATCGTATGGAAAGAAATGTAGCGGCGTTCCGCGACGGAAGAGATGCGGTGGAAGATCCGCGCAGTGTAGCACAGGCCTAAAAGTAGCAAAATATAATAAGTAACCAACATAATTTAACCACTCGTCCTAGAGTAGAAATTTTTATGATCTTTAATGTAATTTTTTCACATCTTTCGACAAACATTTTTACTGTCATGTACCTCCTGGTTTTAAAAAAATATATTAGATTAGTTTTTTAATCGCACTGATGAATTAACATATATTGTCAAACTAGCGATTTATTAATAAGTGATTAATAAATTATTAAATCCCTTATCACGAATAAAATTATTATACTATTCCCTAATTCGTACTATTTTGCAATTTATCATTCATCTTTGAACACTTTCTTTAACATTCACAAGAAAATTCCATCCAATTCTGGCACGTAGTAGTCGCATTTATTGATTTCGCCGAAATACTACGACTGGGCACCCCGGTCGTTGTCCCGCGCGTACTTCACACCAATCGAAATGTCAAAATAAACTCCATTGCGCAGCTGTCTGTCCCGCTTTAAATAGCTATACGCTGATCTTTCGATCACTCGAGATTCTTTTATTTTCTAGTGTTTAGGAGAAGGTTTAGGCCGTTCCTCCCGAATGTTGTAGAAAATATAAGATTGCTGCAGGCCATTCTGGATCATTTCATAGTTTTGAAACGGACAGTGCGCAATTTCTTCTGCTTACCATTTCCATTTTTTAAATAAATAAACCCAAGTGCTTATAAATATTTAAGTTTAAATTAAATTTGATTGAGTTTATTTACTGTTTCTTTTTGGCCGCATTCAAATATTTAGATTGCTCTAAATAATATGTAATAAATTAATTTACGCAAGATTTTTTTTTCAGATTATTGCATATATGTATATCAATGCTCATCTTGACTGTTAACATATTAATTAATCAAAGATGTGTGTGTATTCCGGGAACTGCCGAGCCGCGAGACGCCTTGCGCCAGAGATACGACGTCCACATCCGCCGGTATGAACTATGCGAGTATAATATGTTTTGTATGAGCAAAGACCTACCATGGAGATTTTTGTTAAGTATACATGAAGAATTAAATACATTGGTACCAAAAAAGTTTATATTACTAATTTATCATTATATTTTGTCAAGATTGACATAATATAATAATAAATTAGACAACAAACGAAGTGCTCTGGTACCTCTAAATTTATTTGAAATCGCCACGTCATTTCTATCGTGTGTTATATAAATCTGTTAAACTGTCAAAAATTATATAAATCGCTATATTGTTTTTTTATATAAAAAAAAGTGATTTCAAAGAATACAAAGAAAATTTATTTACTCGATTGTGTGATCGTGATCGTGACTTGATTGGCTTTGATTTTTTTTATTTCTAGTAAGCGTCAATTTTTTTACAACTTTTTGTAGTGAAATAAGCTTGCATTTATACATATATTCATTAATTCTGTTTCCGAGATAATACCTTTTCCTTCTTTTTTGATAAGTTTTCTTATTTATTTAAAATATAACAGTAACCTTAAATACATACATCAATATAAGAATGTACCAAATCTTTGTTATTTTTATTTTAAATTTGTTTTCTCATTAGTTCTTAATTAAATTTTCAACTCCCATACACTTACTTTTTGTTTTTATTGATGTGTTTATTTTCAATTTGAATTTTGGTTATATCCTGATGAAGGGACCATTTGCACCAAAACATGTTGATAATTCAATAAATAATGGTTTATATAAAGTGTTTTTGTAAGTGAAAGTCATAATGTTTTTATTAATAAAAGTCATAATGTTTATTCACAAATATAATTTTTATTACCAAAGCACCTGACACCTGGTATAAACTCAGGTGGAGTTGAGTGTTAAAACACTATCCATATATTGATTTAATATTTACTTAAATGCATACTATGCTCATGAAATATTCTTTTCGCATTTTTATAATGCAATGAAAATTATATTTATCTTTCCCCACAGTTTCTTACAGTTAAAGTATACTCGTAATATGATTATCGAAGAATGGCAATTTGACAGACCATAGGTACCATAAAGGTAAAAATCATAGGATTCCGCTACTCACGTATTTTTTTATATATTGGTAATAGATAATATGCACCTACGATATACATACCTAATATGAGGTATTGCTCTATCCAGAGATAATAATATTTGGATTAATGATGCTTGTAAGCGTTGTTTTAAATGGTTACATAAGAACCGTTATTAGAGATTTGTATCCGATTGTATCGATGGTTAGTAATAGATTTTTCGCATTTCAACTGACAACCATCGATGTACTAGGTAACAGATAAATCGTAGACAATCAATAATATGGATATATTACCTCAGATTAGGTTATGTAATAATTATGTGATGTAGATTTTTTTATAATATTTCTAAAAAAATAATTATTAATTCATTTCAGTAGATATTTTTGTGTGTATTAATTTTTCTAAGCCACTGGATAATCTTATAAGGTTATTATGATTTTTTATCTGATTTTTATTGAATAATGAAGAACTTACTCTTTTGGTATGTTATAGGAAGCTTAATGCGCAATTTATTAATCATTCATACAAGTACTCTTTTGCTTATTAAATAATAAGTTTGGAAGTAATCGCTGAGATTGCTTAAGTGCTAGTTCCATAATAAATAGCTTTTCTTCTTTGGTTATGGATGGTCTGGAGAATTTTATTTTTTAAATAAATAAAAGAAGGTAATAAATTTGTTTTGCGAATGCCATGACAAATAATGTCACTGTTCACGCTTATTTTAATATTCCAATTGATTTTTTTTAACTTAAGCGAAATGTTGTCGCATCACTTTCTTGTAATTCTCAATTAACTCCAAAATTCTAAAGAAATTCTCACCGAGAACTCAGATTATTTTATTTACTCAGGAAGCTAAACGTCTAATTGACTATGAAATTAAAAGACCCATCAAGGATCCGCTGTAAAATTACCTTGAGCCACGTCACATTGAATTTGTAAAAAGAATATGCGTTTTTTTTGTAATATATAATTTAATATCGAAATATTTTATTAAATCGGTCCAGCCCTCCAAATACTGGGCCGTGAAAAGTACTTTAGGTAAATACTGACCAAATTACTTATTTTTATATTTTATAAAATAATAATATAAAATGTTAAACAATTTAGTGAAAAGTAAGAAAATACCACGAGCATTGAAATTTATGTAATGTTTGAACTTAATTAGCATGACTGCATGTTTGAAAACATCAGAGATTCTCATACTTTCCAACTATCTTCGAGAACTTGTTCACGGAGCAACGTTAGAGATTCTTTATCGGGGGAGGGACGCATAGTTACACAAACGATATGAAAACTTTCCAAGGAAACGTACTATGCAGTTACCGGTGCTTAAAAAAAGAAAAGTTTTAAAACAATTGCTTTGTACACGAGATGTAAGAGACTTTGGATACAAAATCTAAAGAAAAAGTGTACCGAGAAAATAATGGTGACTGAATTACTTAATAAAGGAGAGCTCGAATATAGTTTCCTTATATAATTTTTTTTTTATACTTTTAACGAGAAGTGAGACTTGATCACTTTTCACCCTAAGAGACCAAGGTTTTGAACTAATTAAACAAGTGAAACAGGTAAGAAATGTAACAAGAAATAATGATATCCAACAATAAATAAATAATAAAATAAATAAAATTGTGTTACCTAAAGTGCTACACTTTGAATGATTTTAGTAGAAATTATTACGCAGTTAAACAATCAATCGTGCATGTACAAAAAGCAGCAAAAACAGATTTTTTATCTAGTAGGTACCTATCATAATTGTCCTTCTTAGTATTTTTAAGGTAAGCAATGCGCTTGTGCTGTGAAGAGAGAATTTACTTTCTATTACACACTTAATCACTGGGCGATAAGACAGGCGCCTGTCTTTTCGCCAGATAACAGACACCACAACGTTGTAATCAACAACTATATACTTTTAATGACATGTCTACATAAATTTTAAATGTAAATTTTTATATAAAAAATAGCTAATAATTTTTATATAAGTTATATATAAGGCGGGGTAAGGACAATTCGGTGAAAAAAGACATGTTTTCAAGAATTTTTTTAAGCAATACAGGTAGTGCTAGTTTATTTACTTATTTTTTATGTAATAATAAATTATTTATACATTATTTAAAAAAAATTTCATTGCCAAATATTTATTTTTAAGCGAGTGGCAGTGAATCTCCGGAGGCGCCTCGAAAAAAGTTATTTTGCGGTGTACATCATAACTCAAAACAAAACCATCTGAAACAAAAAGATGTTTCTCGAGGTAACGCCGCGCGTACAGATTTTTTTTTTTGATTTTACAATTTTTGGCAGCACTTGGAAGCAAAACACCGATTTTCGCTAAAAAATTGGCCAATTTGTTACTGTAAAATTAATAATTATTAAAAAAAACCTGGTGAACCTAGTTGCCTGGTGAATTATGTGAAAATGTACTGTGCAAAATTTCAAAATGATCGATGCAGTAAATTTTGAGTTATGCCGTACACAGACTTCAAAAATGTCAAGTTCCAGAAAAACGCTTTAAAGTTTTGCACAATTTAAAATTCAAAATAAAACTCGACAATTATTTTATACTTACACATTGCCGTCGATGCTAGATCCATACAGCAAAGAGCTTTTATCAAGAAGATCTAGAGCATCTTTTTGTCTCAAAGCACTTCCAATACAATAGCGCATCCGGTAATCATCAGCGCGTTCATTAGATGCCCGAGCAGTTATAGAAAATCAGTCGGAGCATCACTCAAAGGTTCATAACTTGGTCAATTTTGCTTCGATTGACTTTATACATTTTTACGATTTTATACATTTATTTAAAAAATTAAAAGTAAAAAATAATTAAATAACCTTAATATAAATACAAAATATAAGAACAGGACTACTCGAATACTAAGAATTACATGAAGCGATGGAAGTTGAAAAAATAAAATAAATGTTATAATATTCAGCATCACTTTTAGCTCTAAAACCCCCGGTGGGTCTTCTCAAGGGTCTTCTTCCTCTCACATAAGTCTTGTTCCTCTCTCCACTCCACTGCAGTCCGAATCTCCAAGGCAGATATATCACCAAGGCAGTACACTTGGACCGACACTCTTTTATACATATATATATATATATATATATATATATATAGTATATATATATCAATCAGTTTTTATAACAATCAGTAGACATCGGAATAAAAATCGGTTATGCTGACGATACGGCTATTATTATAAAGGGTGATACGTGGGTGGAAGCATATACAAGGGCACAGACAACTATGACAGATATTAAAAATACTTTGGATAATCACTTATTAACACTCAAGGCAAAAAAATCATGCTTTTTGGCCTTTTCGATTAAAAAAATAGAGAATTTCCCCATCCTAATCTACATTACAATACATACATGTACTTTAAGCATAAACCATACATGCAACTGTGATTCAATCGATAAAAAGATAGAAACAAGACATCTTGGGCTGACAATTGATGAAAACCTACGTTGGGCTCCGCACATCGAATGTTTAAGCTCCAAAGTGAGAAAATTGATATACATATTTTAAACTCTACGTAGCTTCATGAAGCTCAGTCTTCTAAAAATGGTATATTATGCACTCTGTCAAAGCATTATTAGCTACTACATGTGTGCATGGGGTGGTGCGGCTCTAACTATATTAGACCCTTTAATAATGTCTCAGAAGTGGGTTATACGGGTAAAAATTAAAAACCATTTAGAAATAATTCCGAAGACCTATTTAGAGATTTTAAGGTGCTTGATATTTTATAAAAAAAAACAACATATCACATATACTACCTGAATCTAGAAATACTAGAAGCACAACATCGGGAAATGTTTTAGTGCCGAAAATGGAGACAAAATTTGGCCAACGCTTTTTCATGTTCTGTGCTCCAAGAATTTACAATATATCACCATCGGACATTAAAGGGTTAAAAGTGAAACATTCTTTTAAACATAAGTTAACAAAATGGTTACTTAATGTAGGTAGACTTAAAAACGAAAGCAGTGTGTCAAACGTGACAGCTTAGATTCTATTGTAAATCGTTTTTGTGTGTATTATAATTCAAATACCTTCTCAAATTATGATTTGATTTTTTTTTCTATGTGATGTGAATTATATGTAATATGTTTTGATTTTTATCTCTATCTGAAGTAAATTTGTTAGGTGCACTTTATAAGTATTACACACTTATTATACACTAATTATTAACTAAATTTCAAAAACAGTACAGGTAGTTGCTTTAGACCAGAATAGTCTAGTTAAGCAACTACCTTTACCTTTTCTATGTAAAAAATAATTTAGAATAAATAAATAAAAAATATATATATATTGATGGCTCCTACGTATTATTCGTAATATCGCAACCCACAAATCGACGATTTTGAGTTTTTTGTGTATTTCATATGTATTTAATTATATCTTTAATTCCAAAAAGAAAAAAATATTTTTTTTATAATAAAGAAACAATAAATATTGTAAAATATATTTCTTTCTTTCTTGGAGTTAAGAATATAATTAAATACATTTTGAAATACACAAAATACTCAAAGTCGTCGATTTGTGGGTTACAATATTATACATAGGAGCCGTCGATATAGATTTGAGGACATTGTTGCTCCATCATAATTTTAGCCATTCTAAGCTCCATCGTCCTATTGGTCTTGAATTTAGCAGGGACTTCGGTGCTTGTTGTACAGTCATTCTCTCCACATGACAATCTTAGAAGAAATTTATAAATTTTATAAACCTTAAAAAAGTATAGAGCCTATTTTTGTAACGAATTTAATAATTTATATTTTCAGGTACAGGCATCGACACCAAAAATCATATTACGGTACATAAAGCAATGTATGCTTATTTTGATAATGTTGAATTTGATTCTACAATATTTGAGTGTCCTTCAACTGCATCCAATTTAAATTATTTGGTTTTTCATAAATCTAGTAAAATATGTGGTGAGTACGGATAGTGGTAGCCGTCCAATAATTTGTAAATAAACAATGATATTATTTGATGTGTAACATCGTGATCATTACGTCACTCTTAATCATAATAAAAATATTCACATTTCATCAATGTTTCAACAACACCCATTTCATTAATCCTTCATTAGCGCGAACGGTGTTGCCACTTTATGGAACATGAACTCGCCAAAGTTCTCGATAAAATTTGACCACCTCACGAAAAGAGATAAAGAGTGCAAACTTTTTCAATAAAGAATCTATATAATAGAAAACATAGTTTTATTTAGGGGTGTTTACTTGGATTGGGGTGGAAATCAAATCCTTCGATAATTAAACATAACGTGTAGAATAAATACAACCGCGTTTTGAATATCGTATGATTGGCGCATCAATTTGTTTTCGTTCGTAGGTGGGCGGGAGGTTGCCATCTATACTTTCTGTTATTTAATCGTATTTTAGGTAAAACTCTTCTATTAATAAAACAGCACTTTTTGTATTTGACCAGGTGAATAAAACTTCTTAAAAAACTTATGTATCTACAATAAAAGTATTTTTTTGTGCATTTTTCATTTTGATATGATCTTTTTCGTCAGTTTTTTATATATTTTGATATGATGAAGTGCCCAGTTAGAAATTTTTTTCCTGTGGCAATTTTTTTCAAAGCAAACCTTTACTTCAAAGGGCGTGCTGATTCCTTTTTTGATCCCTGACTGGATCAGGTAGTCTGAAGGGCCTTAATATAACGTATGTAATTTAATGTAACGAAGAATATGCTTTTCCTTGATCAGGATTGATCCTTTTAATGGATCCGAGAAAAGATACTCACTAAATCACAGCAAGGATTCATATATTACAGGTTTAACTGAAGAAATGTTCTACGTATCAATTGTATATTGCCTCTATGTAATTATACAATAACGGTAGGGCGCTGGTTGACGCCTTATGTGCTTAAATGGTTAACTATTTGCAACAAACATTACCTTAATTTAATTCTCGTTCTTAGAGTGAAAGTTGAAATATAACAGAGATTAGTTATGACCTGTCTTACTCTGTATGTAGATTAAGTAAACTTAGAACTTGATGATACTGACGATGACGATGAGGAATGATGACTTAGATACCCTTAGACCTATGCAGAATTGCCCAATAGAGGATAGCGATGAATCAAATGGTCTGTTTGGGTGTCTAAGTCTTAAGTTTAATCAAAATTCCGTGCCCACCATTAGATATCTCGGCTCGGTAATCATTGCAAAAGTGAACATCAATACATTCGTAAACACAGGCAAACACCGGCGAAAATGAACATAAACGCTACGATAATAAAGAAGTCCAGCTCTGATACCTCGATTTCACAATCCACGGAGCAGTTCCCAGCGCGACACCCACACTCGGAAACACAGGCGTACAGTGACAGGAGTACTCTTCAATCCTGAAATGCCTTCTACGAGCAAATACTAGGCCTATAAGCTTATGCTTCGACTGATGATGATTTACTCATGAGCATTAACTACGGGTGGATAAGACAAAGATGCTAAGATAATCCGGCGGTGTAATGAAACTAGCCAGAATCAGGGCTGAACACGTGAGAGGAAGCTTTAAAGTCGCTTTAAGCGCCGAGAAGCTTAAGTAGACTAGGGCCTGAATTCAGATTCAATACTTAGGTGATTCAAAGGTTAAGGTAAGGCCTTAAAAGTGTTATTTAGCCTGAAAATTACGCTTTTAAATCGTTATTTACCTTTAAATTATCTAAGTATGGAATCTGAATTTGGGCATAAAATGATAAAGTATGAGTACGTGACGCGTAGACCAGGTAATCACGTTGTCGAGCAAGTTACCAAGATTGCTACGTCCAAAAAGTCAGGTATAGATCATAGGTTACCTGGAGATCAAATATATAAAATAAACTGATTTATTATTAACCATAATGAACAGGATCAATTATTATAATAGCATTATTAATTAATTAACAAATTACGAAAAATTTAGGTAAATCTGATCTCAGCAGATTTAAAAGAATTAGCAATAGGTTGTTCAGAGCGAATGAATGAGGACATAGCGGTAGAAAATAAATATGAAGCAATTGTTGACGGCGCCAGAGAGAGAGAGCAATCGCGGAAGACGTGGCGTGATTAGATTAACCCAATACTAGAAGATGGTCCTATAAGGAGCCTCAAAAATCGACGAACATGCATGCGAAGAAGCATGGATGTGGATGAGGCGAGAGTTTGGGATGAATGGTCTTTGCTCAGTGAGTCTATGCTTATAATTTATTCTCGCGAATGAAATACGTTTACGTAAATGTCGATAGTATAATTTTTCGTTAAATGTTTTATAAAAATTTAGTTAAAATATTCTCCGTCTACTACTCTGAATATTCTTAGTAGTGATTTATAATTTATTATTGGCCAATGAAACGTCTAGTGTTAGAACCCGTTGTGATCGTGATTAACCAAGGATCTTTTGAAGATGTGGTGAAAGCTAAACTAACGTCATAGAAATCTACACGAAGTAAACGAATTGATTATAATTCCTATTTTATCTATACTAATCACCTAATCACCTATCAACCTAATAGCTATCATAACGAAAACCTTGCCCCAATTTCGCCGCATAATCTTGATTAATATAGCTATACTAAGTTGTATTCGGGGTAACTGCAAATTCTTTATAGAAGCAGTGCTGGAATCGGATTGCATAATAACACATAACAAAACATTTAACGAGCCTAACATTCTATACACTTATGTTGAAATAAAATACATTCACCATATAGAATTCGTCTTGAAGAAATAAAACGTCTCCGCTTGGGGGACGTCACAGTAAAATTGTTCGAGCAGCGTAAGGGAAAAAATCCACATATTAAATAATATTGAAATAAATAATTATAAACAATTTGATTTTAGTAAATGTGATTACGATTCCTTCGTATGCAATATTCAACAAATATTATATTAACTTTGATTTTTCCCCACGGGGGTTCCAGCCCCTCCCGGCTCGCTGGAGCCCAATGGCTAACATCCTGATTAAAGCTTTAGCCTCTCATTCTGTCCAGATTTAAATCCAATCCCGTGACTCTGATCTGCAGCTGGAGCGATCCCTCGAGGTTCTCTACTTTTAGGCGACGCACATCAGGAAAAAATCTCCCACGTCTGATGTTGAATTATCATGAAATAAGTTCCACGGTTTAGTCATATAGGCTAAAGATATTATTAGATGCTTGTGTGGTTAATGACAAAGCTGATCCTACTGGAAAAACCCATCCTTTTCAGAATGCTTTTCAGAATCAGATTCAGACCAGCGTTGCCGAGAAGTTGATGTTATCCAAAAGGTTAATTGATAGATATTGAAGTGAAAATAATCCTGTATGAAGGTTGCAGCTGGCTGTGAAATTCTTGTTGTGCATTTTTCTGCTAAGAGTGAGAACCCCGAGAGATCTCTTTGTACAGCCTTTGTACAGCAAAAGAAGGAGTATGATGAATGATGATAAATGATAAAATATGTTAGTAACATCCTATTCCGATCGCGTATGACGTCCAAATTAAAGGTTTGGCTGATGTACGGCTATCTGTTTCGCGTAAGTGGAACTTTCTTCAGCATTCAAAATCGGAATCTGCAATCGCCAAGGCATGGGGCGTAAAATACATATAAGTTTCTTCCCTTCGCGATGTTTGATGTGAATCAACGCCACCATCAGATCACCCCGTCTTGCTTGACTGACCCTTTTTAATGGGGTAGAAACGTACTTTTTATTCCTACGTAGCCCCATGTGAGTCGTCTCAGATGTCCTGAACACCCCAGGACCGAGAGAAAACAAACCCCGCCATTCGGTTCTCCATTCCGACCATTTATAAGAAGTCGCTCGTCTAAATATCAGTAACCTGCCACGAGTAATAAACGTTCCACCTGTGCCGGGACCCGAGCCATATATTGCGCAATAATTTCGAGACGCTTAGTCACCCGAGAACCTAAACGCTTTATCGGATAATGCATTATATTGGTAAGTGAGAATGATTGAAGATGGAGATCGTATCGTATTTTGGTTTTGGTCTCTTCCCATAATAAATTAAAGTATGGAAACAGATAACGAGCGCTTGACCCTGCGTGAAATTAAATGCGTTTCCGCGTTTACAATCTCCCTGCTCCAAAACACGCTACGATTTAGAATGAAAATAAATCATAATAGAATGAATATCTTATACATTACACACGAGAAATTACAAAATAAAAATAAATAAACTTGAAGAGACTTAGAGCTGTTAAAGTTGCCGGTCCACGGCGAATGTCCGTTTAATAATGTTTCCAGCTTCTTTGTGTGTATATTTATTTTCCAGCGCCTTCTGGTACAGTTCCTTCCTAAGCAGGCGTAGTCTCCGGCTGCTTTGAACCCCTGAAAAAGACTCCGTGCTCTTCTGGCTGCCGCTCAATTTATTCATTCAGAAATGTATTGCTATATATTACGCAACATAATTAAAACTCACGTGTAATTATCCAATAATATAAAATAAACCCTGTCTCATCTATTATCTATTTTTTAAATTTTTTTATTTATTTAAAATATAATTGAAACTTAAAAGGTTTATGGATAACATTTTTATATAATTCAATATAAGAAATAATAATATAATTTAGATACAAAGTCATTTTTTTTATAGTTGGCTGAGTTTTAGCATTTTTGTCACATCTGATTTGAATTTGTCAGTGGTCAGTTGTTTGGTCTGTTGTGGCTGGTCATTGTATAGTTTTAATCCGTCGCAAATTAGTCGGGATTGTTCTGTTTTTGTTTTGGCGTGTGTTATGTGATAGTTTTGAGTCATTCTAGTGTTGTGTTGGTGTTTTTCGTGTATTTTGTGTAATTTTATTTCTTCATCTTGTATTTCGCCAATTGCTATTCTGTGAATGATTTTAAGTGTTTCGATTTTTGTAATGCTTTCGATGTTTAATTATTGTGTTATACGGTTTAGAGTTTCAGTTGGTGTCCTGCATTTCAGATCATAGACCATTTTTAGTATTTTGTTTTGCTGTCGTTGGAGTCTGTTTAGGTTAGTTTTGTTTCTGGTTCCCCAGAAGGGTATCAAATATCCTATTCTACTTTTAACGTATGCCTGGTACATCAGAATTTTTACGGTCTTTGGTGTGATTTCGTGTATTTTGTGGATTAGGCTGGTCAGTTTTGTTATTTTACATTTAAATTACTTTGTCTATTTGAAAGGTCCATTTGAGATGTCTGTCTATGTTGAGTCCTAAGTATTTAGTATTTTCTAGTTCAGTGAGGGTTTCGTTATGTATTTTTATGTCCATTTTATGCGTTTTTCGTTTGGCCTCAAAGTTAATGTAGTTACATTTTTGAGCATTTAAAGTTAGAATATTTATGTTTGTCTATTCAGTTAATATGTCTATGTCTTTGTTGATTTGTTTTGTGGTTTCTATGTCATTATTGTTTTCGTAAAATAATCCGAGGTCGTCTGCATGTAGTATTATTTTGCCTCTGATATTTAGCTGCTCTAGGTCATTTATGTATATTATTTAGAGTAATGGTCCTAGGATTGATCCCTATTCCATCAGAATTGCGTTGATTTCAAAGTGCAGTAAAATAAACCGTGTGTAATTGCCTAATATGTATACTGAAGCAAGCCACGACCTAAATTACATCCACGGGACAGTTATATTACACGCCTATATATTTATTACGCAACACCAAAAAGTAGGTATGTATAAATACCCAATGCGATAAAGAAAGGCCGCGATTTAAACACCTCTGTTTAAAAGCTATACCAGGGTTAGGTTAGAAAATAAAGCCGTACATTATAAAAAAGGATCGTTCAGTATGTCTAGAATAACCATTACCTACCAATAATAGAAAAAGAGACGATAATAATAGAAATATAAAAATCTTAGCTTTCCGGTGAATTGTTCCTTGAGCGAATGTGTCCCTTCAATCTAGAATTCCAATTGACATTTTCTTTACATTTTAAGGCTCTAAGTGTGTATGATAATAATCCTTTTGTAACCTCTTAAAAAATACGGTGCCCTTTGACTTCCAAAAAATGCGATCACGTATCGAGATTTTCTTTCTTTATCCACTATCAAGAATTTCACAATCTTGCAAAAATGTGCCGCTTCTTCTCCTTTTAACCAGCTTCCCGGCCTCTCGCAATTCCGTCCACCGTAATGCAAAGACATAGTGGTCTCTCTGATTGGTCCAAATCCCCAAACGGCTCTCCAGGTTTAAAGCCTTGGACGTGTTCGTTGGTTAATTATTTTCTAGCGACAGCTTCTCGAGGAAAACTAAAAATGTTACGTATTTTATGGAAATTCTCCGAAAGTGAAAAAATCAAGCCTAAATGATTCCAATATTGCTCACGTCCGCCGCATACTAAATATGTTAGGAGAAAACATGCGAAGCTGAGTATTAGGGATTTATTAACCCGAATCATTTTTTTTTTTTTTTAGATAGAGATGCGAACAAGGAATTCATGTCACATCAATATTCTTACTATTTTCAAATTAAGCTAAACGCTTGTGCTATGAAAATAGGACTAACTTACTCGTCTGGAGTGAGATTCGAACCTGCGACCTTTGGATCACGAGGCGAGAGTCCTAACCACAAGACCAAAAAGCTACTTTATATTCCAAAAATAGCAGATATATATTTCAATGTAATATTTTTATTAGTGTCGATTTTAATAAATCCATTCTATCACAAGCTGTGTATTAGGGACAGAAGAATGTGGTCCTTTAGTTTCTCTGAATACTCGCGCGGTAAAACGGCATCATATTAAGTAGGTATTAACTGTATTTTTTGTATTAATTGTAACTTTTGATAATCTATTTCATTAAGGTAAATAAAATGCGAAATCTGTTTTGTGATGACGGTGAATCTATATGATGACGGTGAATCTTTGTAATGTAAAAAAAATTACATTACAAAGATTCACGTCTTTGTAATGTAAAATATAATTGGGCAGAGAATTATAAAAGCCAAGTACATGAAATAGAAATCCTTTATGAGAATGTGTAAAAAAATTACGAATGATGACGTCTAAGAAAAAAATATGTAAAATAAACAAAGCCAAAGGTATAATTAAATAGTTAAAATGACATTGATAAACTGAGCACCCAATATGAAAAGTGTTAAAATAGAACCTCGATTACCTGAGCTTCCTCGAACCGTGTATTTTTCAAGAACTTGTATAATTTTCCGAACGCGAGTGCGCGTACTTCTGACTTGATGAGTGCACACGTGACTGGTGAGACCCTTACAGCTCACCCACCCCTACAGATATTGGCAGGCAACGTAATAATAAAAAATATGTTTTTTACCACGCTTATACTAGCTTCATCTGTTTGTCTGGATGGAATCTTATAATCGCTTCGCCCGCGTCCCAGTGTCCAAACAAACTGAAATTTTGCGCGCAGACGTATTCTTGACGACAATATATGAATTATAATTATGCTTAAATAAATATCGTAATTAAATAAACAAAGTTTTATATGTAAAATTATCAATGAGCCCACTAAAAGAAGTTGCCAGTTTCCTAATGAAGTGATTTTGTACGCAAGGTAATATTAAGACTAAAAAGTAGAAAATTTATCACATGAAATTTTTTTTTTTATAAAAATCCACGTTTAAATGTACCTACTATATATTTTCTATATATATAATATATATTTATATAATATATACTATATATATAATATGTTTTCGGCCACAAAATTGTTACTTCAATCTCCAAATAAAAGCATGGGCGCTTTCCCTACATCAACAACAGAATTCTGTATTCTATATCAATATCGTAAGCGCCCACCTTTTATTTGGAAAGTGAGGTAAAAAGTTTTTGGCAGAAATTTTATTTTTTACGTTTTACTACATTAAAAAAATTTTTTTTTTCATGTAATATAATCTTAAGTATACCTTTTTTAGGGACGATAATACCTAATTTATAAAAAAATATATAAAAATAAATTAAATTATAAAAAAAGAAATGAGGTGTTTTTGTTTTACTTCTAAGTTATACGTAATATGTAACCAAAACATATAAAAAACGGAATAAAGATTCATGTAACTTGGATATCTAATATTGAATAACAATAATACTATAGAAGAGTTTCAATGAACGCGTACAACTCGTGAGCTTTATTATGTTCGTCTCCAAAATTTAATAAAAATATAGATTCTTGTCCATATTCACTTAAGTTTTAGTGTGCAAAATACTTATTGGACCAGAAGATAATTTGTGTCAAAACATGGGTTCAAAATGAAAAGTTTGAGCGTTTTTATATGGAAAATTTTGAGACGTATCTTTGGGCCAGCTTTAGAAAATTAAATTTAGCGAGGGATATTGGACGGAATATCATAATAATGGAATATCGAACAGTTTAACACAAAATAAATTTTTAAGTTTTTTGTTTGTAACATTGTGGAAATTCATTATTAATATTTAAAAAAATGAGTTTAAACAACACTGTTCTATTCCACTAAATATTTATTAAATTGTAACGTTTTCGAGATTTCTCTCATTGTCAATAACACATTTACAACTTAAATGTGTTATTGACATATATATGTTAATATTAAGATTTTCGCGGGTGAAAGATGAAGGATTATTTTCTAGGATAACCCGCGTATTGTAGTCTTGAAAAATAATGTTTTTATTTACCCAACGTTTCGGACAGATAGCACTGGCCATTTTCAAAGAGAATTTTTTTTTCGCCTTGTATTTCGAGTTCTGTTTTGAATTGATGGCAAGCACACCCGTTCACTCCAGAAATCGAGATCCAAGTGATCACTTGGATGAAGGATTATTTTATAGGATAACCCGCGTATTGTAGTCTTGAAAAATACTGTTTTTATGTACCCAACCTTTCGGACAGATAGCACTGGCCATTTTCAAAGGGATTTTTTAAAAATATTATATATATATATATATATATATATATGTTAGTTCTAACTACTTTGGGGGTAACCCGCGTCAAATTCTGGTCGTCAGGACCAGTCGTCTGCCGACGTTTCGAACAGATCTCACTGTTCATCTTCAGGGCGCCTTGTCGATGAGCTGCTTCTCCAAAAAGCGTACAACCGTTTGGGTCCGGAGCTCACCGTCAAGTGAAAGTTTGAAAAATTCTGCGTCAGGTGTTTGTGGAGGAGTGGGTTTCTCGTTGACACGTTCCATCTATGCAGATGTACGAATTGTCGATTCGCTTCTCGATCGCTGATCTGTCATTCTCCATTTTGCCTTGCCACAATTCTGTAATAATAAAAGCCATCTGAGGAGTTACCGATGTTCATTATGTGGGAAGGGATCTATGATGTCCAGTATCTGACCACATATGGCGGCTGCAGCACAGATAACTTATAAAAATTCACAGGATTTTTCAAGTAACATTGAGTAATATTTTTTTTGTCCAGAAAGAATTACAGAAACTACGATGGATATTTCCCTTCAATTCTACAATGATATAGGATGTCTCCCTGACTTTATTGTTTAAAATGGCAGTTAAATTGTATTTTTCGAGTGATTTTTGTTAGTCAATGTGCACTAGATATCAATAGATTTTGTTGTTTGTTAAATATACCATGCTGGGCCTTAAATGACACCTTTATATTATTTTTGTATGAAAATCTTTCATTTACAAAATTTATCTTTCCTCATTTATCGTGAAATAATTTTATTGCAATTTGCCTAATCTGGTATAACCTTACTTTCCTTATATTAATTATGATAAAACTGTGAAAAGGCAAATTCTTATTTTTTTTATTTAATTGAATAAATTTGTATTTTATTGTCAACTGACATTTCGATTTTTACTTACAATATACCTCTTCCACAAAGCAATGAGTATCATGTGTAGTATTCTAGCTATATAAACTACAATTTTAAATTTTATTTAATCGACGAACCCTTTCTCATTGCAATACCTTCTGGCTGTCGGAGCATGAAGTACATGTAAGTCCAAGGAGTAATTTTTTTAGTAAATGAAATAGCTTGTCGGCAATGTTGCGTCATAATATATATATATGTTAAATCGAAGGCTTTCACGGGTACAATATGTATTAGTTCTAACTACTTTGGGGGTAACCCGATGATGATGATAGTATGTAAATTAGTAAAATATTTTAAATACAGGTATCAAAAATAGCCTGTGAATGCCGTGTATTCTCCTAATTTTTGATTATCTTATTAATAGAAACAGGGCGCTATTATTGTTTGATATCTTTTAGTTCAAGGTGACACGAATATATATTTTCGTATAATGTTATAAAATACATATTTTTCATATCAAAAAAAGAAATCATAAAGAAAAATTTAACTTTTTTAAAAATTATCTGAAAATTTAGATTAAATTGGACAGTTTTAGATAGTAAAACAAAAATCTACCATCAATAGAACCTTCGATATATTTGCTTAAAAATTTAAGGCTAATTTGTTCAGCGTTTAGTTTCCATTATTGACAAATGATACATTTTTTGATTTTGATTGATTTTTGAATTTTTTTTGTTTAATTTTGGTATTGTTTTGGTTGTCAATAATTTTTATATTGTTTTGTTTCTTAATAATCTCACATTTTGTTTTTGACTCTTGTTAAAATTTTTTATCTATAACCTACAAAAATATAATTTTGCTGCATAATATTATGCAGGTAATGAACGTTATATAAATTTTTTACTCTGTAGTATGATAATTATTATGTAGGAGAACTCGCTTCCTATTTTACTACCGTTTCTAGGCCAGGAAACGCAAATATGTATACACAACATTAAAAATGCCCGTTTTAAAATGATTGCGAGTAATTTACATAAAGCATTCTATTTGTCTTAATTGTAAGCATTACTCTAACAGAACAACACCCGCAGCGGGTCCGCACAAATTGTCGAGGCGGCCATTTTGTCAACCCAGCGTCAACACGGCTAAATGCCTCGGACCCCTAATCGGCCCTCTACATAAGCCGACTAAGAATTAAACTTTCACGGCAAAAGGGTTCGGGCTTACAAACTGTCGAGGGTTTAATCTGATTCCCCTTTTGAAATATTCATACTCATTGTCGCCCGAGAGCTGATTTCTAATTCGGTTAGTTTCGATTAGGGGTTGCTTTAGTGCCCTGTTTGACACATGTCATTAAAACATAATTAAAAATAAGTGTGTTTTATACAAAAATATCGCACGCAATTGTTCATTTTACGAAAATGTTGGAAGGCAACCGAATAAGTAAAGTTGTCGAAAATTAAAATAAATTAAAAAAACTTTTCAAAATCAATCTTATTAATAAAAGTGGAAAAACTGTTGGTTTGAAACAACAAGAACTCTTAAACCATGCGCTCTTGCATCGTGATATTTACTCAGTTGCCGATTTACTCAGATTCCGAATAATCACTAACTTTTATCGCATCCTTATCTTTTTCGTTAACATTGAAAACGTTATCTTTTTCTACAACATTGAAAACGTTAGGGATAAATATAAATTGACCAATCCTACTATTTATTTACCTACTACTCTTAAAATATTTATATTAAAAGCTTTTGTGATACATAATGTTAGTCGAAATAGATAAATTAAATAAGAACGGGATAATCAAAATAATTGCGGAAAAAAACTATCAAAATTAATAACAATACATCCGAGAACCACGAGCCTTAGTTTTGCATGATGATCATATGTGGCGGAGAGAATCAAAAACGCCATGCAAGCACTGAAACACACTCCGGCGAGTAATCACAATACCAGAAAACTATTCCCATACAAGAGAATTGACCCATGCAAACTCCCGTTCTTACGCACAGACGCCTTCCCGGGGCCCTCGCAATCACCTTATAAGGGTTTTCCAAGTTCTAAAGAGGGACGAGAAGACTAACTAACGTATTAAAGACAAGCTTTTTAGTGTCAACCGAGTTAAGCCAGCATGGATTGCCAGACTCGATGAAGACGACACAACGAGGCTCAGAGACGAAGAGGCCAAGGAGCAAAACACGAGTTTCTGCCACTTGCCCAACAACCCCATCGACAAACTAGTGACCACTACCAAATCTTGACGGAGAGTTTTTTCATCGAAAGATGTTACTAAACCAGGGAAACAAGCAGCTGGGAGTGCTTCCAGACAGGTGGCACCACGACATAATCAGGCGGATTTTAGGACCACCCAAAACTATTCCGTTGGGTTACCAGCTCAAAACGAGTCAATTCTGAGTCATTCCCGTTCCCTCTGTCATAGCTCCCTCGCACGAGCAACCCTAGATGGTAGAGAGTGAGACCCTCTGTGGTGAGGGCCCAACAGGGTCGATTCTTGGTAGCATTCCAGTAAGGCTGAGATGCCAGTGCGGACCGGCCGGTTCCTTAGTTCTCAAAACCACTGGCAGGTGGAGGAGCAGGGTAATCTAGCGAGCAGCGAGAAGTCAACCAAAAATCACTTCTCTGTCAGCAACAAATCTGGCACTACCAGCATCAGGAAGCACCCTTACTTCTTGGGGAATATCTTTGTTCTTGTTATCTTTCACGCTTCCGGGAGGAATCGCTGTAAAAATATCCGAAATTTATTAATAATTATAAAGAATTCGTGGTCGACTGCTGCCGATCATGCGCCGATCTAACCAAAAAGATGAACAGCCATCGTATTAACCAAATGTGGTATATTTTATTTATTTATTTTCTCTTATTTAGAAACGATACATAATTTGGGTTGGACTATGCCTGTCTCACTAGTAGAATTAGTCTTGAGAAAAACATAGTTTAAAATTAGTTGTAAATTTTAGACAATTACAAGTCCTGAAAATTCAAACCACCATTAATAAATGTAAATACACACATATTAAAAAGCAAGTATATTATTGGCACCTATATAATACTTTCACTTTCGGGAAAATAATTTTTTCCTTCGCTTCACGGCAATTTTCGCTTTCGCAAATTAGACATATTAGCGGAGTACAAACGTTGATGATGTTTTCGTAACAAATAAATTGTGTGGTCTTGAGCCTTTGTGTGGCGACTTAAGTAAGCATTAGTCCATGTTAAACTGTGGAAAGTATCGATATTTGCATAACGATACCAAATGTTATGTGGGGCGCCGGCCTACAGAGCTCGTATTTAATGTGGGCCTCAATACATCGCATTGACTGCGTGCGTGGTTACGCTACTAGTATTGTCATTAATCCTCGCCAGGGATTTTGCATTAAATTGAAATGCATTAAATTAAATTATATATTCCCATATAACCGAACTATCTCAGCGATTCTTCTTTCTATGTCTACCACGCCGCAGCCAGCATTACCTTTCACTTCTAATTTATTTAACGTATGAGCGAAGAACAGATTAGAAACGGTTAAGAAAATATATGATGCGAGTTTTAAGAGCAGCAACTACTACTTTTTAAAAGCTTCAACAATGGTGGAGCATGCATAAGAAGATGTATGAATGTAGCCGAAGCAAAAGTAGTGCGCCAAGATAGAAGAATGTGGCGTTCTATCCTCTCTGCCTATTCCTACCGAGAAAGCTCACGATAGTTAATTAGTTATTTCCATACCATATCATCATCATACCACCACGAGACTGTAGAAACAGAAATATTACACATATACTCTGGACGTTTAATGGTAATTTCCATTTTACTGTAAAACGTCCAGGCATTAAATGCCGACTAAATTCGCGAAACGTCTGGAAACACGAAACTGCATATAAACGGGACGGCGCCGTTGTGTAAGACAAATTGTTGTGACAGTTCGGCGATTCTATAGAAATTAATGCGGCGACTGATGCGAAGCGACCAGCGAAAATAAATTACGAGAGTGCCTACCTGTCATTCGATGGTGAATAAGTTATTCCAAATTCATCGAATCAGAAAACATCTAACACAGTACTAGGTACCTTGTTTTAAAAATGAGTTAGTAAATTCCTAACATTTTTGAAGTGCTATTTAAATGTGTGATAGATATCAATTACTCCATTCTATAAAAATTATTATACTATTTGTTTCTTTTTACATATATTTATTAATTACGTCTAAATTTTTCGGAAAAACCTTTCCATCTCCAGGATGTTTTATAAAAGTCAAAATGTCTTTTGTTTTTTGTTTTTCTATATTATTTTTAAATATTATTCCTGAAGTTCTTAATTACACAAAATTAGCAAAAATAAGTAGATACAAACAAATAATAAAATCCATGTTTTTTTTTAATTTCAATCTACGAAGTTGAAAAAATTTGAATTGAAATGAAATGAAAAAAATTGAAAAAAAAATTCTAATTCTATTCTAAAATTATATTCTATTATTTAAAAAAAAAACAACATTTTTTAGTTTATGTCTTCTTCAAAAAAAATGCCCAGTCTCGCGTTCTGAAATTCGAGCCCTATGATATGGACAGAATGAAAAAAGTTAACTTATTTTTTGCAAAACGTTGGACATCATTACACTAACTTATTCTAATATGAAAAATTTAATACTAGCCAAATATGATAAAAACCTTCCAATTCCAATTGAAATTTTTCAGAGTTTTAATTATTTTATTGAACTTTTTTTAAAATGAATGAATTCTTCATAATCGATATAAGTTACTGTAATGATACTTCAACGTTTTGTAAAAAATAAGTCAGAAATATTTTAAAATATGCAAACTTTGACATTGCATAACTCCATAACTATTAATATTCGGTCGTGGTTCTTTAAACATTTTCGACTTATAATCAAGGCAGAAATCCACCTGTAAAGTAAAGTGGACTAGCTCTGTTACACCCAGTATAATATAATATGATCAAAATATTTGTTCATCTTTAAATTAAATCCCGAGAAGTCTTCTTGCCGAATTTCTGTCTAAATTTAACGCCATTGATCTTAAGTTTGTAATTAAACTTTTAAGTATTCTAATCTTCTTTTGAAAGCAACTGAATAGTCGAGCTTAGAAATTTATGGAAAGTGTTGAGCGTTTAATCAAAAATTTAATGTATTCTTCATTATCTTGTGATTTTAAATATACATTTATTGAGAGATATCGATAATTTTAATGTATTTATCGATTATATTATTATTCAAATAATATAATACATTAAAACATAGTCAGTCTAAATATAAACTAAAAATATTAGATTACTATCAATAATATAGCTTGATAAACTACATATTTTTGATAATGTATAATTATTTATTGTTTATTGTTAAATTATTGTTTGATGATTATTTTTAATGCATTTCCCGGAAAATGGTCGTTTAACAGAAATTGTATTTGTCTAGTCTTGAAAAAATGCCAAGGTGGGAGTGTAAACGTATTCAATTAAAATAAATAATTCTCTTTTTTTTCTATTGTTGTAGGTACTTACTTTATATACTTTATTAATATAAATATTTCATTGCAAAAAATAATATATTCGGGGAGAAATATTTAACCATAATACTCATAATAAGTTCTTAATAAATTCATAGTATTCAGGCAGGCCACATGAGTATTTTACTTATTATATTATACATAACATGAGTATTAAGGTGGCGCTGCTATAAGAGAAGGCGCAAATTTGGGATATACAACAAAATTATAAATTATTTTAAGGATGTATTAATACGGGCGAAACTTTGATCTGGAGAATCGAAGATGGCAACACATATCAATGACCTGTCAAGTCTTCAAACATTTAACAAAATAAATAACACAAAGAAAATGCTCAAAAGTCAACATTTATCTTTAAAAACCTATTTTTTCTTCTTCAAACACAGCAAAATTATTTTGTGGTGACATTATACTTGTATTTTATAAAAATTAACTTTGTTTACATCACTTTTTTGTTGAAAATAATTCGACATGTTTCAGAGCCCATGGCCCCTTCGTCAGGATAACATATATATACATTAGTGATGGGTCCGCTCTGTACTAACTACTACAATGTACTACTACATTACATTGAAGCGTACACTTCACACCTTTTGAAGTTTAGTGCACACTACAAACTACACACACTTCAAATAGTACACTTCATTTTAAAGTAAACACTACAAAGTACACACACTTTAAAGTTATTGAAAGTATGAGTACATACTTCAAATAGTACATTTTTATTTGAAATTTTTGGAAAGTTGATGTAGAGAAATTAATAAATTTTGGAAATCAAAACAACCCCCCCCCCACGGTTATCGGCATATGTCTTAAATATTTTGACTTTTTGACCTTTTTTTTTAAATAGCCAAATTATTTTTTTTTTTTTTAGTCATTAAACTTTTTATTTTGAGAAAAATAACAAAATATTGATATTGTACTATAATACTACACTACAATTACTTCACTTCATTAGTACTACAATTAGTTCACTTCATGTAGTTTTTACTACAAATGTAGTGTACACTTTGTAGTCTTCAAACTGGTGAAACTGGTTGTCGTCTTCATTTTGAAATGTATAATATACATTTTTAATATACATTTTATTCGCTTCGCTTCGCTAATATACATTTTTTTATCGTGACAAAGGGCCATGGCCTCTGAAACATGTCGGATTTTTTTCAACAAAAAAGTGGTGTAAACAAAGTTTATTTTTATAAATATACCTATTTTATGTTTATTTTTACAATTTATTTACAAAATCCTGAAAATAAAACGAGATAGAAGCTTGGCTGCAGATCCATTATTACAAATTGGCAATAATTTAATAAAAATTAATGCGAAAAACGTAATGAGAATATAATATTTATATATAATATCTAAATGCAGCTTCAATGCGATTGCAAATTCTGTGCTATTAAAATAAGATATTATTCATTCATTAAAGTATTCGTAAATCGACTGTCCCTACCTAAAAATCTTTTTCAAGACAATTTTTCGAGACACCTGTTTGATGTTGCGATTTATATATAAAATCAGCGTATATGTCTACTTCAACGTCAGTTTTTTATTAAAAAAGTTTAATTTTTTTAAATTTTGTATTTCGGAGAATATGTTTTATTTATTGGTACAAAAAAGTCAAAAATGCATTTTGGTAGATGTCCGAGTTTATGTAGGGTCCGTCAAAATACAAAATAATTTGTTAACCATGATTGTCAGATAACCTAAAAGATACTATCACGAGATACTAAAATAATGGTAACTATATGTTCTACTGAATTATACTGGAAGAATCCATAATCACTAGAAATATGGAGAAAACTGTCAAAATTTCTCGATATATCGTGAACCGATGTTTTGTATATAAGCGATGATAGCAGCAGTGTTCAAAATTGTTTGACAAAGAGATATAGAAGCGAACATAGAAAGGCTAATTTACCAGAGACAAGCCCAACGTGGGTACTTAGTGGGAAACTGAGTGGAACGACGACAGACGAAAGTGCAGCGAATATTTGAGTATTAATTTTTACGAATTATGAAATTGGTTTTAATTAAAAATCGTTGTTCCGATTAAATTCCTGTCTAGTTTATCAATCTATTTATTTGAATTTTAAGTTATTTCCAATGGCTACATGTTAATAAAAAAAACGTTAAATTTAAGAAATACTTGAACAATAATTATTTTCAAATAAATTACCTATTTAATAATTGCATTAGGTACTATACCATTAATTAACAATAGATAATTTATTAAAAACGACAGTTCGCTACATTAATGTGTAGATATTATGATGTACGACGATAAAATGAAAATACTGTAATTTAAAGGCATCCGTTTGAAATTTCCAATAGCAGCGGGCGCGACGCGAGTGTCACAATATCGCGTCGTTCGATCTCATCGAATGAACTGTTTTTCACTTCTTCGGACCGTATGACGTGAAATATTAACGAATGCTCGAGTGACTAGTGCCGACTGCTGAATAATTCAGGTCGGTTCGCACGCCGAGCGGGGCCGGCGCGGCGCTGCATCCGAAGCGTGTGCGCGACCCGCAAATGTAATGCCAACTTTTTAATTAAAGGAGAACGGCGAAATACGGGACTTAAGCGCCGTCACATTCCCGATTCAATCAATAGTCACTTGTTTCGTGCATTATTCGCGTCAGCGATTATTGAGATACTAGCCCGTCAACAATAACGGACTTTTTATTTTTGAATTTCATCTTAACTTTATGTAATTTATAAATTAGTAGTTATTATTAGTTCAATTATTTTATTATGTGCATCTAAAATGTAGACTTTTATTTACTTTTTTATTTCAACGGTTTATACATTTTATAATAAGATAGAACTAATACTTAAATAACACAGTGTACATAACTTGTGTAAATATATACCCAAATGTAAAAGCATACATTTACATATATACAAATATACACATAAATACACATATATTTTAATATACACTAGGGTGCCTCAAAATGTATGAAATTTTTAAATGATTTTTTTTCTATGAAGCACCCTTTTATATGTTTTGATATGTCTAAAAACTTACACAGTATTTTTTTCAGATTTAAAAAAATTATAAATGACTTTTGGGGGTCACTACCAGCTGTAAAAGTGAAGGGGCTCGCTTAACTAAAAAATATAAGTTGGTATTTATACTGTAAAAAATATTTTAAGCAATTTTTAAATAAATTTAGTTAAGTTTTAGATTAAAAGAAATAAATAATTAAACGAAACGTTTAAAAAATGAATACAATTGAAAGAAATAATAATTATTCAAGATGACCTCAACGTGAATATTTTTCAGTCAGGAAATTTTCGTCAATGAGTAAATATTGCTTCTGCCCTTCATCGGTGGAGAGAAAACGATTGTCTTCACACCACCGACAAATCTTCCATGAGCACTGCTCCTCTCTCTACTACATCATTTTTTTTAAATATACAAAAGTCTTAGTTTTAAAATAGTCCTATTTGGTCTGAATATAGCTTTGCAGTCATTGCATAAACGCATAATTGCATAAAGGGCGCAATTTTTTTTTTATCACCCTAATATAAACACACATACATTTACACTGCATATACACACATAAACACATGCGTATGCGTATAATGATAAAGATAAACTTAAAAGCGTGACGTATTTATAAAGATCTTATACTATTAAAGAATAATTAGTTTGACTTTTTCATAATAGTTTCAAAATTTAAAAGCTCGTAACAACTTTAAAACAAGTCATATGTACATATTTTGGTGGTCTTCGTTCTCTACGTCTGCGTTCAAAGTACTGCGTAAATGCAGTACGTTATTCCGAGTGCCGTGCATTGTTACGTATTTATATTCTAATTTTTAACGAAGTTACAACTCGTGAGGCCCAATTAATATACTGAAACACATCACTTCAACAAGGGACTTGAAAAGATCACGTACGGGGAATCCGGGACAGTTAAACCACTTGTTGAATTATTAAATGGCAATAAAATTGTCGTTCGAAAAAAGCTTAGTTATCTATCTAGAAAAATTTGTTCCGTTTGTTTTCTTAAATGGCGTTAATGATTGTAATTGACATATTTAACATATCAGCAATTAAAGGTACGAATATTCTGCCAGTTAGGAGTAATTGCTAGTTTTAAACTTAGTAGGTATTTCTATAAACAATTTATGAATATTTATGACAAAGATACCTTTAGGATGTATTTTCAATTAGTGTATTTCAAGGCCAAGATGGCCTTTAAAATGAAAAATCTCAAAAAAGCGAGTTGCTAGGTAATGGCGGTTCACAGTCGATTTATATCTAAGAGTATGCTTTTGATCCCATTAGAGCCTTCCCTTTCAAAATTTCGCCAGATCTTTTGTAGAAAGATATAAGTTTGATAAAGATAAAGATAGAGAAAGATAAGGAAACTAAACCAGTACAATACTGAAATTTAGACAGAACACTCTAAATCCAATCCACCGTGTTCCGGGTGTCCGTGCAATTCAAACGACAACATGATAACTTATTTATAAAATTAGGACGCAGTGCATGCATGCATATAAAATTAGTTTAAATCACAGTATCATTCACCCGTAACGTGCATCACACAATATCCTTGTAACATATAATACCATAACACAAAATAAAATAAATTACTTGGCGACTAGTGAAGGGCAAAACTTAATTTCGGAATGAAGGCTTCAACATGCACATGTTCACCAATTTGAAGGCTTCATAATGAACGCTTTGTTTGTACTAGGTACCGAAACATTTTGCACTTTGTCTCCTTCATTAAACTATCTTAAGTTATTTAGATGCCTGTTTGTTGTTCGCGTAGTGCTTTAAAACTAAATTAAAAAACGAAGTTTTTTCTTCATACTTCTGTTTATATTAAACTATTGCCTTCCATAAATGCATTACCTTTATTGAAATATCATTGGTATTTCAACAAAATTGTTTTTAACATTCATGCCAAAATACAGAAGCTTACATTAATTCTTAACATTTAATGGCTGTTTTTTTCAATAGTTTTCATATAAATATAAGTTGTTAAACGTAAAAAAGTTAGATTGATAATGCCCTCATAAGGCGAAACGTGCTAGTGTGTTTTTATTTTCATATTTTTTCTTTCAAATATTTCATAATAATATTGATAATTGAGAATGTACTTTACCCTTTTGTCACATTTTTTTTGTCCTTTGTACATATATTGATTTATAGTCTTCACACTCTAATCATTTTTAATTTCTAATTTTCCTTATTATCCGCAGGTTTTTTCCTGTTTATCCATATGATGCCCAAAATACTTGATCTCCCCTTTGTTGAGAGTCCATTTTCCACGTGCTAAGATCACATTGGTTAAACACTTTTCATTTTAAACACAGTAGAGTCTAAACTCATCTTACTGACGAAATCATAGAATTCCAATGGTCGTCCGGATCGCTCCATATCTTTCAGGATGAAAACCATCGACGAGCTATCCTTGCATTCAAAGCATATCCATCGAACACTGCAAATATAGTGAGCAAATATAAAGAGTAGCTTGTTGGTCTTGTGGTAAGGACACTCGCCTCGTGAGCCAAAGGTCGCGGGTTCGAATCTCACTCCAGACTAGCAAGTTAGTCCTATTTTCATAGCACAAGCGTTTAGCTTAGTTTAAAAAAAAGGAATATTGATGTGACACGTATTCCGTGTTCACATCTCTATTTAAAAAAAAAAAAAAAAAAAAATAAATATATCTATATCTATATATATATTTTTTATTTATTATATATAAAATATATATTAATATATATATATATATATATACCTATATATATACATATATATATAGATATCGTATATCTTATATATTATCTCTCTCTCCTCTCTCTCTCTCTCTCTCTCTCTCTTCTCTCTCTATCGCTCCTCATCTCTCTCCCTCTCTCATCTCTCTCTCTCTCTATATAATATATTATATATCATATATATATATATCTGCCATTATGAAAATGGTTTTTATTTTCGGGAACTTCGCGACTTTTTGTAAAATATATCTTATTTTTGCGCTATTTTCGGTTATACTTGATAGAACCATTTTCAAGCTAGTCCTATATTTATCCAGTACCACCGAAATATAGCGCAAAAATTAAGATATATTTTTTACAATCCGCTAAGTTCCCGAAAAATAACCATTTCATAATGCCTATACCTCTCGGCGCAACTTCTATTTAACTATAATATATATATTATATATATATATATATATATATCTATAGATATAATAATTATGTTATACCTGAAGGTTTTCACGGGTGTTAGAAATGTTAGTATTAGTTTCTTTGGGGGTAACCCGCGTCAAAATCTGGTCTTTAGAAGGACCATTCGTCAACGACGTTTCGCCTGAATCACAACAGGCATCTTCAGGTTGTCTTGTTAATAAATTTCCGTCACGAAGAGCAGCGCAAGCACGTCCGTTCGTATCGGAAGCTTATTACCAAGTGAGGTCTGGTAAGTCAAAGTCTAAATTTGGGTACTGTGGTCATTATTGGCCTTAATGATTTTTGGGAATTTTGTATTAAATATTGGGTGTTCCCGGCCGTTGCCGGCCTTAATGGCGTTCGTTTCGCTCCTTGTGATGCGCTTTGTACTCGATGTTACTTCTATTGTACACAATACGAGGCAGAAGTGATAAGTCAGGACAGAACAGTGTGGCATTCTATCCTCCCTGCCTACTCCTCAGGGAAACAGCGTGACAGGTAGTTTTTTTCAGTTAGTATATATTTTGGTGAAAAATTGTGAATTTTCTTATTAATTATATTAATAAAAATTTACTTTGCTACCCGGCCACGCGTTGCTGTGGCTCAGTTTTGTTATATGGAAAAGAAAGATAAGAGAAAGCACACGTTTCTAACATGTTTAGTTTTACAATGTTTATTCAATTTTGCTGCTTTTCAATGCTGTATTCGAATGCGATGCTGTATACGAATGAATTGTATCAAAGTCAATATGTGAAGAACTTTCGGAGATTTAAGATTTTGAACAAACGAATATTTACATTTTTATATATTGATAGCTGTTCGTACCCGGCGTTGATCGGGTAAAGGATTTAGTTAAAAATAACTTTTTGGGGAAAACAAAGGTTTCAATGTATCGCAAAGTCTCTAATTAAAAAAGGATTAATTTAATCTAGGCTGGGATGTCCAGAAAGGAGTTGTGACCTATGTATTCCGCCGTGACCTATATAATAAGAATTCAAAATGTGGATCAGATCGACAAACGTTGTAGATTTCTACAAAAAATATATCAGCTGTGTGGGTGGGGTAAGAAGGGGAGGGGGGGGGGTTGTCTTTATTACCCGCCAGGTCTTGAAGAATACGTATGCAATCTTATTCTTCAAGACCTGGGTCAGATCCGTCATATGATGTAGATTTGTACAGAAAATATAGCAAGGGAGGGGGTGGGGTAAAAGGGTGGGGGGAAAGTCGCCTTCGTTACCTGCCAGGTTCTAAAGAATAAGTTTCCAAATTTTGAGTACGACCCGTCGAATAGTACAGATTTGCATTGTAAATATGTCAGGGAGGGAAGGGGTAAACGTGGAGGGGAGAATGTCCTAAATTGCAAATAAGAATACAAAATTTTAGTCTAATCAGACAAACGGTGTACATTTGTATAGAGAACACACAGACAGACAGACATTGAGTTTTATAATTATATGGCAATACGATTGGTTGCTTTCTCATCGGTTCAAAAGTTTTATTTAAGCAAAGACAAGCGAATGTTATCAAAAAATTTGAATTTGAAAAATGTTATATCTAAATATTTTTCAATATTGAAACGGTAGGTACCTGCGCATTTTTTTTTCAAATAATTTGAGCGAATTTGAATGCAACGTTGTGTCAAAAAGAACTTTAGGAGAGTTATGCTTTTGGACAATCGAAAATTTACATTTTTATTTATATAAATAAATATAGGTATATGAAAACAAATTAGATTTACAAAAACATCCTCGTAATCGAATGCAACGTTGTGCCAAAATTTCAAAACGATCGGTGAAGAACTTTCAGAGATTATCGATTTTGTACAAACGAACATTATAAAAATAGTTGTCATTATGAAATAAATTTATTATTGTGTATAAGTTTTTTTAATTTTTACGAAAATGCTTTTCCGCAGCGTTAATGCTTCAAATATTAAAAAAAAAACATTTATTTGTTAGAACGAGGAACATGTAAATGTGGATATTTAGATCCTAAATACATAAGTATTGTCTTATCGTAATTGTTGTAGATATGTCATTAATTTCTTTCTTCTGACGTGACCTTTTCCCATTGTTTCCGTGACACAGCTAGTCATTAGTATCAAGTCATAAATATTAACTAATCAACTAAAATAATATTCAGTATCAAACATATCGGATTTTCCGATTCGCTCTTTGTAAATAATTGTACAATTATAAATATTCATACTGTGTTGAATCTATTGAATAGAATGTAAGTGGTATTCAGACATAATAATATCTCATTTTAAAACAAAGTTATTTCAAAATTTTTCCACTTTTAAAATTGCGATACGACCGTTACGCTTAAGATTAATGTTTACCTTAAGGGAATGCTGGCGTAAGCGCAATTTTCCGGTAAAAATTAAACTCTTAGAAACAAAAATTAATTATAAAGTTTTGCTTAATCAAGTTAAAAATATACGGTGCGGATTTTAAACATTTTTAGGCGTGACGCCATTAATAGACAAGAATTTATACGACGCTAAAGATCCGTTCAGATGCTGGAGTCAAATTCGTACACAATAATATTGATTTTGAGTACTTTGATACTATGTAATGTACTTGCGTGTAACGAATTGCAAACCTAAGTGTTTTTTTACGTTTCCACGCTGTTTCACAGACAATGACAATGAGTAATATGGAGTTACGATATAAATAGATATTGAAAATATTGCTTTACGAATAATCCGGTCTCCAGTTCGCATTCAAGAGTACAATTAATAAAACTATAATTAATTTCAAGTGTTTCACTTATCTCACAATTCATTAAATTCGAATTTAATCGGAGCAATGTTCCTTAATTCATTTTTAATATTTGTAGAATATTTCATACACTAATTAATTTAATTTGTTCTAGAATCTTCGCTGCACTTTTTATCACTCCTCAATAACTTGTCTTTCGTTTATTATCATACTTTCGTCTTTCATCATATTGAAGTACGTTTCTAAAATCGCCAAATAATAATAATAAAACTTCTTGCTTGTCGGTAGGTACTTTCTTGATTTATTTTCGCCGGAATCACACACGCGCCGGCGACACACGCCGATGATTTCGCTTTCTATGGTGATAGCCCGCTGTCAACTTAGACACACATTGAGTGCGCAGTAGCCGGTCGATCTCTTTTTTTACCTCTTTATACGACGTTTCCGGAATCCGTTGGACCGTTCGAGAGATTTCGATAGTACATGATTCTTTCTGATTCTACCATCTCGTGACAGAATTGTTGTTGGTAAACATAAAAATATTTTGGTTTTAATTAAATAACAATTTTTACATTATATAATATAAATGTTGAATTTTTTGTCGCAGTGCAGTGGCAGCAGTACACCGTGCGGTACGCACACACCGAAAATTACCGTTGAATTTCATCGCGTTTGGTCAAAACTTCAAGTATGTGAAAAACACATTACGCTAATTTTCTCACTAAGAACACACAAAATGTCAAATTTACATTATATATAGATATAACCTCAAAGATACAGCTCGAGATATTGCAAATATCGAGATATTAAAACTGTAAACTTAATATTATAAAAATTATGCATTCAAATACTACCATGCATATACCTTCTATGTTCCCAACTTGGTGTCAAACTGTTCTAGCGTGTGGCGACAGATTTACGATAGTGTAGGAAATAGTTTTTTACGATTAATTATACTTTACATGGGAGCTGAGTTGTACATTACTTTCTGAGCGTGTTAATGTAGAATATTGTTTACAGAAAAAAATCATATCTATGGGTACCCAGTTTGTGGTGAGACAATTGGTGTACATGTTTGATTCTAACTTTTTCAGAAACACTTATTGACAAATTTTTATACACAAATATTACAGTGATGGCAGAAAAGGTGTCAACTATGTGAATGTAATTGACCATTGAAGTAACGGATATCTATCGTACAAAGCATATAAATGAAAGAAACGGTTAATGTAAAAAAAATTAAATGTGCTAAAATTCATTTCTTAGAGCACTATTCAGCGGATTGCACCCGAATTATTTGTAAAATCGTAGGAGAGTGCCATCTAGCTTTTTTGAATATTGTTTAAATGTCTAAGAAATAACTTTAGAAACAAAACAAATTATTTTAGAAACAATTAAGCCTTGAAAGGTGAAACATTTCTGTTATTTTTATACCTTTTTTTGGGACACATTTGTGACTATCTATGGCCAAAAGGAAGTATCCTTTTTAGATTCGTTGAAAGAATTAAACTCATTATCATTTTGTATGAAAGTGTGACAAAGAGAAAAACATTAACTTCACAATCATCAAGGATTTAAAAAGGTTCAAAAGGCTTAAGATTGATATTATGTAACAGTATATTTTCTAAAAAGATAAGTTTTTTCTTCCTTCTTGTTATATTTTTACAAACAGTAATTTCAATCAGATATGAATTCAATGAAATACAGTTTGTTATGAACTGCCACATGTCTCGGTCCCAGATCACATTCACAGCCAACTCCAGGGTCTGCGCAGGTTACTCTTTCAAGTCTTCTTCGTCCTAAAGTTGGTCATTTTAATTTTATTTTCTAGATTATCAAATTTACGCATAATGGAAGAAAACAATGAATCCATTACTCATCGTTTTGTTTTTACCTGATTGTTGGCGACAATTCTTCTTGAGGCTCATGCGAGGTTCATGACCTACGGGAAATTTTTCTTCCACTTTGGTCTACGGTCCGTGGCACATCCGCACCAGCAGGATAACCCATACTGACTTTGATTTGGCCAGTCTACTAAGTCAAAATTCACCTCCAGTAACTTTTCAGTAACTACAAGCTTAAGTGCTTTGCTTATTTTAATAATTTTTTTTCATCAACTATATCCGAATCTTTTGGGTTGTATCTTCTGAGATATTATGCCGTGTTTTTACAACCTTTCTGGCCAACGTTTCGGATCCCATTGCAGAATCAGGGGGCACCATCAGGGACGGACTCTGCAATGGAAACCGAAACGTCGGCCAGAAAGGTCGTAAAAATATGGCATAATACATCAGAAGGCACAAACCAGAAGATTCTGAGTGGCTGTGAAAACCTAATAACATATCATTGAAAGATTTGGCAGATACTTCGTGGTGCAACATTATAATTTAAAATATGTTTTACTTCACTTTGTAATACACACACAATATGAGCTATTAAATTACAACTATAGTTTCGAGAGGAGCAGTCCGTCTCATCATCAGGTATAGATAATAACTAACTTAAATACAAAATTTATCAATCTAATTGGGTAGGTCAGGGGGTCAGGGGGGTGCACGGCCGGGAACGGTATTTTTTTCGCTGAACAGCTCTAGGAGTGGTGAAGTGGACTATAATGTGATGTTATTTATTTATGTGTTTCCAGAATTTTAATTTTTTAGGATTTCAACGGTTTCCAAACTATTAATTATCCATCGTCTATGAGGAACCGAGTGGAGTAATTTGTGACTATCGAAAGAATGATTGGTGTTAATTATATGATTGACAAATTCGGAGAAATTGTTATTTTTTAAGCAGCGGCGATGTTCTTTTATGCGTGTATTTAAGTTTCTAGTGGTTTAGCCTATATAATTTCTGTCACAATCTCCGCAAGTTATTTCATATATCTTGATTATCTTGGTAGTTCTATTTTACTTTGCAGGGTCCCTACATTTTCCTTTAGCATGTAGTCCTGGGTCATCCTGCACATTCCTTCTGGTATTGCCGTAAAAATCTATTTAGACAATCGTTTCCCAAGCGGAGGATTTGTCCAAACCAATTTAACTGAGATTTTACGATTTGGAGTTCATCCTACGATTATAAATTATTTAATTTCCAATTAAATTATTATTAATAAACCTTCTAACATTTAATAATAATTTAATAAGTCATAAAATGTGATGTTTATATTGATGGGACAGCGCATGTATTCCTGCAGATTTCATTGTATGAATAAAATGGGAGATGCAAGAAAGCGCAATGCAGATTCCTGGACAAGATCCAAGACCCTTTACGTCGTGAGAGGAATGCAAATCTTCACAGGAATACGCTTTGTGAATGCGATCATGTTCATGCAACAAGCGGAAGTAAGGCGCCGTCAAGTACTGTAATGAGCAGGTAATGCGCATGCATTTTTATTCAATAAAAATGACTCCTTTTTGTCGAGTTACCTGAGCTTTCTTTGCGTGCCATGACGATAGACTATAATTGACATTAATAAACCTTTGATCAGTTATTTCTAAAAAATAAAAAAATAACATTGAATATACATATAGCCAGATGTTAAATACGATGATGATGAATGAATATTATTTTCGCATTCATAAAAAATAATATTTTTATTCCAAAATAATTTAATTAAAAAGAATATTATGTTGTCATAACATTTTAGAGGTTTTAATTTATCCAACGACTTAGTTCAAAATTTTTAAATATAATCGTTGTCGTTGTTCCATATAATCATCATTGCTGTCTTATAAGCATGGTCAGTAAATTTTTTATAATGATTTTTATTATTTTTTATCCCTACAGATAAAATGAAAATAAAGATTTTTACAAAATGATACGATTTGTATTTCAAATAAAGCATACGAACTAACAGTTTTATTACTTGTATTTATTTATACGGCTTATTTTGCAAGAATAAGTTATTGTATTTCCTTAGGGAGCTGTAATGCATTACATTATATTTATAGGAGTGTTATACATTAATTTAATACTTTTAAAATTAAAGTTGTTATTGGATTAAGGATTAACTACAAAAAATTTTATTAGATCCAATTATATTAAAAAGTTACTTTAGCTTTAAAATCATTGTACATAATTTTTGGAATTTTATTTTTTTAAGATGACATTTATATTTATATAGTTAGATCTGATTGATAAATAAGATTAGATATGCGGTGAATATTTTTTTGTATGCAAATTATATTTTTTTTAGTTTTTGTTAATAATTTTTTTTAATGGTTATTGTGTGAATGTAAATCAAAATAATTGCACATACAATAACCCTGAATAACTAGTAAATTGAGGAATGGTATACTTGTATATGTAAGGGTATACATATATGTCACCAGCTTGCTATCCTTCCGTGTGCCATTTAGATCTACCAGACACAGAGCTAGCTACCTACCTCTTTTCCCTTTCAACCTATCACACTAATAATAGGAAATCCTCTTCCATCTCACGTATATGCTCAGATTATAATAAACTTTTGAATTCAATAGATATTTTTGATACCAAATATGGAGAGTGTCATCTTATGATAAGGCAGATACTTAAAATGATACTTAAAAAGGTATGTGCTCTATGTACATTATACGTATTGATTATTATAACTGTTTACTTTTACTTTTCCTACTTATTATCACTGCCACGTATATCTGTTATTTTAATCTTTATTATTATTGTCTTATCTGTGTCGTTATATAATTATAAGAGATTACATAAGGATATTATGGTTATTACCGAATATCGTATCCTAGGTAAATGGAATGCCAGTATGATAGCAGATTACTGCTGGTTCTCATAAAGGAAATCGACGAAGTTGAATGTAAAAGAAAAAATATAATAAGAAGCATATGCTGTTGACTGCAGGATATTTGTATATTTATAATCGTTTTTAATATTAACTAATTTATATATTATTAGATTCACTCCATTGTTATTACAGTATTCATTAATCCCTTAGATTAAAACATTGTTACATACCAACCACCAGTACATTTTCAACGTATGGGGTCCATTCATATGACACAATGACGTGACAACTACGTCATCATATAGAATTTGAATATGTATGATAAACTTATTTACTAAATGATTTATTTTTATTTTTATTTATTTATTATATTTATTTATACAGTAGATACACAACGTTTTTTATAATAAATTGATTCCACTTTATAACATTTTAACAGACATAATATGAGCCAAAGCTCGAGCTTAATTAAAGTATAAAAGAGAAGTAGTAATTTATTTTATTATACAGAAACCATTTGAGATACAATTCATCGTTGTCCAAAATCAAGGATTTGTTCTTAAACTGTTCGTATTTTGGAATGTTCCTTTCTTGAAATTTGTTTTGCGACAACAATGAACGAGTATTGTACCATTTAACTCCCAAGTTTTTATTATGTATGATAAACAACTTATTCTATATTTTTGTATTCTTTTCTCGCCATGTACCTATTTACGCCTTCTATATTTGACCAAAATAAATAAAGATTCCATTTTTTACATGTAATGATTTCACATTTTATTAAATTTATTGTCATGTCTTTTTATCAGCTCTGGTGAAATATCGTTATAACCTGCAATGAAAACCCCACGACCGTTTTAGGGTACAACGTTCTTACCTTCCACATCCACTGCGTGATTGATGACCTCGGCATTACTATCGAGGAGTCTTTTACTCACCAATATTTCATTGTCCCTCGCTGACAGCGTAAGTTAAGTTATGAAAAAAATGATAAATTATTTTCGGCAGCCGTGATTTTTGTGACGAAATTGAATCAGTCAGAACAATCAGAATTTTTCTGCTTTGTTTCATATTTCAAATAAGGATATATTGCTTTCAGGTACTTTCAAGTAAGACGATGTTAGTGCCTGCCACACTCTACGAAGAAAGAAAATATTTTTCCCGTTTTATTTTTGTATTGGAGGTGATGCAATACTATATAATAGCGTATCCCAAATGGAAATGTTAAATGATGTCTTTAATAAATGAAGAATCCCTTAAAGTACTGTTCGTTAAATTAAGGGTTTTAATACCAACTAGCTGTAACCCTTCAAAAGTGACGGTACTTTTACATGTCGGTTCCTAAAGAATAAGTATTTATTTATTTATAAAAAATAATAAAAAAAGAAAAAATGGAAAAAAACGGTGAATAAGTAAAAAAATTTTTAGATGTTACACCAAGTTACGACGGACGGACGGACAAATAAGAAATTATGATTAGAATGATTTTATAACTTAGATTTTGTTGACTTATTCGAATTAAGTTTATCATACATATTCATATTGAATTCTATATGTTGACGAGGTTATGATGACATTTTTAATGTTAGTCATATTACTGTATCATATATATGGACCCCATACGTTGGAAATGCACCGGTGGTCGGTATATAAAAAAGTTTTAATCTAAGGGATTAATTAATGTTGTAATAATTATGGAGTAAATCTAATAACATATTAACAAGTTAATATTAAATACGATCATAAAATAAATATACACTTCAGTCAAAGCCAGAATTAAAAATACTTCTTATTATGTTTTTTCTTTTATATTCAACTTTGTCAGTTTCCTTTGTAAGAACCAGCAGTAATCTGCTATCTTCATTCCATTTCCCTTGCAAACGATATTCGGTAATAGCGATATTTTGATGGAATCTCACGCTATTCGATTAATGCTCCCAAACTTTTCCGGAAAGAAATCAAGATGCAAACGGAGAAAATAAATCAAAGTAACATTCTTGAAGCCATTTTCTGGTAACAGTCTAATTCGCTACTTTACTAAGTCATCGAGTAAAGGTGTTGATCATTCCCTTAGAAGCTTTCTATTACAGCTTTGAATGACTTTCCAGGCAGCTAACCGAACAGTAGTGAGATGATTTTCGAACTCCTTATCCTGTAATATTTATAGTCGACAAAAATACCTTTAAATGTTAACAGCTTTACGCTCGGTTTATGGTATTAATTTCGTGAATTCCACAACGGAAATGAAAAAATGTTCCGATTTCGTATATATTAATTTTATTCGGCAGATTCAACTTTGACATTAGGCGTCAGAAGAAAATGTCAAATTCGATAAATTAGACCATGACCGAATCGCAGAGAGACCAGAACCAGAGACCAGAACAAAAGTAAACTCGCCATTTCCGTGCCGGATAAGCGCTCCTGTACATAGATTTTATTAATTAATATTCATAAAAAAAATATCGTCAATCAACACCGAAATGAAATAAAAATATATAAATTTTTCAAATAGAACAAAGAAAAACATGGCGGCACATTACGAAACGTGACGCGGGTCATTTTACAAATTTAGAAGCCATCATTTATATAGTTATAAATCTTCAAAATGCTGGATATTATATTTTGGTCTCTCTAATGCCGTGCGTATTGACAAAAATAATTAAGAAGCAGTGCAAGAAACTCCTATTCGTTCATGGTCACTAAAAGTGTTATATTCGTGTCCAGTTGGAGGATATTCAGGTAAGCCAGATCAAAGTTCAGTTCTTGTCTAACCTGATTTCTATCCAGTCGGGTTACGCTATACTAATAAAACTTATGATTACAGTCCATGCAGGGATTCGATTCCCGAACATTATATTAAAAATGTATAAATTCACTTTGGTCAGAATTCTGTAAGAATAAGAGAATTGTAGTACCTAAAACTTGTATATCCTGTGATTATGCATTTAAAAAACTTGAAAACTGAATGAAGAGTAAAATTTGTTTGATTTAATTTTATTACTGAATTTCGCATTTTCAATTAAACTTGTATTTTTTAAAAACACTTTGAATGCTGTCTGTTAAGCTAGAAAAATGGGCGCTACGTAAAATGAAAAGTAAACGAATCATTTTTCATTGAATGAAATCGGAAGTATTTACTAAATTACTAGTTATATTGTTGTGTAAAATAATATGAATACAGCGTTACATATGCTAATTATGTATATTTTGTTGAAATAGGGGTAATTAGTTACACGTGTTTGTTGTTTCAGTACTTAACACACGAGACGTAGCGAAGCACTAAGTTTACTATTCATTTTGAGCACTTTAAAATGCAATGTTATGCCAGTGCGTTTTACATGATAACAAAATATTTTAACATTTTGATTAGATACCCACTCAAAGTTATATTGCAAAGAATTAAAAATGTTTTTCTGCATTTTATAAATAAAATAGATAACATCCTTGGTATACTTACAATATTATATATGCAACGTGAAATACTTCATTAAAAAAATAACCACTGTATATACGGTACAATTTAAATATTTTTATGTTTTGTTACCTTTAAGTGTTATTATCTGAAAAATCTCATATTAGGTTAACCCATTGATTCACACTGTACACAGTTGTATAAAAACACACCGTTTAACAATTTAGAATATAATAATCCAAGAACAAATATTGAATTGTAATTAATTGAATTTAAAAAAATAGTCATGTATTATGAATAATACGTGACATGTCATAAACAAACACACTGTAAATAGTACGCCGCAAGCTTAGGGAAAAAAGTAATAACAAAATTCTAAGTATAAAGAAAGGCTAATTAAAATACATAATGGCACACAAGTAAACATAAAGTAAATCACGATAATTCCTATAATAATAATAATAATAATAATAATAATAATAAATTCTCTACATTAGTTAGAAGGTACGAAACGATGACATGGGAAAGGGATTTACTCGTGATCAAAATATATTTTTAACTTTAAGCCTACATTTTCTAAATTTTATTTTAAATAATTTGATGTTATTTATTAATATTATATTATTTACCTATGTCATTTTAAATATTCATTCCTTAATATAATAAATTTTTCACCTCTTTTCCTGGGCCCGCGTTATTATTTAGCTACAACCCCAATATCATGAAATAAAGATTATGAATTTAGGGGACGAATTTAGACAAGCGTGATGAAAATTGATTAAGAATGCTTAATTCAATTTTAAAAAACTTTTTGCAAGAGAGTTTTAAAATAATTCGCACAAGACGTCAGACGAATTGGGTGTCTTAGAGAAGGAGTAGGGGTAAAAATAAGCCTTCCTCTTCAATAATAAAATCGCATATTTATGAATTTTATAGCATAACATTGGGGTTGGACAAAATTATAAATTTCAAAAAAATTAAAGCAATAAATAAATTTACTTCTTCGTGTACCCTAACTGTTCTGCGGCCCAAAATAGCTCGATAGTAAGTAGAAAATAACTAACTAATAAGTAAGTAAGCCAAACCACTGTCTTAGATTTTTCAATCACGATGTTCTCCTTCTTCGAGAACCTCGACCTCCGGTAAACTTTTCCTACATTACGAGGTGCAAGATCTTAAGTTCTTCTCTAGATGTCTCATTTCATGTCCGAGTAATTGAAGTTTTCGGGTTTTTATTGCTTTAATTATTTCTTAGTCCGAACAATAACACCTTTATTCACGATAAATTACTCCTAACGTTTTAGGATTAGTGATCTAATTTATAATTATGAGGATTGCAAAAATAAAAACACTGGTGTACAAGATTATCGAAATAACAGGTATATATTTCTTTACAGATGTAGATGGCGTTGTGGTAGCGTAAGTTGGTTTGCGATTAACTTATTTTAACATCCTCCCTTAAGCGCAAACCCATACATAGCTCTCGAACATTTTTCAATCTTCATCTGTGAAGTGGATTTGGTCAGGATGTCAGCCATCATACTCTCTGTACCAATATATTTGACTTCTATCTCATTCTTGGCAATTTTCTCTCGTATAAAATGGTACCGGATATCTATTATATATGCTTGTTGCGCGCACAGTAATATTCTGTACCTGCAAATTTAATGGCACTTTGATTATCATAATATATAACAGTATGTGTAGTTCCAATATCATGGTGCAGCTCAGACCCCAAATATCGAAGCCATATTGCTTCTCGTGTAGCAGTTGCAAGTGACATGTATTCTGCTTCCACTTTTTTTATAACTCTGTCCAACCAGCTTATTTTCAGTATTCTTCTGCAGATCTCGAATGCTTAAAGTTACCTTATCAATTCTTCGGCAAGTTTTTATAGCTCCATTCTGTAAAATAATAGTGAGAACACAAGGCGTCCGACCATTCGCATAAATAGTCTTAGATTTAGATCATGATGCAAAACATCTTTTTCACGAGCTTGCTCAATGTGGCATTCGATTTCAATAGAAGGATGGATAAATCACATTTATTATTTTTAATATCGATCGGTTTCGATACTACTGTACATATCTTCATCAAGATGGCAGTGTTATTGTGCGTCCGTCCTGGCAGTGGTATCGAAACTGTTTGATGTTAGAAATTTTTACAAATGTTAGGTCTGTACAAAAAAATAGTTTTTCGAAATTAGTTACTCTTTTTATTCTTTTATCATTCTTTCTGCGTGCTCAGAATAATATTTTTTGAATGATTTTCAATTCTACACGAATATGTTGTAAAAAGCACACAGTGCATTTTATGGACGCATTATTGACTTGATAAACACACTACAGCATAACACAGCAGAAGTTGGATATTTTGATGCATGCTTTTGCGTAATATTCTATTGCACGATATTATGATTTATTCATGGCGTAATAACAGCACGTCATTATTGCATATTAAATATTTAAAAAAATACCAGACTGCACTTTAAACATGAACGTAATTCGTATACTAGAAAAATTAAAAAATAACACTCCTTGTCATGTTCTCGGGCGTAAATTCTTTTCTGTTTACCATAACTGAATTAAAATTTTAGTTTTTTATTTGATTATATAAAAATATTTCTGTACCTAATGTACCATTTTAACTGCGCATTCCAAATATTATTTAATGAAAATAATAGTGTTTTTATTGGCCTAATTATGAAGCTGATCACTGCAAGGTGGCTAGAATGTTTTAAATCAAGAGTCAACTTCTGATGAAATGATGGTATTCGAAAAAGAAAGAGTGAATAAGTGTGATGTAGTGGGAAGCAACGAATACTTAGAACAAATTTGTAGATATTTGAGAAGTATTTTTTTACTAAATATGGCAAGGCTATAGCGAATAAAGTAAGACTGCGGGGAATAAAGTAAAAAGTGCTCTGAATGCAAGTATAGCCGATAAAAAATCTGTCAAAGGAAGCAAGACTAGCGGTACATAATGGAGTTCTGGTTCCAACTCTGATGTATGGAAGTGAAGCCTGGAATCGTGAAAAAGTTACGAAATTACATTGAATTCGGTAGAAATGTGGTTGCTTAGACGCATGTGTAGAAAATCTTTGTACGGTAGAGCGTAGAATGAACGAATTAGAAGTAAATGTCATGCTGGCTGCAGTGTAATAGATGGAATAAAGAAAGGATCATCGAGGTGGTTTGGCCGTGTGGAACGTGAATAAGTGGGTCAGAATATTTTTGAGGCTAGTGTTGAAGGCAATAAAAACAGAGGACGTTCGCGGAAGACACGGTACGACCAGAAAAATCAAATATTGGAGGATGAGCCTATTAGAAGCTGTAACAGCCGATGAGCGTGCAAGATAAGATATATTAGACAAAAGTAGTGTGCCAGGACAGAAGAGTGTGGCGTTCTATTTTCTCTGCCTATTCTTCTGGGAAATAGCGTGATGATAAGTTATTTGATTTATAATCCAGGCATCTCTTCCAAATGGTATAATGTGCTTTATACTGAATACTACCGTTGGTCTAGTAGTTAAGACAATTGCTTGATGATCCAGTAGTCGAGAGTTCTAGCCTCATTCATAGGTAATCATGAAGTTCCATTTTCAAAAAATTTATAAAAATATAAATTTAATACGGGCTCCATGAAAGCACTCAAAATAAAAAAAAATGTCAATACTCATGTATGCTGGGTACAAGTTATACTTCTACAAACAAAACTTTCTTAAAAAACGATCGAAATAATCGTATACACTTGCATGTAACCAGAGTCTCACAGCTGATAAGAATGCAACATGGAGTAGTAATTGAGTCATTGTCCCTTTTCAAAAAACGTGTGCGTTTTCAAAAAAGTCCAAGCACCTACCCACTATCACGTTTCATCGATTTTCGCCTTAAAACAGTTCCGTGGGTATTTATGTTTCAAAACTATACAGCCGTATTGAATGTCAAATGATTGAATCTTTTTATTTATTTTAAAAACGAATATCTGATAATTACGTCGTTTTTGCAATAAACAATATTTCGAATATTACTTTTAATCGTTTTTGGCATGGTGACAAAAAATTTTTCTTAATATCGAAATATTCGTTAGCTATTTTGTAAACAGATGCTGACAGCCAACAAAAATTCTAAGGCGTCATTAGTTCTGGTGTCGCGTTTCCGCTAGATGTTCCGCCACTTGCTCCGTGCGCACTTCCATTACAAGAAAAATTTAACCTTAAAATTTTTGTGGTTAAACTTGGGTCGCAATTATCAATCACAGTACCTAACAGAGTATACAATACATTGTCTTAACTAACTAGAAAACAGTTTATTCAAAATTCGACAAGCCGACCGGATAGGTCGAGTTAGAAGAATAAAATGCCGATATTGTAAAAAATCGTCCGGTTAAACGTCGCTATTTTGTGCGCTCAACTGGGCGCCAACTTCCTATTAATATTTATTTATTGTGATGCCTGGGGTGTATTAACGTAAATCAGACTATTTGATCGCAACATGCAGTTTCGCAGCGCACGGGCACGCTGATAAAAAATACAAATTGATTTTATCGAATCCGAAATTAGCTCGCGAGACACACACGATTGTGTTAACAATTTGCATTGAAACCGGCCGCCCATCATTTTGCACAATGTTTTGGGAAATGGACCGTTTTGAATGCTCCGTCAATTAGTGCGTCGCTGTGTCAATTGTTGCAATGTTGAGCGGAATCATATTTTGCTTGCAAATTAATAGAAAATTTCAATATTTTCCGCCGAGTCAACAGCCCGTATTGTACGCCAAAGCGCGCGATGTTTACAAAACATAATTGGTTTGCTGTATTAAAGCTGTAAAAAAATCAACAATGCTTCAGATCAACAAAAAATAATTATCACTTCAATATTTTTATTCATATTTTTTTTTTCTTAAATAGAGATGCAAATATGGAATGCGTGTCACATCAACGTTTTTACTATTTTCAAACTAAGCTAAACTAACTTGCTGGTCTGGAGTAGGATTCAAACCGCGATCTTTGGATCACGAGAGTCCTAACCACATGACCAACAAGCTACTCTATGTTCTACTACTGGATATTGTCCAATTAACACAATTACTGGATATTGTCTACATAGGGATAATTATTTATTAATATATATTATTTTTATATTAAAATTATACATTAAATATAATATTGCTTCATACTTGAGTCAAAGGAAACTAGGAGACATCTTTATACCGTTTATAGGAATGCAGGAATGAAGGAAAAGTCATAGGAATGAACGATTTTCGACCATGGGTGGCGATAGCGTAGCGATAGTAGGTATAGCGATTTATCACATATGTAAAATGAAGTACATAAATAACATATGTATACATATTAGTATATATTACTAGACTCCAGATTATCTGGGATGGATGATGAAAAAAAAATTTGATTACACAATTTATTTAAAAGAATTGAAAAATTCATAAAAATGCAAAAATCGCCTTTGCGCGCTAACGTCCGGAAATCGCGCATGTGTGTATTTACGCACAAAAAAATGCCGCCGGGATGTTGAAGGGTTGTCAGATACTATTTGCAGTTACTTTTTTTTTTTGAAAATTTGCTTCGACATTATTTACGGCTCCGGCATAATTCTCGCGCAGATAATTTATCGCTCTTATTTTTTTTCTTGAGCGGCAGTTTATCGGATGCCGTGCCTCTTTTTAAACCATTTTAGGAGAACACGTTAATATCATTATCATAAAAATATTTCGCTTTAGCTGCGCAAATTTTGTAAAGAAGTTAAAACGACAACTGGAAGAAACTTACCATATAAGGTACTAAAACAAATAAAATAATAATCATTAAAAAAATGTTTTTTGAGGGATAACTTTTCAGACATGACGGACAGCCGATTTTTTTGATTCGAAACGCATGTTTGGTCATTATGAAAAGAGTGGAACATTTTCGTTTTAAAAATATTTTTTTCAATGATTTTGGAAATTCGTTCCGGATAACCGGGAGTATGCTGTACAACTTTCAAAAATTGACCATTGAAAAAAATAAATAGATGAACGATACATTTTGTAAAGTGATTACTTAAGCCAGCCTCAAAGACAGGTTCTAGTCCTGTGGATGCCCAATATATACTTCCGTACATGCTTTTCCACATAATTAGCTTCATCTCTGTGATACATCATATTTTATCTTTAATAACAATTATTATTTTTTTTGGTTAATAATTGTTTTGTAATTGAGTTATAAGCCCTTATTAAATAATTTTACATGTTGTCATGTGATCCTAGTCAATGTAAATTAAAGTTTTAAAAAAAAATGTAAACCTTCAAAATACCTTTTGAAAATTTTTTTTGCAATGAACATGACAATTTTTGAACATTGTACAATCTCTATTCATTTCAAGTTGTTGAATTCATCTATAAATTGTCAGAATGATAAGCCAACATCGTCTTAATTCACTTAAGACAAAACGCGTCTTATGTAAACAATTGAAATTAAATAATAATATTTTTTTTTGTTTTCACTTCTATAAATGGCAACATTTCAAAGTGTTTACAAAAATGTATGACCACGTATCGTTGTTACTGAGGGTCTTGGCAGCAAAGTAAACACTACATTTTTACTGTATTATAGTAGACAGTGCTCTTCTAGTAGGTACCTACAGAGTATGTGCAAGAATATTGAAATAATACAGTTATTATACGAATAAATGAGTAGAATTTATTTATTTATTTATTATTTTTAGATTTATTTATTTATTATTTATTTATTAGATTTTATTTCCATAAATGTGATCTTGAAAAGTATTGTTATTTGTTTTAGAGTCATCAATCCCTTCATAAATGTTTAAGTCAACTAAACCATAATTATTATTTTTTTTTGAACTAATATTTAAAAAAAAGCTTTATAAGAAAATACTTCAAAATGTTTGCACTCACTGTACCGTAAAATAATAATAGAACATAGTATGGCACCGAATGAAATATTTTACTTTGCTACTAAAACCCTCAGAAGTAATGCTCGTGAATATAAATATATCACATTAAAAAAACAAAAATACCTTAATATTATTTTTTGTATTTCTTGGGCACTTACAATGTAACAATTTCTTTCAGACATTATTAAAGAGTTTAAATTTACAATGTACAATTTGTTACTTATTAAAGAATTTACGCTACCGGTTTCGACACGTCCGTGTCAGATTAGTTAAAATAACGCTCGTTAATGACACGGACGTGTTGAAACCGGTAGCGTTGTGATGGTCGATATAGAGATAGATTTAATAAATTTAGAAAATCTTAAAATAATAATATTCAAAAAAGTCAAGTATGGACATCAAAAATATATTTCTTCTGTTTGGAATCGTTTAAAAGTAAAAGCCTGATATATTTCTTCTTAAGATTCTATGTATTACAAGAGGCTAACAAAATATTGAATATTCAGCTATACAAGTAATATTTCTTAGATATAATTCTGTGTTAAATTAATATCGTTTGCCAATCCTAATAGACTCGACCTTGTGAGTAGGTGCGAACGAGCCTTTATTATTTATGAATCAGAACAGTAAGTCTCGCGTGTAGCGGGTGCTTAACTATTATTTTAACGAAACGGACCAATCACAGGCGCGCTTTGCCTTCGACGGGTTGAGCCGGAGGCGACCGTCCTGATGGCTGAATCCGGCCAATGGCGAGCGCCGGCGGTGAGGTCATCGCGCATAGGATGAGTCACTGCACTAGCGTGGATTTCAGAGGTATGGTGAAATCGTTACTATAAAAGGAGCGAACATGATGTACTCAAGCCCCTTCAGTTCGAGACCAGACTTGTGAGCGGGAGCGCTGCCCAACAGACTACCGACGGAGCCCCGAGTTCCAGATCATCAGTTGCGAGCAAAGGAGCTGCCAGCTTGAGAGAAAGCGGGTCTTGCAGCGGCGAAGTATAGAGATTCCACCATCCCGCAGCACCAGAAGGAGGATTCCGCCACAAAGAGTAACAGCTAAGGATCATATTCATATTATCTATTACGGTTAATTATTTTCACTATCGAAATGTATTTATTTTGGGAATATTTGAGTTCGGAATAATTATGTGTAATTAAATATCACGATTGCTTGTGTGATATTTGTTCAAATCGTACAAGAATTCCGTTCCAAACGGGTGTATTTTTATGCAAAGCGAATTTCATACCGTTTATGCTAAAATTTGAATACACGGATTTCTATATGAATTAATTAGTAGCATTATAATAATTACTGTAGTGCATAAGTATTGCGCAATCCGGTCTTCAGTTAACTCTTTATGATTTGAGTACCTCGGTACATCTAGCTTAACAAGTAGCTTCAGAACGACGAGTAAAGGACAGAATGGGGAAATCTAACTAAAGATTGGGGATATCTGGTTTGTGTTAGCCTAGCTGGCTGAGGGGTGGATGATTGCCGGCACTTGGGCGTGGAACCCGCACAAGCCCCTGCAGGGCCCCTTAAAGGCGGGGTCCTCCTTGTTGCTCGGGGTCGTCAATAAACCGACCACCTAACCTCATCTGGCGCAAACTACTTAAACCAACAAAAAGGTTCCCTATGTATTTGGAAGGATTTCCATGCTTGAATGCTGTAAAACCTTGATAGAAAACGTTAACTTCTATTTCGTCCTCTGTAAGAAAGACAGGGCCAGAATAAATATAAAAATCATTCACTCATATGGAATAGCTGGGATATTATAATTATGTTACTAACACTCTAACATTTGTCCAAAGTAAATGTTGCAAGATGCAGAATCGTGGGACGCCGCTCTGAAAAGGCATAATGAGATTGCACAATAATTTGTAACATCGCTGACTATGCCCGCAAAGGAGGCTAATGTCGTCATCAATTCGTACCAAAAGAGTACATGATTCTTCAAACACCGGCCTAAAAGAAAGGCGCCTCAAGACAACACACATCATCAGAAACTCGTACCAAAAGAGTACGGCCTTCTCAATTATAAGCCTAAAAGAGAGGCGTCACAGGATCACATCTCGTAAAGAAGAGATAGAGTCTCGGGATGCAGTAAGTTCCGGAGGAACAAGGGGGGCCGTTTAGTCACTTAGGAAGTCGGCCACCGGGTTTAGGCGGGCGCGGGGCCTCTACCCCTCTCAGCAGAGATGCTGAGGGTTTAAAAAAAAATCAAAACTTAGCATTCAAAGAAACTATTATTTCATATAAACTCACGGGCTGTTGTAGAATCCTTTCGAACAAACCATCCCCGAGACCTTATCTACTTATTTATAAAGAAGTTTCGCTTCAAAAATGTCGTATTTCGTAAATAGCAAATATATGTATTATTTTCTCACGCAATTAATATGAACAGGTTCATACACGTCTAAGACGACACCATTCAAGGTAAGAATTTGCTAATACAAAGTGTTTATGATTATTAATTTCAATGTTATTTAATGTGTGAATTTTTCCCTTGGCGCCGTTCGAACGATTTTACTGGTTTGCCTCCAATCGAAAATGTTTTATTTCTAATACACGAATTCTTTCTAGTGAACGTATTTTATTGTAACATAAATGTATAGATTATTAGGTTCGTTAGATGTTTTTATTACGTAATATTATGCAATTGTTTCCACACTGCTCCTATAAAAGAATTTGAAGTTATTACGATACACAACGGGGTCCTTCATCCATTAGACGAATCATGTGCCAATTCAACGACGTATTACGAATAGTATATATTGTATTTATCGAGATTTAGTCGCATTTATTATTTCTAGTGAGGTTTTTAGTATTGGTTCCAGGCGCCATTATGAGGCGGAAATAGTTCGTATTCATAGCCCGACTGCAATAGGTATTTTTGTCGCGTGAGAGGTAGCACTTTTAGGAATATAACTGTGTTTCATGTTTCGTCCCTGACGGACAGGATGGTATAGCTGTGGCTATTTAGGTAATATACTTAGTAAATGCAAAGGGCAGTAGGTATTTTCAATATAGTATGCGAACCCAAGATGATAGAAATATTTTAGTTCCTATAATTTCATTGAATATTTGCTGCAGAATAATATTTGATGAGAGAAGTAGTTAATATTCCATTCAAAGCAAAAGTTTTAGTCAATATCTTTATAGGTAATATTCAACAGCAAGTTAGAAATATTTTAGTTAATATTTTTAGTTAATTTTGCATTCAAAAGCGCAATTTTCACAGAATAATTATTTCCAGTTAATAATATATATTTTAGTTAAATGTATAGTTAGCACAGGCAGAGTATGAATATTGTATAGGATACATTATTTATAATATTTCAAGAAGGTATAATATTTTATTCCGCGATCCTTTTATAGTTACAGCGTATCTGTCGACCTCGGCCGTTGCCACCCGCGCCATACAACTATTTTCGCTAACATCATACGGCAAATGACTTTATTCATTGCAATGAAATTTATATTATTTAATATTATTTTAAGTTAATACGTATTTTTAGTTAATTTATCGTTTAGAGTAATTTCTGATAGTATAGAACATTATTTCATATGAAAAGTTGAATTTTAGTAGTAGTAATATTTCTGTATTGAATATTTAATTTTTAACAACTGTATCGCTACATCATATGGTTGAAGTCGACCGGTTGCATCCTGTCGCTCGATCGCGCGCGCTCACATATAAGATCGGAATGAAAAATATAATAATAAATACTACTCGCGTCAATTATTTTACGAATGTATAATATTTTTCATATAATAGAAAGCATCTCTAGAAAATACCTTCATTTGACGAGGACCCACTATCTACCTAAGACACCACAAACTCACATGTGAAACGTGGCGCAAAAATTTAAATATATATACAACTTCCAAAAATTAATGGACATGGTATTCTATCATGGGTGGAAATGGCGAACGTTGCATGTGTGTAAAGTGATCACCTAAGCCAACCGTACGATAGGTCGTAAGTCCTATGGCCCCCCAAAAAGACTTCTGTACCTACTCTCCCTAGAAAAAATACAGTTTCGTCTCTGTGAGACATCTATAATATACATTAATTGATTATTGATTTCCTGTGACAAACAATCCAGTTCTGTTCTGAAAAATTTGGACCTACTCAAAATATTCTGTAATTGTAATTAATTGTAATAATATTTAATGTAAAGTAAATAAGTGAAAAATAAATAATGCTAAATTTTGGAACACACAATAATGATATAATAAACCCACGCTAAACCTGATTTTGTAATATATTTTACCCTCTCCGTATGCTGTGAAATGAAGAGTAATAGGTTAAGTCGGAGATTTTCCGTCTAGACTGCACATTCTTTTAATGGCCACGGAATCCCACGTACATTTTTATTTATGTTAAAAATGTACCTATTTTATGATAATATTCTATCTAAACCCTTACATTACCTATCTATGAAGCCTGATCGCTTCAATTTTTTTACATTCATACGTGAAACATATCCATTAATATTTTAGAATAGTAATTTCTAAACGCACGTTGTGTGAATTTTTTTTTTTCGTTTTGTCATTTTGTATGATGGAAAATTAATATGTTTTGCGAGTAATATTTTATCACACAATGCGTTATTTGGTTTTTCACAATAGGTTCATTAAAACTCGGCATACAGAACTGGAGACAATAACGCGTTACGCGCTCTATTTACTAGAGTACGGATCGAACCCTAATCAAGGTTTCAGCGGCGTATAGTGATGACGTAATAACTGCATTGTCGTAATAATTAAGTATAAACAATATCCAAAAATAATTTCTAGCATCCGACCGAAACAGGACTTTCTACCGAAATCGAAACCGAAACCGAAACTGAATCTTCGGTATGTCTCAGAAACCGAAACCGAAACTTTTTTAGACATGTAAAAAATTTATTGATTCTGAAATTTGGCTTTTTTTACTTATACAGACAGTTAACACGTGTTTAATGTAATAAAAAATAATAATTAATGTATGTGAATTTTTTTTATATGCCATAAAATTAACAAAAATTATAAAAATTAACAAAACATGTTAACAACTAGGAACAAAAATTTTTGAATAATCAAAACTTACATTATAAAGAAACGATCTCATTAATTGAGTATTTTAATTTTAATTGCGTTTAGAATCACAACATTCTTAAGACTAAACTAAACATTTATTCATTTATTGAAATCTTTTATTTGCAGTTAGTAATGTATGATTACCTAATTAATAACTAGTAACTAGCGAACTCAGCTGGTTATGGCGAGTGACACACGAGCGACCAACTCACCCGAAGTCAGCAGCTTCGGTGTGGCCGAAGGTTCGACAGATTTTCTGCCGAAACCGAAACTTATCGAAACTAGATTTTATTTCCGAAACTTGCCGAAACCGAAACCGAACCTTTGGTCGGTCACTAATAATTTCATAAAGAAATTGTTGAAAATGAAACTATCTCACTAAATACTGTTGTTGACAAATGTCTACTTTATATCAACCGAAATATTAAGAATTAAAATTTCCAGCATATTTAAAAAAAAAAACAAATTTAAAAAATTGAATAAGACAAACAAGTGATTTGATTTATATACCGCTGAAATTCAAATATTTAAAAGTTTTTTGACGGATTATGTCTGATAAATAAATATTAACATCAAAATGAGTAGACTTTTGTTCACCATCCACTATTATATTTAGAGTATTTATAGGATATGGATGTAAGTCACACTGTATGACGACTATGTGGCAACTAATTTGTTCTGTATCTACGTTTTGTCATCAAATTGTTTTACCTGTTTATATGTATAATATGTCCGTTGTTCTTCAGAGTCATTGATACCAAAGCTTCCCGGGTAGCAATTGAGAGAGCCAACACGTTAACATCTAGCATGGTTTTCCAGTCCGCCGTATTACCAGCTTGAATATATGATCAAACAAATGTATTTTTAATAATTGCAACCAATTGTGTATTTTGTTAATCATTGCAATCTTTAGTGTATTTTGTAGAAAAATGATTAAATAAAATTTAGTTCTGAGCTTACTAATAAGAGACGCCATTTTACATCCACCAGCATTATTTATTAATATATCGACGCCCCCCAAATTCGTGTCTACCCATTTAAATAATTTAATAATCTGTTTCTCGTCGGTCAAATCACAGTGCCTTGCGTGAATTATTCCATCGGTCGTTCTTCCTAGTTCCTAGAATAGAATAGTGAAAATATTGATTTAATTTTAGTTTACAAATCGTACACTATTATACTTTACATAACGTACGCTACGGAACATTATCGTATTCGACTTTACTTTTTAACTGACCTACATTATTATGGAACATAAATTAAAAAACAAAATGTCATAAAAATATTTATTTTATGATACTTTACGTATTATATATTTGTGTTTTCATCAAAAATTAGTGCTGTATGGCATATCATCGCTGTATATATGTGCCGTGCCGTTCTATGTGCTGTTTAGTACATTCCGAGATTAACGAATCAATTTGTCATTTTTTCATATAAATAATGGATATACACTAAAAAAATAAATCTGTTCATCTGGAAAGTCTGCCTAGTAATTATTTATAATATTTTTATAAATCTAGTCTGTGCAATTATTTTTTAAAACAGTTTTATTCATTTATCTCAAAATGTACTAAAACGTCACGGAGGATTAAATATATATATATATACAGCGACGATATATTAAAAACACCTTCAAGCAAAATAAAATGTGTTTCTCGTAATATTTCAATTACATAATTAAATTTTTTATAAATCATAAGTTAATCTGTCCATCAGTATTTAATTTTGCTTTTTTTTCATAATAAATATAAATAAATTTCAATGTAGATGTACTAATTTCATGCATCTATTTTGTGAAATTATTGCAAACTTATTAAAATATTCAAGTATCGAGACAACAAAAAATAAAAAACATATCTATATCGATGAATATCACAGTTTATTCTTTTTATATGAATAATCAAAATTATCGGAATATTAATATTTTAGTAAACAATTATAGGGCATTGAATATTTTTTTGTTTTGTAATAAAATTATGTGGATAAATTAACAGTTCCATTGATAATTCCAGCTTTTCACAATATTTTTAATAACATGTCATTTACCTACTAGGTTAAAGTTTTTTGGATTCTAATATAAATATTCCATATGCATAAAAAACAAAAACCTAACCTAAATATGTACAAGTCAAAATGTATCAAAGGTTAGGTCAAAACTTACCTTTAAGGTCAAACCTTGACTTGACCTTGTTTGATTTTTTTTTTCAATTTAAATAGATCACCAGATGAGTATTATAATTAAAAATTAAACATTATTAGACGTGAGACCTTTAAACATTTATTATTCGGGAAAAAATTCACTCCGTTTCAATTTGTAAAATGGCACGGCTCGACTAAAATGTAACCTATTCAAAATTTTTTCCCCTGACAAGATTTTCTTTAAGCGACAAAAAATAATTGTTATATTTATGTAATGGTTTGCATTTATAGTAATCTTTCGTAAAAACTAAAGATTACTACGAAAACGAATTGTTGGCCCCTAGTGTGCTTACTTGTATCATCTGTTCTCTCCTTGCAACTCCAACAACTATGATTTTGTTCTCTGCTAAACACTTCGCAATGGCGGCACCGATACCGCTGCTGGCTCCCGTGACCACCGCCACTTTTCCCACCCATTGTTCCATATTTTTTATTAATCAAATTTTTTCAATGAACAGAAGAACGTCGACGTCCAAGAATATCCCCAAATTTTAAAATTATTTAATACAATTTTGCGTTTAAATATTACTACCGCTATATTGTTGACGTCCCAGAAACGTATTAATTAATAAATAATAGCTGTAGACTTAAAACTACGCATATATATTTATCAAAATCAAAAAGTTGAAAATATGTTTACTTTTCCAGCCGCAATCTTATCTACGATTTCTCAAACCGCATTTCGCGTGTAATTTATTTACGCGTACCACAGTTGAGTGACCGTATTATGAGACCACGTGTATAAATAGATAAATATAAGACTATCGCCGTTCACTAGGCATAGATTAAGGTTATACTGCCGCTAATGATACTGTAGAAGTATGATGAACTATATTGCCGGTTGAGACTGAATCTCAGTCTGAACTGGGGTCGCATTGGCCGAGAAGTATTACAATACTCTGAAAAGTTTATATTTGGATGTTTATTTATTAACTTTTTCCACACATACATTTACAATGGCAGGTTTATTGACAGTTGACAATATCATTCCACCAATCACATTATTTAGTGGAACAGATGAAATAGGTTTTCGGGATACAATATTTATTATAATGACAAAACCTGTCCGTGAAGTAGTAGAAGGATATGAACAAGGAAGGGATAAACTACGTTTTGGGAAAGGCAAAAATTACTTTAGTCTGCATTTGAAGATATTATGGCGTGTGATCTGATATTTATGCAGAGTTGATTCCACAGCCCAGCTGTGTGCAGTCCTAATGAGAATCTGAAGATTTCGGTATTGTGAATTGGTTTGTATAGTGATGTATAGGTCTTTTCACATAAGCTCGCAATTGAGTTAGTGTGGATACAGTGAGTAATACGCACATTGTTTCGTTGTGTTAACTTAACACAACGAAACAACAAGCTTTACGTGAAAAGACCTATACCTACTGTCAGCTGAACGAAGTGGAATGCCATGATAGGATAAAAAGTTAAATTTAGATTTCAGGTACTGAGGTGATAAGAGATTGGAAAGAAAATTATAGAGTAGGGATAAAACATTAATGTAATGACGTTGCCTGATTGTAGGCCAATAGAGAAGATTACGGAGATGTCATGGAATTTTTTGAGGTTGAAGATGAAACGGACACATACGTTTTGAAGACGTTCCAGTTTGTCGAGGAGTTTTATATTGACATCCAGATAACACACATCAGCATAATCACGCAGTAGTTATTGCAAAACTGTTATTTTAAAGTAAATCAGAAGAAAATTAGCTTAGGGACTGAATACTATAAAATATTTTTGCAGGTGCGTGAAATATGTGCATGCCATGAAAGATCAGTATCAATTAGCACGGTTAGGTTTTTCACAACTTTAGCATAGGGTATGCGTATGCACTGATTGTTGATGTATAGTTGTGACAGCATCAATTTTTTCAATGTAGATATCGCTAGCTACCAACTATAATTGTTTGGAACTTTGGCGGATTCACAAGAAGACCATGTTCCGTGGACCACGTTGTCATGGGACTGTAATCATCCTTCGTTGATTGTACAGCGTTGAGGGATATTTTAAGGTGAAGTGTATAAAAAGCTGAAGGTCATAATTTTATCATAATTTTATTTTAATATTGAATTCTTTATTATTTTATATTGATATTGAATTCATAAAAATAAAAATTTTTTTTTTTTCTGAAAATATATTAATTAATTACATAATTATGATGAACAGCAACATTATTTTTTTTATATAATATGTATACACTATACAATCGTAGGTATATTATTTACATATTATTATTTGTTAAATGAAATGCACCCTATTTCTTGCTGTTTTTCTCTGTTCACTTCCTTCTCTTAATCGTAGTATGCTGTTTGCGTTCCCTTTTGAATTATTAGGTACCACTGTACACCATGGCCCTCTAGTCGGCTTGTCTTATGCAGGAAGTTCCCAGGTGTTATTCAAACATGCTGCCCAACTTCAGGGAAATAAACCTGAGCATACGGACTGTGTGTGTATGCGTCAGAGCTACATATTGATGAATGTACTCGTATATTACAGAACGTACCTAATAATAATTTGAGTGTGATTCATCTAATTCCTATTCGTGTCAAAACCATTCACAGAGAGTTACCACAACCTTCAATTATTTTTCACGTGTAAAACATACAAAGTAATTGATGTAAATGGACGAGTGTACACAATTGAAATAGTTTTCTCACTCGCTAATATTTATTTGTTTTGAATGTGATAATTAGCCATCAATGAAAAATTCATATTCATACGCAAATATAATTCATGATAATGTTCAAAAACTTAGATGTCCCCCTGTGATCCCCCTCCCACCACACGAAAGAAGATATATATGATAATGTTCATTCCAAAGATACAGACAATTCTAATAGAATTAAGCACATATTTTCTCAAGTTTAAGATAGATTCACACCATCATATTCTTAAAATAAAATAAAAATATTACATAATACAACAATGATTGTATATAATTAATATGCCTTAGTATATCGTAAATGTTTATCATTACTGACATATTTCTGTTTGTTTAAATTTTTTATTCTTTCTTTCTATATAATTAATATGCCTTAGTATATCATAAATATTTATCATTACTGACATATTTTTGTTTGTTTAAATTTTTTATTCTTTCTTTCTATATAATTAATATGCCTTAGTATATCATAAATATTTATCATTACTGACATATTTCTGTTTGTTTAAATTTTTTATTCTTTCTTTCTATATAATTAATATGCCTTAGTATATCATAAATATTTATCATTACTGACATATTTCTGTTTGTTTAAATTTTTTATTCTTTCTTTCTATATAATTGATATGCCTTAGTATATCATAAATATTTATCATTACTGAAATATTTCTAAATGTGGAGACCTGTAATTGGCCATCTATATTGTATCAATGTTTTCTATGCTTTTTTTTGTGCTGTTGGTCTTCCATAAACATTAAATAAATAAATAAATAAATAATTTTATTCCGAATTAAACAAGACTATTTACGTAGGAGTGTGTAAAAATAAACCACTAAGAAGTGACTCCAATTAACAATATTTTATTTCTGTAAAGTTAATCTTCATACACAAAAAGCTAATAAATAATTAGGTTCTATTGTGAGTTTTAAAATGACAACAGCTTGATATACTGTATGCTTCAAGGTTTTTTGCGGTTTAAAAATACATTAATTAAATAGACATTTATTTTAAAGCAATCGCATTTTATTTACGGTTATGATTTTTCAGAAAATTGTTCCATAAATATATATTTTAAAATTTTAATAAAAAAAAAATACTCACATGTCACATCATATTACGCGTCACGTCAATATCTTACCATTTTCATTTTCAAAGTAAGTTGAACGCTTGCTCTATAATAACTTGCTGCCCTCCTGGATCGAACATCCGACCATTGGATCACTATACGAGCTTAACCATTTCACAAATAAGCACATGTAAAAAAAATATATTTTTATCAAAAAGAAATCCCGGCGCCACCTAGAAAGTTCTAGTCAAAGATTTTTGAGAAACATTCTAATTAAAAAAGATAGTTGCTTTTAACTGGAAAAAAATATGTATTTCCAGTTGAAAGCGAATATCTTTTTAATTACAATTTAGTCAAAAACCTTCGAATAGAACCCTCACTTATGTGAACTATAAGCGTATGTACTTGTCTGAAGTACTTTGTACAAATTTGAAATATGATGCAAAGCAAGGCGTGTATAAAATTAGAATAGAACACATAGTTTTAAAGATATTTGGTATATTATCCACCAGTTTAGGAAATGAAGTTTCGAGAAAAATGAAAAATAAAAAAAGATTAAAAAATTCACCCACCATGGCTTCAAAGCGCTTAATTCACTCCTGGATTTTAAATTTTGAGAAACACAAAATTTCATTTCCAAATAGTACACAATATATTTCTATCTTAAGCTTTAGAATTTTGTATCATCATTTTAGCTACTCATATTTATGTATATGTGTATGAAGCTGCTGGCATGTATCTAATCCTGTAGTTAATAGTTAAGTGTATTTGGCTTAATAAATTTTGATTAAAATATAACAGTTTACTTGATGAAATATACAAAAAATTATTTACAAAATAAAATAAGGTAACATTTTATCATACCTATACGATTAATGTATAGTTTATATGTGGCGTATAAAAGTAAAGGCAGCAATATCCAAAAAATAAAAATAAGTGTTTTGAATGCTGTCAAAATGTACTGAATTCTAGATTTTATGTACCTATCTATCTCACCTAAAATCATGTGTATATAAAATCTCGGATTTAGTATATTATAAATTAGTAATCCCCGATGACTGCTTTCAATTTTTTATGGATTTACTACTCAACCACAAAAATAGTCAACAAAAATATGTCAACAAAAATAGTTCAAATATTAAAAATAAGTCAATAGGTCAAATTTAATGTCAATAATAATACTTCAGATGTTGAAAATTAGTATTAAAACCATCTCTTTTGATGAAGGCGCGCTTATTACTAAGCCAATCGATGTCACAATAATTTGCAAGACTAATGCAAAGATTATTATTTGAATAAACTTATAATTTTATCTAGCTGCAAATTTGTTTCTAAAAAGATTAAAAATAAGTACAATTAATTTTTCTTCTCGTAAATTTTAACGATTTAATGTTTGTGGGTTAAATGTATATAAATTATTTTACTTGGATATGTTATAATTTTAGATAATGCTTCTAAGTTTTATGTCTAATGGTATAATATCATATAGGTTATAATATAATATAGATTATAATATTACTCATGTTTCTGTATGTAAATTATGACCTCTTCGTTCAGTCGAATGTTATAAAATGATAATAATTATTCTACTGTTAAATCATTATTAATTGTTAAGTATGGTATTTTATATATTTTTAAAAATTCTTTAAAAATGTCTTACTCTTCTTAAATAATTTTTTTGTACGTAGTTATGACATATTTTTAAAATTAATTTACAACCAAACTTTTAAATTAATTTAAAACCAAACTTTCATTGTTAACTCTATATGCCTACATACATGTAATGCCTAGACCAAGGGAATAAAGGGTTCTGGAGAATCAGAAAGGATAGATTTCGCACCTGAACCACAGCCGATGGTTTATTAAATTATTGTTCCCACCTAGGTTTACATTCCATTATCCTTAAGGGGAATTACCGAATTAATGGTGGGTACGTATAACCAAAATGGATGTATTTTGCGACATTTTCAAAGAAACCTACCAGAAACGGGGGATATAAGGATTTTGATGTCTAACTAACTTTTGTTAGTTTAAGAGCATTTCGTAATATTACGTTGTATTTACTTTTGTTGTATCGTTAATGTTAATAATGATCACTAATACAAAACAGCACTTGAAACCAGACAAAATAGTTAAAACAGAAATTTTACTTCTATGCTCCCGGATTACATCCAATTTACGATACTCGAAATTTCCATATATCGAATTTCATTTTTTGAATTATAAGAGTTAATTCTTTTATATTGTACTACGACCGATGATATATTTTTCGAAGGTAATTATAATAATGATCTGAGATGTGTTTTGTAGTGGACCTATTGTTTGACGCAAACAATTCCTGTCTCCATATTCGAACACTCGTGGGTCAAGGGGCAGTAAATCAAAAGTTCAACATCGTCAGTATCCGCCCATTCATTCCGGGGCGGCCTAGTTGTCGAGTTCCGGTCGGGGTACCCTCGAAAATCTTTTGGGGAGTCTTAGAGTTCTATTTTTTGCAATTTTTTTATTGATTTAAGCTCAGTATTTTTTTATTTTGAAATTTTTATAAAACGTGTTTACTAAACAATTTTGATTTACGCAAACAACGTAGATACATATGTATATGGTGCGGTTGTATCATTTCACATATTTTGGAATTCGTTTAAATAGATTTAAATTGTATTAATATTATTTATTTTAAATTACCAAGACCCACCAAGGGTTGTAGTACCAAGAATGATGATGATGGAGATGCGAATACGAAATGCGTATCGCGTTAATATTATTATTATTTTCAAATTAAACTAAACGCTTGTGCTATGAAAATAGGACTAACATGCTTGTTTCCCGGAATGGCCTCGAACCACCAACCACCACCGACTACTTTATATTTTTTCCAACTCAGGGTTGATAGTGCGTTATATCTCCTAAATAACATTAGGCTATCAAATAAGATTGGGTGATGTATTTTGCGTTCTCTTCCGAACCCCGACAAAAATATACTAATGCGAATATAGAAGAGAGTGGTTTCAGGTGAAATGTATTCAATATCTATACAAGTATTGTGAATTTTTATTAAATATAAAATGTGGTTTTCACCGATTAAAGAGCAGTCACTAGTTTCTATATATTTACACTCTATAATTCTATAGAGCGGATACACTTTTTTATATTCGCATACTATAGTACCTACTCTAGTTACTGCTGCACGCGATCCCCACATACTATTACGGCATGGGTTTAATGGCAGTGAATTAAAACTTTGACATCTCATTATATAAAGCGCTTAAAATATGTATCGAATGTGAATTATTTTACACAATTTATGAAAGTTATATTAAAATGTTGTGAAGTTACATATGTGAAATAAATTTCTCTGTCAAAAATGATATTCTAAAAAAAAAAAATAACGCGGTAAGAACAAGAGACTGCCGACTAGGGATTGCAATCCCGCAGCTCATTTAATCCCGTGGGATTGATGTGCGGGATTACTCAATCCCACGCGGGATCACGCGGGATCCCGCATCTTTGAAATTATGTTGTAAAATCAAATTGAAACTACAGATTTTTCTCTAAAAACCAACTTTTATTAAACATTTCTTACATTAAGCAACAGAAATTATTTATTTTCTATTAATTAAGTATAAGTAATTAGTAATCTGTTTTCTTAGATTCATCTTTAAATGTTTGGCATACTTAAATAGTTTTGTTTAATTTTACCCTTACTCCTAACAACACTTTTAAATTTTTAATTCAGTCTTATTCATATAATGACTAATGATCAAATCACAACTTTCTCTTAGATGCTATTACTATGATATCAACCTATGGTGATAACTTTTGAAAACACGCTCTTAAGAAGCAAATGGCATTTATTGTATCATCTCCAGTCTGCTTCTGAGTGAACTGCAGACATATCCTGATGCTAAAAACGCTCTCTCGGCTTCTACGCTAGTAGGCTGAACCGTCAGGATATATTCATAGGCGAGCGTCATTTTTTTCTTCAAAATTTTCTCAAAGTCCTTTTGCTTGTTGTCTGGCTTTTTCTTAAATATTTCTTTTTCTTTTTGAATCTGTTTTTCTAATTCTTCTTTTAGCGTTAGAGTAGGATCTGTATCAGTAGGAGATGTTCCAGCTATAGTTGTATTTTCGAAGACGTCATATGCATATGTTTCATTGTCTTGAACTACGACTCTTTCTATTATTTTCTTAATTTCTTGGCTTATTGCAACTTTTCATAGCATGAAGAATGTATAAGCACGATCTGTATTTTTGGCTTCTTCATCATACTTTTTCGGATTTTGCAAATATATCAAAACTCCTGTAAAATCATGCGCAGCGCAGTGCCATTTATGAACAACTGACAGGACAGCCAGCCAACCGTCCACTAGTCGCCGGCGCGGCATGCTGTGCTGAACGGCAACGTCGCTCTCGGGCTCCTTTCGATTTACGCGAAAGTTTTAGCGCCAAATTTTTAATTTACGGGATCCGCGGATCCGCGCTTTGAAGGCTCGGGATCCAGCAGATTAATAAAAGCAGCGGGATCCCGCGGGAATGCGTCATCCCGTTTTGCGGGATTGCAATCCCGACTGCCGACAAAAGAGAAACAATATTATATTCCGAATTACAGCATAATTACGAGAATGATGAAAACGAAGAAAGCAGTGAAAATGTAGAATCGAAGATCCAAAGGAGTGATAAGAAAATCTGAACGGGGTAACCAAGTGAAAGATTGGAAGCCAAGATAGAAGAAAATTGAGAGGAGCGATTGAAATATGGGAGGAATTGGAAAACAGGAAATAGTAGTACAGATTATCAATGTTTAGAAAATTAAATATAGGTATACTACTGTGTTAATAAAAAAAACACCGAACCCTTAGTTAGGAGAAACAAATTTATTCATACACACTATACTTACTCAGATATCCTTCAAATTAGTCTCCTTGGTAACGCACACCCTTCTCCCAGTGGTCCCGCCATTGCTTGAAACACTTCTGGAGCGCATACTTTGGGATTTCGGGATGGTGTTTAGTAGGGCCAGGAAGACTGAAAATCGAGGGCATGCTGTGTTTGACCAAGAAGGCCTGGATCAGATGCGAAGAATATTTTCGTAAGTTTTCTCAAAAAAACGTTAATTTTTATTGACTATTTTTTATTGCGACGTTTCTCTGTTATAGTAAATTAATACGTATAAATGTGCAAATTCCGAATGAAGCCGGGTAGTAAAGCTGTTTTTTATAAATTTAAATAATTCATTTAAATATCAGGGACTTACTATGTTTTTGCTTTTATTTCTAAATACTTTTTTCCTAGCAAATACCCAATTAGGCTTTATGAAAATTAAAGTTCTCATATTGCTATTGTTATCTTATTTATTTTATATCTGCGTGCGTATGACACATAAGTACGAATTTTAAAACTGCATACTGGTAAGAAACTGTTTTGCGTCGTTGTAAATAAAAGAAATGTGTTTCTTACATTATAATGCCGACGTGCGACACGGCGATGAGCGCTGAAGTTCAGCGGTGATAATCACTTAGGCCCGGTTGTTTCAAGTTCGATCAAAGTAAGCGGTCGATCAGAGCATAGATTTTTACGAAAACGGATCGTCTGATTGGTGGAGAACGTAAAAATCTATGCTTTAAAAGAACGCTTACTTTGATCGAACTTGAAACAACCGGGCCTTAGACAACAGAGAGAGCGATGCGAGTTGGTGGAAATGTTCCGCCAATTTGCTGCCTTTGCACAGTACTCAATATTATTTATAATATTTAAATCTCATAAAAAATTTAGGAGAAATTTGCATATTACTTTATATTCTAATTTCTGTATTGCATATGAAAGCATTTAGGGAAGTAAGCTTGGGGCTACGATACATATCTGGCTTTCAAAAACGGAGATGCAGCTCTGTTAAAATGAAAACAAAATAGCAAACATTTCGCAAAACTGTAAGATTACACTTTCGACTTGCCGACCACTGTGTAATTATATATGCATAGTATGCGTTTCTTTTGACGTTTCTGCCGCATTTATTATATAGAAAATGTTTTTAATTTTTTTTAATACTAACAGCACAATTTCACACACGGGGACAGTCTTAATCTTAAATCTTCCACAGATTAACGAATAAAAATTTTCAATATACAAAAATAGGTCTAAAAATATGTTAAAAATTTTAATAATTTTTAGGCGTATTCTTGTGCAAATGTTAATACTTCATTTTAAACATATAAAAAAAGAATTACTTTAAAAAAAACTCTAACCAAAAACATATATCTCATTACCAATTGCAACGTTTATAGTGATTTATGCGGATTAAAAATTTCAACCACAGATGGAGGTAGTAAAATGCAACTCACATAAGAAATAAGTTGTGCAAAGCTGACATTCATATATACAACTTACAATTTTTTTATTTGGTAGGTACTCTATGTATGTTGGTCTCTTTATTGGTAGTCTGTATAATGTGTGGATGTTCTTACGGTGGAATTGGTGAACATTGTGTAAAATGATCACTTACGCCAGCAGTACGACAGGTCTTAAGCCCTATTAACACACAAAAAACTTTCATACCCACTTTTCTATAAAAAAAAATAGGTTCAACTCTGTGAAACTCTGTGAAAATCTATAATATATATCTATCTTGAGTATCAGCGGTTGTGAGCGGTTTTTTTTACGCTTCAACTGGCCAGGAGGCCCAATTACAGAAGCGAAGTTGACGAAAAATGTTAGTTGCTCCACAATTTCTAATAGGAAGATTTAATAAAAGGTATGAATAAGATCAGGAGTGGAGGAAAGAACGGGTCTAAATGGTAAAAAGAGAAAAAAATTTGTGCAAGCATAAACTTTTGCTTTATTTCTGAATTAAAATACCTCATGACTTTGTGCGCACATTTCAAAATTATTTCTCCAATTTGACTTCTTCTATCCGGCTTCGTCCGAGATCTGAATTCTTGTATATATTAATTTCATATTCCCTTGCATTTCACAGAAAAACGCTGAAAGAATTTATTTTTGTTGGAAAGAAAAAAGCCCTCACAAAACAGTGGATATGCACGCCCATTTTTCGTTTTTATTTCTTGCTGAAAATATGAAAGAAACAAAATTGTTTTATATTTTAATTAAGTAAATTTTATAACTTAAAGTTATATAAGTTGCATGCTGGAAATAGTCGCAATGACGCAGAATTCCAAACAAAATAAGGGCCGATGCCAGAGCACACCGTTCGAGACTTTTTGCTGTTTCAGACAGTTGATGAGTAGCAAATCGAAAAAATTAACTCTGAGCTACACTATTGTTAAAGATTAATTGTAAAAATTCTTAAATTAAATTTTGTAATATGTATTTTTTGATACAAAAATAATATCACTATTTGCATAAGAAATAAAAAATTACGTACTATGTGGGATCAGTTTTCATCAAAAAATATTTAATACATATATTAACCTAAAGCGGGCTACTTACACACCAGCCGCAAGGGTAATCTAGGGTGTAAAATGGCAATGACTCTTATATTGTGATGCGTATAGCCTATGCACATCACAGCTTCCCTTCTTTTACAACCTGGATTGCCCGTGCATTTTCCACGGCAAAACCTGCATGACTTCTAGTTATGCGAGATGGAACACGCAAGCAGATACGTTGTAGTAGTTTAGGACAGTCGATAGTACCATTTATCAATTTGTGTAAAAAGAGAAAGTCCGTCACTATTCTTCTAGTCTCTAGTTAATCAAGAAATCTAAAAGATCTAAGAATGTTGTAATCAATTACTTGACGGTATGTTTACCTTATAATTCATAATAAAAAGAAACTTATTTTGGACTTTCTCTATATTACTCATGTAAACTGTATAATAAGGCTCCATACAATTGTATTAAGGGGGGGATAAGGTTAATTCGTACAAAAAAAGGCATGTTTTTGTGAATTTTTTGTGACGACATAGTTAAAATCTCTTTATTTAAACCAATAGTACATTAAAGTATGACATTTAAAGAATATTGTGTAAAATTTTCAAGACGAAATATTAAAAAATACGGCAATGGCAGCAATTATTTGGACGTGTCTCGGAAAAAAGGAGAATTGCGGTGTCCATCATAACTTGGTGCTAGATCATCTGAAATCAAAAAATCAAAATTCATTCGTTAGATAATAGATTTTCCCAGGTAACGCTCGGAGGGTTTTTTGAATTTTCAATTTTTCAATTTTTTGGAACACTTTGAAGGGAAAAACGCGATTTTTTGCGAAAAATATCGACTAATTTGTTATTAAAAAATATAAATTAATAACAAATTTGAGAAAAGGGCTGCAGCGTTACCTCGTAAATTATGTATAGAAATAGTGTTTAAAATTTCAAAAGGATCGGTGCAGTAGTTTTGAAGTTATGATGGACACCGACTTTGAAAACGTGTGATGTGGGGAAAACGCTTTAAAGTTTTGCACACTGTAAAATTCAAAATAAAACTCAACACTTATTTTATACTTACACATTATCGTCGATGCCATGTTCACACAGCAAAGAGCTTTCATCATCAGCATCTTTTTGTCCTTGTCTACACAAAACTCTTCCAATACAAGAAGCACGTCCGGTATCCTCAGGTGAGCGCGTCTCTCAGCTGCCCGAGCAGGTATAGAAAATCAGTCTGAGTATCGCTCAAATGTTCATAATTTCGTCAATTTTGCTCCGATTGACTTGAAATTTTGACACAATATTCTTGCGATGTTATACATTCATTTAAAAAATTAAAAATAAAATGCAAAAAAAAAAGTTAAAAACCTTACCTCCCCCCCCCCCTTAAGTTCTAGTATTGGTCGAATCAGGGTCTTAAGTAATGATATGTAAAAATTCAACTTTCTTGAAATCTTTGCTTAACCTAAGAAACCTAAAGTTCTTAATCTTTAATCAACTTTGGAGTTGATATGGGGGACTTAATAAACCTTTTTGTCAACAATTAGGTACGCCTAGATCTGTTATTTCATCTACCACACTCAAAACTTTTCCATCGATTTTATAATCATAGTGTACTACTGTTCAGGTACGGCAAAATCTCATCACTTGACATTTGGGGACATTTAAAGAGTTATATCTACTAATATAAAAACCCTCCTTATATACCTCAAATCCCTTTCCAAAAGAACCGACTCACACCAAGTCGGCGTAAATTGAACTCAATTATAATTGGATGTACAGAGTACGGTTTCATGCCGTTAAAAAATTTTAGTAGTATTTAGTATTTAAAGCTATGCATAAAGAATATGCATAACATGGTATTTCAAGCACTGAAAATAATACCTTTATCGAGTATTAAATTAATGTAAAATAAAATCTAATCAAAAACAAAATAAAGAAGTTAAGAGGATATTTCTTTATTTACATTTCTGGTATCGGATCTTCTTTACCCTTTTACCCTTTACCTTAAAAGAGTATCCATTGTTAGCTGAGGAGATTTCGTTTTTCTTTCTTTATAAAGTTCAGAATGAGGTCCAATGAATGCTACAACACTCCTTTTTACTTTGACGAGGTCTCTATGGTTGAAAGGATACGCTTAACATCGGTCATTTTTACATTTTTTGAGATTCTTTCTTCTTCGTGTTCTTTTTCCTCTTCTGAATGATAATGACTTCACTGGGAAACGAATCTGTAACTTTTGCAATCCGAGAAACCACCACAATATTTCTATGTATCAGGATTTTGAAAATTTTGACACAGAATACCTGATCTTTATCTACATACCTACCTAATGAAATACATTTTAACTTTTTTAATAACTGCAAAATTATCAAACAAAATAATTACGTTGTCTGTCCGTCTGTCCGTCCGTCCGTCAGTCCGTCCATCCGTCTGTCTGTCTGTCTCCGTAACTTAATGTAACGTCCGTAATTTCGTTCGAATTCACGGCTAAAAAACGGAATTAAACGACCGGAGACGGGGCTTGAACCCCAGGCCACCACACCCGAACCGGCTGTGACCACATACCCGAAATCTTATTTAAATATAAATGACATATAATTATCTGTCGAATAAAGCCAATTTCATGAAAATTTTCCGCTTCTAAAAAAAACCGCTATTTTAATTAGTTTTAGGTTAACAAGAATAAATTCAATTTATAAAAACAAATGGTTTTCTACTCATAAATTTACAGCTTTAAATTCCTGAAATTATTATGTCCTGTAATTTATCACGGGTGTACGGCTATTATACGAGTATATTATAATTTTTGAACATATGAATGCAGTGTTTTTTCGAACATGCGAATATCTAAGACACGCAAGTTTTATGTTTATGGGTACTCGATGAAATACATCCAAGGTAATAATCACGATGTGTTTGGTCGCTCCTTAATCAATTTTTGGTTTTGAGATTACCCTAAAATATTTCAAGGGAGGCGCGAGCTGACGAGAAGATTTTTACACATCAAAATATAAAGGACATATATGTACCTTCATAAATAAAAATACATCCGATAGCTACCTTATGTAAAGTTTTACTCATTTTACCAGCAAGGTCCACAGTATAATTCAATATATTTATAGAAGGCGAGAATGATATATTTTCTTAACATGATCTTTTCATTTGGCTTGATCAAATGTTTACGTAATTTGTTTAAGAGCGTCCAACTTTCTGTTCTGATATTTTTAGCTGTTTAAAGTTATACAGCGCTGTATAATTTTTTACGAACTTTTATAAATGGTGTTAACGAACCTTTACTTCAGGGCTGAATTGTTTACATAATATTGACACAATTCTCGTGGGAAAGAGATTATTGGCCGTTGATATTCTTTAGTCTTCTTCAGTTTATTTGATTAAACGTAAATTTCCTTGTTCTTTTTACCAATTTATTTATTTTTTGTATAATTCTACAATAAAAGCATCATTATTATTCTCAATCTTGTACCGTTCACATCATTGTAATTACCTATATCAATCTTAAAATAAACATTACGATCAGTTAATTACGTTAAATTATAGAAGTTTCACAGAGACTAAGCTTTGAATATGCGAAATGTGTGTAGAAATCTTTTTTCACGATGGCTCATGGCTTACAACCTGTATGAGCTGGCTTAAGTGATCACTCTACACAATGCAACGTTCACCTATTCCACCGTAAGAGCATTAATCAAAATTTCGAAAGTTCTATATACATTACCACTGCGAAAATCTAACATATTATGTTCAAATCTGAGAACCTTTCGTATGTTTGAATGGCTTAAACTAGAGGCATCCGTAGTCTTTTCTTATAAATTAGTTTAGATTTCGATACATAGATTTTCGCAGTGGTAATGATACTTCTATATTTTTTTAAATTGGAGTAATAAGCAATATACTTTTTAATGTTTGACTTCTATAAATGATAAATATGATCTGATATGGGGACAAAATCCAGTAACTGTGTTCTTAGTACATACCAACATATAAAAAAATTATTACCATCAGTTCTTTACATTCACTTAATGAACCTGCCATCTGCGAATTATTTTCCTACCTTACTCTAAAAGTCTATAGAGTATTTATTAGAGTGTTTTATCCAGCGTTACTGTGTCTCGGGTGTCGGGTATTAAGTGTCCCCTGGAACTGACGAGCACTAGAAAGCGGATATGTGACTTTGCTGCGCTTTCAAAACATGGCGGTAGGTATAATATACTATGTACCAGGGAATTTCCGAATACCATATATAAAATCTATATACGAATAATGCCTATGGCTTTGACTCCCTGTACCTGCTATTAATCTGGTTAATTAATCTGGCTCCTAAGTTGTACGTCTACATGCTGTGTTTTTCTATTTATGCTTATTACTGTGGACACTATGTACTTCATGCATTCATTTTTACTTAAACTGTAGCATTTCTTGTACATTTATATTATATAGCTTGTAATTCCCATTTAATGTATGGTAAGTATGTTCCAATTGTCATTTGTCCCTGCTCCTTGGAGGCAGAGAAGAGGTTTTGTGTGAAAACCTCCCCGTCCGGCTCGCATTCCCATAAGTGTCAGCGGGGCGGTGAGTACAACTACTTTAGCAATAAAAAATGCCGAACATGGGTGGCGAAAGTGTAGGGCCAATATAAGAGCTATCGCTCACAGAACGGCCCTGGGTATGCGGCGGGTCCCTCTCCTGTACCGGCATGCGTCTCACTTCGCGCCGCGTTAAACTAGTGAAAATTTTATTTTATTGAATGACTTATAAAGACACGTAATCTTCAATCAAATGCACTTAAATCTGCTTTTATGTCCGTTTTACGTAACATGGCGTACTTTTCTGTATATTTGTAAAAAAATTAACCCATAAAAACCAAGTTTTTGTTATACTCCCTTTCTCTTTGAATCAGGTTTCGTGCCTATTCGTGTCATTACTCATTTGTATTGATTCCAATTTGAAAAAAACATTAAAATTTCTAAAAATCCAAAATTATACTATAATTATAAATTTTAAGATCATTTTTATCGTCGCCACGAATCTGTCTGCAAAGTTTCAGCTCGATTGAATCACGAGAAAAGGGTTAAAAATCGATCCAAAGATTTTCCAGCAGACAACAAACCGCAGACGCTACGAGTTAAAAGAAAGGGAGTAAAAAATAAACAAAGATGCGTACACGAAGTGTGTGTCACATCAATTTTCAAACTAAGCTAAACACCCGTGCTTTTAAAATATAAGTAAAATAAAATATAAAACAAGCGCAGCCCAGAACCATTATTCCTTTGTAGTAATTAAAGTTTTCAATTTATTACCCGAAAAATTAAAATAAATTCAAGACCTTGCGTCATTTGAAAATGAACTAAAAAATTCAATAAAAAAACCCTTGAGATTCCCATCAGCTTCACTATATACATATTTATTTTGTTTCTCAATATTCTTAACACCTCATTACTACAATTTCCATGAAATAATCCTCCCATAAGCACGAGCGTCAGCTCTTTTTTAATGAGTAAAAGTTTTTATTGTACGAATGTATTATTGAATTCATGAAATTATGTACTATGATATGAATATAATAAATAATCATCTGTACCTATAAAACTCAATGTCTGTCTGTCTGTCTGTCTGTTCTCTATACAAATCCACACCGTTTTTCCGATTCCGATTGTCCTACCTCTAGAATATGGGCTCCTTCCAGTGTTCGATGTAAATATATGTCGCGGTATTATTTGTATGTGTTGTATAAAGGATTGCAAGCAAAAAGGTACACAAATACGAAAGTAAAAATAGAGCCACTTACAGAATAGAAACTAAATTTATTCAATGAAGTTACAGTCTGTTCATATATATTAGTCGCCCTCTACAGGAAAGATAAGAGGCATTACCGTACGTTTTTCGGAAGCACCGACCGTGGCCGTCCAAGGGATAACATTGGCCGCAAAACTGCCACCACTTAACAAAAGCAATCGGCAATATCGATTGCTTTCTGCTCGTCTGTTTGATTTTTTAAATTATCTGTGTGATTTTTAAATTTTTTTAATGTGTAAGGCAAATACGTGTAATTACTTTTATCATCATCATCTCCTTTCCCTTGTCCTAGTAGTCTCGTGTGTCCAAATACTCGACAAGGTGCTTCCGTATTCTTCTGTTTTATGCTGACCAGTCCAGATCCATTCTGTTTTCACACACATTTTTTTGTTGTTTCTCCCAGTTTAATCTGGGTCGCCCCAGATTAAACTGGGATACTATACGAAGAGGATACTTCTTGATAATCGTTCCTCTAGCATTCTCAGTAAATTCATTTTATCTAGAATATTATTTAATGCTTTATTTTAGTCGTAGGTACTAATTTTCGTCATAAAAAAATTAATGAATTAATTTGATCTTATTTAGTTTATAAATGTGGAAATTCGCGGCACGGAATCGAAAACAAAACAGTTTAGTCTGAGGGAGAACAAAGCGACCCGCCGTACATGTTTCCGTATCCCACCGTAATCTCGCTCGTTCCCACTTCTTAGTCTCTTAATCCGAGGAAGCGCGAATGAAACGGGATTGAAGGATTGAGCGAAACCCTTTCTCTACTCTCCTAAAAGTCATTATTCTTTCAATACCTGTATGTTTAGTAAACAACCTTTCAATTTCTTCCTTAGATATTTCAAAATATTTTTTTTTTACACCCCTATTCAATTGAACAGTATCTTAAGAGCTTCTTTGGTACACGTACTCAGTATAAAAATATTTTCGTTTAGCGTGGTTCTCCAATTTTCCATTTTCCACCTAAAATAAAGTAATAAAACGATAAGTTTTCACTAATGTAAGATATAAAAACAATATTAATCATATTAAATATTAAATTTATTTATTTATTTTAGGGTGCTGATTTTAATTGCTGACCAGACCAGAAAATCAGTTCTTCTCTTAACAACTAAACAACTCTTCACAAAGAAAATATTCAGGACAGACTCGGTATGTGTATGTTAGGCAAGAACTAGGTATTATAATTAATCAATAACTATACAATTAAAATAGTTTCATGATCGATACACACACAAAATAAATAATAAATTCTAATGCTGAACATAGCGACTTTAACAGTCAGGACCCATTATTGGGAAGATTTGAGCCAGTCTAGATTTTTAATGGGTTCCGACTGTTAAAGTCGCTATATTCCGCATTAGAATTTATTATTTGTTTTATGTGTGTATCGATAATGAAACTATTTCAATGGTGTAGTTATTTAATATTACTTAACAGAATTCTAGACTACTGGATTTGTTTTTTTTTCTTTTCAGTTTTTATTATAAGTTCACTTTTTACGCAGTCTGGTTTTTAGATTTTTTTAATTATCTTTTTTTATATTTTACATTTTTTAGTTAGGATTATAAGACAGTAATTTTTTTATTCTTAATCAGGTTATTTATTACTGTATTAAGTAATGCTTTAGTTAATGGTCGTTAAAATGATCTTTCAAAGCAGTAAAATTTTGGGTTTGTCATTATATTTAAAGAAATATATTGAATAATATAGTTATTTTACACGTAAATAAGACCTATTATGCGGTTATATTTTATCATAGATTTATTATAAGTATTGAAATTTTAAATAAGAATGGTTGCTAATCAAATTTAAATCGTTATAGTTCCTAAATGGTTATTCGAAATGAAAAATGATAAGAGAAATCTAAAGATGTTTTTCAAATAACTATTCAATGATACCCCATTCAACATAGTTCGTTGACTTTCATTTATTTCTTTATCACAATGTGGTGTCTGGTTGTCGCCATGTTAAATTTTGATTACTTTCATGTCTTTAGTGACACTCAAAAGGTTAAGATAAATGGATTGACGCAAAAATTATCAAAATCGGCTAATCAGTTAAAAAAAATCCACCGAATACCATGTAAATCAAATATTGTAGGGCGGCTCTGTCAAAAGCTTCAACAACCGAGAAGCGTGTATGAGAAGATACATGAAAAAGGATAAAGCAAAAGTTTGCAACGACTTACAGAATAGAAGAGAAGAGTGGCGTTTTATCCTCTATGCCCATGCTTACGGTAAACGGCGTGATGGTTAGTTTGTAAGTTAGAAAAAATATTTGGTTACCATCGGGAACTTTTTTGGCCGAAAATCTGCGATATTAACCGCTACTTAAGATTACGAAAAATATGAGACTTGTATAATACGTACGTAATTTTTTTGTAAATGGTTCAAGTATTTTTCAATTAGAATAGCTTTCGATAAATATTTTGCAATAAATCCTGGAATATCTTCGATAATATCAAAACCTGTTTATTTCTTGATCAAATTACATTTTATTGTGAAATTGCAATTTAAGAACCAAGTTCTACAATATTTACCTATAGCAATTTAAATAAATTAATAGGAAAAACTTAACGGAAAAAATCTATCTATCAAAACCACTGGATTGGTTTACCACTGGGATCCGGAATCGGAATTCCATAATACAGTCTATTTTCATTAGAAAATAAATGGATTCATGCAACATTTATGTTGTGTCGTCCTGAATGTGTGTTAATTAGTTGGACATAACTAGTATCTACCAACTACATGATAACTGCTGAAAAAAATGTTGAATTGAATATATTGATTAACTAACTGAAATAGATGATTTGGCGACTCCAGAATTATTGATCAGAATGTATACTCGTACTGAAGTATATCCCCATTCAAAGAAATTGATAATATCCTCTTCCTACCTCATTAAACACTGTTGCCTGTGAACTGTTCCTTTAGTTCCGGTAGCTAATTCCAATAATTAAGGTAAGTTGAGAATGTTTGATATTAAAAAATATCGTGAAAACACCTTTATATTCAGTAAAACATTTTTTACTATTTAAACTGACAAGTAATATTATTGAAACATGACTTTTCAAATATTCATAATGCAGTGTTCAAAGAAAAGTTTTACTTTTATACGTCAATAGGTATTGTGAGTCTTGATGTGTATTTACGATAGTAATTTAGATATCAAATAGGGGTTGGAAGAATATTTATAAAAATTACACAATGATGATGCATTTAAAAAAAAACGAGCATGAATGAAGATATGAATGAGGTCACATAAAATTGAATTTTGTTTTGATTACACTTTTGACATTTTTGTTATAAAATCTACTACCTGATTCATATAACTAGAAATCATGAAATAAAAATATGATTTAACAATATTTATAGGTGTATGTTCTGAGAACACAATTCCTAGATTCTGTCTTCAGAGGGATATTTATTGATTAAGATAAATTACAGAAGTCTCATAGAAACGAAGCTATTTATATAAGAAACGTATATAAAAGACTTTATAGAGTGGCCCAGGCTTACGACCTGTGTGAACTGGCTTGTGTTTTTAGACTTAAGATCATTCTACAGAATGTGACATCAAAATACATCTCTGTAAAATTAGCTGTAAGACTACTGTAATAAAAATATGATTCTTAACTTAAGTTGTATAGAAAAATAATTATTCAATCATGTTACGTTATACTTTGCATGTGTGGCTTTGTGGATTTGATCTTTTTGGATTGCAGCATCCATCATTAAATACATAAACGTGATACGATTTTTTAAATTGACTCATTTCCTTCAAAACAAATCAAATTCGTCTCGCAGTGATTTTCTTTTGGACTGTTCTCCAGCACGGGTTCGATGAAAATATTTGAAAACATTTAGGAAAAAATTTCATCTCATAGTGCATAAAATCTATGTAAACAAATTTTCTTTAGAAAACTTGATATTTTATTGTGTTGCAGGTCTGATAAGTAATACTGTGCTAACTACTAATATAGGGTAGCAGCGCTGTGCGTAGATAAAATCTAATTGTGAGTGGAATATTATGAGATACGAGTAGATACATATTTTATTTGTAATTGTACTTAACTATAGCATATTTGTACTGTCTGCATGCGCCAAGCGGTATAGTTCATATTATTGGTGTACTCCCAAGGGGATATAATTATTATCTTACCACATCGTCAAAGAAATCTGACATTTGATACATGTTTAAGTAAATTTTACATTGTTTATTCACAATTGCTTGTCCATTAACTATCCTAATTGTCCGTGATACGCAATCAACGGGCACTTTAGACAACACGCAATACTTACAATTTTTATATTTTTATTTTATATTTAGTTTTGGGCTTAAGAGAATAAAGTCTATTTTAAAAAAAACGGTTTTCTTTTCATGTATTTTCAGCTTCAAAATCCTACAATTTTATGTCCCGTGATTTTTCATGGCATTTAGTTTATTTTCCTTTCCAGCAAGTGCCGAAACAATGATTTTCTTTTGGACTCCCCCAACACATCTGCCACTTTTCCCTTCTATCGATCAATCTTTTTTTTTAAATATACTTACTCATATACATGTATGTATATCTCATGTGCAACCATACTAACACTCAAAAGACGAATGATGGTGGTCTACACAAATGGACTTTTATATGAATTAGGTGTAGTAGGTGTTTAATCAGGATGACTAGTCGTATCCAGGTGTGTTAGACCCCCCCTTCAATTTGGCGTGATGTTCCAAATTAGTTTCGTGAATACAGTGGCAACTCATCGTGAGACGTCTTTATTTGTGGCAATATGCATTTCGGACGAATAAACAAACTTATGTATTAAACTAGCTGTAACCCATCAAAAATGATGATACTTTTACAGGTCGGTTCAAAAAAAAAAAAAAAAAAAAAAAATGAGAAAGAAAAGAAAAACAAAAACAAAAACAAAAAAGTTTTTATACTATAAAATAGTAACGGACGTTACACGAAGTTACGACGGATGGACGGACAGACAACAAAATCATTATAATTGGTATATGAAAAATTTAACTTTTGTATATTTGTTCTTTTTCTTCTAGTGCTTGCCTGGTTATCAAACGTTGACTATCCATTGTTATATCCATCCGAAGTTGTGCTAACATAATTATAATTTATATAAATTAACTTTGTAAACACCTCTTATTTATTGAAAAAATTCAACATGTTTCGAAGCCAATGGCTTCTTCGTCAGGATAACAAAATTAAATTTAAAAATCGAAGTATAGATCAAAACAATAAAAAGTTATATATGAAAAATGATAATATAAAGTACCTTCTTAACATGAAAATAAATTTTAAAGATGACTATTTGCAAAAAGGACCTGATTATTATTTAATTAATTATTTAATTAGTAATTATTTAATTGTTAATAGTAAATTGAATATTATTAATAACCAGGTCCTTTTTACAAATAGTAATCTTTTAAATATATTTTCATGTTCAGTAGGTACTTTATTATTATTCATTTTCCATATATAACATTTTAATATTTTGATTATCTATGCTTTGATTTTTAAATTTAATTTTTTAGTATACGTTTGTTATCCTGACGAAGGACCCAAAGGCTCTGAAACATGTCGATTTTTTCAAAAAAAAAGTGGTGTAAACAAAGTTTATTTCTATAAATTATAATAAAAATATTCTTTGTTTTCACCACTTATATAAATTATGTAGGTGGTGAAAACAATATATTATATTTAATTATATAAGTGGTGAAAAGAAAGTACATTTTGAGTAATCAAACGTCTATAAATTGATTTGTAATGATTGTAATTATTTTTATACAGGAAAAACGAGTGATAATTTGGATGTTCCTAACATCAAACGCATAAGATATTTAAGTAGCATTTTTATGCGAATTTTCTAGTCATCTTTTAGACATTGATTATTCTTTGATATTAATAAGAGTTTACATATTTAACTTACAAATTTAAGAATTTCAAATGGATAAATTGGAAACTTTGGAAATAAGAAAAAGTATTGATAGTAAATTGAATATTAAAAATAACTAGGTCCTTATTAGAACAGTTATATTTTAAATAAATTTTCATATTAGTAAGTAATTATTTATTCATCTTCCATATATTATTTATTATTATTATTTTGTAATTGTCGATTTGTTTTTAAATTTTTAGTTTACTTTGCATCCTGGTGAAGGAATCATTGGCTCCGAAACACGATGGTATTTTCAAAAAATTAGTGTCGAAAACAAACAACATTTTTATTAATTAACAAAATTATTGTGCTCATATTAAAGAAGTTATTGCAACTTCATTTGCATTTCCGGGTTTTTAAAATAAACAGTGATTCTTAATCTATGCTTCGCGGAATACTAGTGCTCCGCGACCTTATTAGAAGTGCTCCGCGAAATGATGAAAGCCGAAATTTAATACTGTCTCATCTCCTTTTGCTAGATTAAATTTATTTCTGGATTATTCAAACCTCGCAGGGTACGAGTACGTGATTTAATTGCACAATGATGGCAGCACTTGCGATTGCAAGGAATACACCGAAATTATGTCTGTGTAAATTTTTCTAATAATCAAAATTGCTCCTTGACTTCAAAAAGGTTTACAACTACTGATATAAACACACGAAATAGCAAAATTCTATAAAGTAAACCACAATTAATTCAGTGCAGTGCATAGACAACACAAAGGTTGTCCTTGCGGATTCTTCTTCTGATTCTTTCTTTTTTAGCGGCCGCATGGAAATCGAAGAAGTCCATCGTACAGGCCCCAGTCACAAAAATGCACCATGCATACTTTGACATCGCATTGGTAGTCCAGTCTGCCGGACACTCGCCTTTTGAGGTCAGCCTTCACATTATCCGGCCAACTCTGTCTTGCTATTCCACTCGGTCTCGATCCTGTAGTAGCTAAGGGCTGTTTTTATAGGTATATAATTTAAATACACCCCATATACATGTACGTATATTTATATTTCTTGAAGTGTCCTCGTTCTAAGTGAACAAACGATCTTCTTAAAATATATGACGGCCCTCGTAGCGCAGTGGATATGATACTGGCTTTTCACACCGAGGGTTCCGGGTTCGATTCCCGGTGAGTTCACAAATTAATCCATGTGATTTACTCAAGCCTGGGTGTTTCGTGATCCGTCGCTTCTGTAATTGGGCCTCCTAGCCTGTTGAAGCGTAAAAAATAATAAAATAATAATATTAGCTAATTATTTATTATATAACCATACCTACATATTTGAGTATCTATATCCATTCATATTCAGACGAGCGGTACACAGTTTTGGTACCAGCACTGATGTATGGAAGTGAAACCTGGAGCTGGCAGAAGAGATGAGATCGTTTAATTTCTGTTAATATTCATTAATTTCTCGATAAACAGTTGTTATTCTGAAAGAAGGTTAACACTAACTTTATGGTGACATATAACGTTTTTTTTTCACCGTTTTAATAGATCTGTATCAACATGTTTCGAGAACGATGTTCTAATAGTCAGGATAATTAATTTACCTATTATTAGGTCCTTACATATGAAATTGGCGTTTTGCCGTACTGGCAAATTTGATCTCAAATATCTTCTCTTTGGTTAGGAATTCCAAATCCAAATTTATACAGCTATTTACTCATGTATTTGTGTTTTGAAAATTATAATTCATTTGTTTGTTCCTCAATTGTTTTTTTCTTTGCGTCACTCAGTTTACAAAATGAAATACTTGAGATATCGCGTTATTTACGAGTACGAGTTCCACCGTGGCACCAGTGCTGCAGAAACGGCTCGAAGGATTAATGATGTGTATGGCGACGGTGCCGCAAAAGAAAACACAGTGCGTTTTTGGTTCCAACGTTTTCGTTCTGGAAATTTCGACCTGCAGAACAAGCCCCGTGGACGGCCGGAGACCAAAGTTGATAATGAAGAATTGAAGGCTATTGTGGAAGCGGATCCATCGCAAACCACATCCGAGTTAGCTGCAGGCTGCGGTGTTAGTGATAAAACTGTTTTAATCCACTTGAAGCAAATTGGTAAGGTGAAAAAGCTTGAAAGGTGGGTACCTCACGAATTGAGTGAAGCAAATCAACAAACGCGCGTTGACTGCTGCGTTGCATTACTCAACCGGCACAATAATGAAGGGATTTTAAATTGAATCATTACGAACGATTACGGCAGATGTCTATTGTCAGCAACTGCAAACCATGATGGAAAAGCTAGCTGCTAAACAACCGAGGCTGGTTAATCGCTCTAGGCCACTGCTGCTTCATGATAACGCTAGACCACACACTGCACAACAGACGGCTACCAAATTAGAGGAGCTTCAATTGGAATGTCTAAGACATCCACCGTACGCTCCGGACCTTGCCCCAACAGATTACCATTTTTTTCGAAATTTGGATAACTTCTTGCAAAGGAAAAAATTCAACTCCGATGGGGCAGTCCAAACCGCCTTCAAAAATTTTATTGATTCCCGTCCGAATGGTTTTTTTAGTAAAGGGATCGATAACTACCTATGAGATGGCAAAAGTGCATAGATAGCAATGGTACATACTTTGATTAAATAAATATATTATAATAAAAAAAAATCGGCTTTATGTTCCTCCCATACTAAACGCCAATTTCATATGTAAGGACCTAATATTATATACAGTGTCCGGTTACCGGTGTCAGAGCCTTGAAAAGCTCCCATATATATGATTTAATAAGCTAATATATGATCAATTTCATCAATAAAACACACCCTGTATGTCATTTTTCTCCAGCCATAATGAAATGGCAGCCATTTCAATTTTTATGTTACCCAAGCATGGGGCACTTGAGTCAATTTACTAATATCTAGCCATGTAGAAGTTCTATAAAAATATAGATGAGGTTTCATTTGAAACATAAAACAATAAGGATCAATATGTATATATATATATATATATATATATATCAAGTATTTCACCAAAATTGACCAAAAATAATTGATAAAATTTTACAAAAAAAAACTTGTTTTTATAAAAAAAATAAAGGTCGTAATATTGTCCTTATTCTTTTAGATAATAAAAAATATTTTCTAAAAGCAAATATCAGAATCACAGCTTTATGAAAATGATATATAGGGGTGTTTTGTCGATGAAATTGATCATATTTTATTTTATTTATTCGATTTGAAGCTCACAACGCATGAAGATGTTTTACAAAGAGAAATATTAAAACATTTCAATAATATCTGCTCCATACATCTATTAATCGCTTACAATAATATCTATAAAATTACTTACTTAAATGTGATTTGTTTCGTGAGTGTGTGTGTGTGTGCGAGCTTGCATTTTATGCTATTAAGGGCACCGACACCGGTCACCGGACACACTGTATATTAATTATCCTGAAGATGAGAACATCCTTCTCGAAACATGTTGATATACTCGTATATTTGAGCCCTTGCCCGGAATAACGTTGTATCCAACAAAACTCTCATTTAGATAATAAAAAATATTTTCTAAAAGCAAATATCAGAATCACAGCTTTATGAAAATGATATATAGGGGTGTTTTGTCGATGAAATTGATCATATTTTATTTTATTTATTCGATTTGAAGCTCACAACGCATGAAGATGTTTTACAAAGAGAAATATTAAAACATTTCAATAATATCTGCTCCATACATCTATTAATCGCTTACAATAATATCTATAAAATTACTTACTTAAATGTGATTTGTTTCGTGAGTGTGTGTGTGTGTGCGAGCTTGCATTTTATGCTATTAAGGGCACCGACACCGGTCACCGGACACACTGTATATTAATTATCCTGAAGATGAGAACATCCTTCTCGAAACATGTTGATATACTCGTATATTTGAGCCCTTGCCCGGAATAACGTTGTATCCAACAAAACTCTCATTCCGAGAAAAATTGAAAAAATGAAACCAGTCACAATTTATTACATTTTATATTTTAAATACAACAAACATATAACTCTTAACTAATCTCAATATAAAACAGGGAAAAAAGGCAATTAAATTTGAATCTATTGTAAAAAAACATGCTGAATCAGTGGAAAAACGTTGTATAAAAAAATTTCACAAACAACGTTCTTCCGCAAAACGTTTTTTATTTATTCTGCTTTACTTAATAATGCTTTTTAAAAGCAGCTTGCCCATCTTACATGAATTCACAAATGTCATCGAGGTCCTTGAGCTTAGCAGCCTTATTGGCAGTGGATTGGAATTCATTAAAGTTAGTTCCAGGCTCCCTAACTGCATGATTTTTTTCCATACGGTAGCTAATCTTTCCCTTCTTCCACAAAGAGTTGGTAGAAGGCTATAGGAGGTCCATGATTCTAATTCTTTGTGGAAGGTTCTAGCTCTGATTGTGATGGGATCATCAGTAGCTTTTACCGAACGATAAGTCTCTCGTATATACTATTACCTATCTCCGTCTGTTTGCTGAATATGGCGTAGGACATTCAATTTCTCATGATTACTTTTTTTATTGTAATTCAGTAACCTTAATTCTGAATGAATATTTATATTGATATTAAAATGGAGAAAACTTCCCGGATTTAAACATTTTTGGCTCAAATTCGATCCTACGAAAAAGAACGAGTAATTAATAAACTTTTTGTATCGGAATTATTTTAAGTTACGATATAAAGAGCACTATAATGCCAGCATTATAATCAAAAATAATTCCAGCATTATTATCAAAAAGCATTTGAAATATCAATATGGATAAATCAATTGAGTAAAATCGGTTAACGTTCGACAAAATAATATTGTCACGTATGAAATTACAATATCAATCAGAACTGCCAAATCGTATACAACGTTATTCCACAAACATGTTCCGGCGGGTCAATTGCAGGTTTAATAATATTTTTTCTGGATAAACACTCCTTTCCTGCATTCTTCAACTTATTGGCTTTGATATCTTTCCAGTTTAAAACATTAGATGTTCGTTTTCTCCCTTTATTCATGTGAATTAAACCACGCTCCACGATATTGACGCGCGGCGACGCCATTTTGAGAAACAATGTACAACGTTCTTCCACAAACCAATAACTTTAAAATGCAGCCAGAAGCCTAAATATTTTTTTCTTGACATATTATCTACCTTAAACGATGCATAATAACATACCCAACATAACTGCATCAATAACTCTAAATTGACATTTGTGTTGGATACAACGTTATTCCGGGCAAGGGCTCATTTATTGAAGTGTTGAAAACAAAGTTATTTTGATTTTAATATTTATTGATTCCAAAATGGATCGGCTTGTTACATCCCTTAATTCAGCAACCAATTTCCGTTGCGTAGGAAAACTAAGGAGGAGAGTTATTTTATCACTTGGAGTACCTACTCACTCAATCACACTATTATCGATTGAAGAGATGGAGAAGCCGTTTTGGAACTACCTTATGTATATGCTCATCGGTAATTCTATTTTCACTCTTCCCACCCCCTCACAGCTTCTATTCCATTATTCATATTTTTTGCTGCCTTTCTCACTTCACCCACGCGTCTGATTCATCAACTTAATTTACTTTCATGTACTACAGGCATTTACCACTGCCATAATTTCATTAATATATTTATTTTTTATCTTCTGGTATCTACGTAGCTCATTTTCTATATCATTTCATTCATGCATGTAATCATCATCCTCATCCGAGTAAAAATAATATAAACATAGTACTCAGTTTATATTTATATAAACATAAAACTCAGTAATGAAACACACATGCTTGAAACAATTTCGGTGATGGTGAAAATGGCACAGTATGTTGGCACAACAAATATTTTTGAGTGGTGTGTTCTACGCTGGTAATAGGTTTATATAAATGCGCGCTAGCGAGACACACAATTTTTCTTGTTATGTCCTCAGTATGACTACGCGCCGTGCGCCTATTCATATATACTCATAATATATTTTCTTTGGTTACGTATCGTAGAGAAATTTGAAATGAAAATAGCCTTACGATAATTTGAATATGAAAAGAGACTAAATATAAGGTCGAAAAATTTATGTGCCAAGCTGCCGTGGCAAAATTGGATAACGCACCATTCCCGGATAGAGTGGAGGTCCGTTGGTTAGAATCCCAGTAGCAGCTTAAATATTTTTTCGTTTATTTGATTTTTCTGTATGTCTTTTCCAATTGATTAATAAATTTGTTAATAGTAAAATGTATTCAATAATTAAATAAAATAAAATTAATCAAATCTCGCTTCTGCCAAGGATTGTTGCATGTCATATGATAGAATTAACCTTGGAGTCTACGCATTTTTAACTTGTATGGTAATTTTTATAATATTAAATTTAATTTGTTTATTGAAAGTTACATATGTATATAACAAAAAACATTAGAAAATGCTTCAAAAACAATTACTCGAATTGTTAAGTATGTATTTCTATATAAATATAATGTTTTATTATAACATTGTGATTACAATAACGCTAATGTAATGTTAGTTTATCTTGTTATCAAATTTGTAGTGGCGGTAAATTCACTTTAACTAATTTGATATCTTGGTATAGTTGAAAATTACTTCATAAACCGTTTGCGGTTACCGTATACGCTTGACGGTGGTTCTAGGCGTAAACACATCCAACTGGTTTATACACATCCTTATATACAATGTTCGTACAGCGCATTATTTAGAACTTAGAATCATAATTTTACCGCACATTGTTGTAAAATTAATAGTAATAGTAAGAAGCGATGAAACCATTATTATTAATAAAAACTAAACTCTTTGTAAAATACCACTATTTATTGAATAATCGGCATGTTTCAGGGCTAATGGTTCCGCCATCGGGATAAAAGATGTTTTATTTTGTTAATAATAATAATGTTAGCAGAAAGATCTTTTGCTATTATTGATGAAGTTATTTCAATGTTTCGAGAAACTTTTTTGATTATCAGCTCTACATAAAATAATTATTACGCCGCGCCGCCTCCACAAGGTGTCAGCAGACTGGTCATGAAACCCAATTTTCCCTACCCCATGAACTATTCCTCGATCAAAATTAGATGGATTCTGTGCTTGTAAGTTAACTTGCACTTGAATACACGTACACTATACAATTTAATAAATTAAATACTTTTGCTACTCCGATGATGCATGAGACATGTTGAAAAAAGTCTAAGTCCCGGTTGTAACAAGTTGGAAAAAATTAATTGATTGGAGTTTTGCGTTCTCTCCCAATCAAACGATCCGTTTCCGTCAAAATCTACGCTTTAAGCGAACTTTTATTTTAATTCAACATGAAACAACCGGACCTTTGAGATTTAGTTGAGAACCGTCAAAGTGATATAAAAACATAGAAAATATATTAAAATGTGAGGCGGTTTCTCTAGAACAGGCCTAGCCAAAGTGAGAAATCGTCAGGATTTCTTCCTGTACCTAAATATTTTTTTGTGAACAATTAAAAAAAACGTATGTACACGGCCCACGTGTTTTCCGAAACTGGCAGAATTAAGAAGAAGTAATCAAATAACTTTTGGTGTTAAAATATGTTTCTCTAGTGGCCTCGTGGGACTCGGAAGTTCACCTCTTACTAAGGTCCGCTACTTGGTCCGCGCATAGTTCTCGTTCCTGTTGTGATTGATCTTGGTCATGTTAAGGGCTTTGTACTTATTACGGACCCATCTGCACACTGCGACTTCCGTGTTCGCTGCTTATTCAAGATATCTGTGCTGTGATACAGCCCCCGAAATTCTAATTTCACTCTTATATTAGACTAACTGTTCGTACCCGGCGTTTCACGGATTAATTCCGATTAATTAAGTTTGTGGGGACACACAAAGGTTTCGTTGTTTTGCAAAGTCTCTAATTTTAATGTTTCCATTTAATCTAGGCTGGGATGAATGGGATGTTCAGAATTGAAATGTGGCCTATATATTCCATCGGGACCTAAAGAATATGTACGCAAAATTTGGGTCAGATCTGCCAAATGGTATAGATTTGCATTTAAAATATTTCGGGGGAGGGATAAAGGAGTAGGAAATGTTGCCTATGTTACTCGCCGATTCCTAAAAAATAAGTATGAAAAATTTGTTTTAGATCGGTTTAACGTCATAGAAAATATATCAGGGGAAGGGGGAAGGTAAGAGAAGGAAAATGACGCATTTGTTACCCGCTGGGTCCTAAAGAATAAGTATGCATAATTTAGGTTAGATGTGTCAAACAGTACAGATTTATATAGAAAATATATCAGGGGAGGGGGAGGGGAAAATGTCGCCTTTGTTACAGTTTCGAGGTACATACTCCTCTGTCCTGAAATACAACTCTCGCTTCCGACTCCTAACAGGACTTTTATCCAGTATCTAGTTATCCGCGGCGACCCTTTATTTCTAGCGCCATCCACACTTGCATTCTCCTCGTCCATTCGCTCAGTTCGAGCAAACCACATAAGTCTTATCTTATTTTTAGTTAATCACAAATTAATAAAGTTTCTTCAATTCATTCCAATTATTCCAGAGGATACATGTGTAAGCTATGGAGTTCCGAACTTCTAGATTATTTTTACTAGAAAGATTTTGATACATTATGAATAAATCATTAAAAATCGACACATTCGCGTGATTTTATTTTTTGAAAAATTTCGTGCCTCAAAACATTTTTATATAGTTTTTAGTATTGTTATAAAAAAATGATGCCTAATAGCGTTAATATATTAATAAATTTAGCATGTTTGCTAGTCTAGCGCCCAGTGATTAAAATGATTTAGGGTTCAAGCCTCATCCCAGGAAACCATTACGTTAGTCCTATTTTTATGGCACAAATGCTCAAATTTTTTTGAAAATACTAAAAAATTACTATTATTGAACTATGTACCTATACATCTCTTCCAAATTACACTCGAAAAAAATAATGGCAGTCATATGGAGGCCTCTATCCAGCAGTTGATTGACAATGGTTAAAGATAACGGAAGAGAACAATTATTAATGTAATGTTAATAATTATAAATTATAAATTGCAAAATTATCGATGGATTTGACGGGAAAATTGTACAGATTATTCATGATGATCGTTAAATTAGGTGAAAAGTATAATACTTCACCTGCCAACGAGAGATTCTGTTACTCTCGAAACATGAGTAGTAAAATGTGAAAATATTATTTAACTCACTTACAGGTATCAAAGTTAATGATTTTCACCTAATTTTGTAAAAAAAAAATATTTAGAATGGAAAAATGAAAAGTATTGGAAATTCAGAAGAAAGAAACTAAACTTTAAAAAGATTTTTATTTATGTTCCATGCTTAAAGTTGACACGGTCCAAAAACTTTTAATAAGTTTTTCAAACGTGTCTCTTAGGCGCTACGCTCTTCCGGCGTCACTTGGGCGAGTCACGCGATTGCATCGAGGGAAAGATTAACATAAACAATTTACTTTATATTTCAGTACATAATTATTCCAAGAAACATTAAAATCTATATTGTGTTTCTCAATTGAGTAATTACGAATATCTTTGTCCAATCGGCTGAATATACAGTTCATGAACCTGGAAAAAAAAAGACAAATTATTTATTTGTGTTTATTTTTAAGCATACTATAATAATTTAAGCATATTATAATATTTAAGTACTAATGTGAAATTAAAAAAAAGGATCAAAAAAAATTGGAAAATAACATGCTGAAAAATAGTTTCTTTATAATAAAGAAATGGGAAATAATGTTGGAAATAAAATAAAAATAAAATTTATTGTGCAATTAATTAATTATTTAAATAATAATTTTTGAATTGTATAATTTGCAGCTGTTCTCTTTGAATATGATATATTATTAATAATAAAAATTAAAACTCATTTGACTTAGAACCATGGGGACTGTAAACACGGTCGGTTAAACTAAATTTATCGTTGTTTGTAATTTTTGAAACAATACATTTATATTTCTTCTGGTTTGTATTTTCTGGAGTATTATGCCGTGTCTTTTACACCTTTCTGGTCGACGTTTCGGATCCCACTCATTGAAGGGTTCTTCATGAGTTTTATTCTGCGTATTTATATTTTTCTTTAATTAATATTTTTTATTCTAAATATTTTAGATTTTTTTTCTTATATTGCAAAAGAGTGTTTTATGGTTTAAAATGTGGGAAGTGTATAATAAAACATTACCAATCAATTAATTGGATATATAACGGACACCATAGATTAAAATAAATTATAGAAGTCTCACAGAGACGAAGCTATTTTTATGAGAAACGTGTGTGGAAGTCTTCTTATATGATGGCCCATGGCTTGTTTGAGCTGGATTAAGTGACAACTCTATACAATGCAACGTTCACCAACTCCATCTTAAAGACTCCACGTTGTATATACATATATTCCAAATTAAAACCTTCGGTATATTTGATGGGACTATACTAGAGACATCTGTAGTCTTTCTCGTGAAATCTTTTATCATTTATATTAATTAAGCAATAATTCCGCATCGGACAAATCCATTAATTTTGTTCCCAGAACATACATGTAAAATTAGTTTTAATAAATGTTTATATGCTTTACCTGTACAAGTGGTCTGGTGCTAAGACAGTAGAGGATGGCATCGGTGACGTCCTCGGGGACGAGATGCGCGGGGGGGACCGGGCCAGCGACCTGCGGCAGGGTGCCGGTAGCTTCCGCCCTGAAGTTCCGCAACATGTCCGTGTACACACTTCCGGGACTCACGCTCTGCAATTTTTTATACGTGCTTATATCACATGTCGTTCAATTTGTCAAATACTTTTTTCACCATTATTATTCTTTCGCCATTATTCTTCATTAAGACAACTTTTTCGTGATTATTTTTAATTTATCGTTTTAGGGCATGAGACGCTTCGTGAAGTCGATGACCGAAAGAGCATTCCATTTTTCACGAAATTAATTTAAATTAAAAAAAAAATAAAAAACCATCATAGGCCGGAGACAGGCTATAATAAATCTTTCGTAGATTTTACGGAGATATTTTGGAACAAAGTTACGAAATTTAAATTCAGGAACAATTTAAATTTAACCAAATTTATTTAGTGAATATATTCGTTGTGTAATAAATATAACTCCATTGTAACCTTCATGTAAATTATTAATTAATTTGTGTTGAGAATATTCATTAAATACCTAACTTATCATTACGACGTTTCTCGCAGGGGTAGTCAGAGAAGATGCAGCGCCACACTTCTGTCCTGACACTGTATGCAATACCTGTTTTTCTTGGTCATGCCAAGTCTTCTATATCTTCTTTCATCACTTGCGTCATATATATTTCTAAGTATTCTTTTCTAGATTGATTGTTCAACACGACCGAACTTCCTAAGCTTAACTTTTTAATCCAATTCAATTATGCTACGTATGATCTGCTTTGTGTTTTATACTCTATCTCTTTTCCACTGCAGTCAGTTGATTTTAATTCCTTTTCTGCTAGGTTCATAATTAATATTCGTTAACCGGGAGTACACCACCTTGTACACCTCCTTGGAAGCCTTAAATTAATGTAGAAGTTGGGTGATTTTATACAAGAAAGAGTTTTATTATTTAATCTAACCTTATTTTGTGTATCAGATAAACGTGCACCGGGGAGAGTTATATATCAGTCACGGCGGAGGCGCTCCACTGGAATCGACATGAGGCAACTATTTTTTTATGCATTCAGGGTAAAATTCTCATTTTAACGAAAGTTACGAATACGCAGCGTGCGTAGCATGCAGCTGGAATCCGAGAACGAAATGCGCGCGCATCCATTAAACTGTCAAAAATTAATTAATTTGAAATTGGTGTTCCAATAATATAAATAAAGTATTGTCGACCATCTTGTATTGAGTACCTACCAATCATAAAGATGCTCAATCCAAAGGTGACGAATGATCGGTTATTGAATTGAAAATAGGAACTGTTTATTGAATTACGATTTCGATTACGAAGTGTGTAATCGAAATGCCAAAAAGGGGCTTCTCCTAAATTTTTTTGTACCTATTTCATGTTATTGTCGATGTTTTTAAGAAAGTTTTTGTTTGTCTCATACCAAAAACTCTTGAAAGTGATATTCGAGAAATTATTTATTGCAAAAACGACGTAATTCTCAGATATTCTTATTCAAAACAAAAAACATATTCTTTCATTCGACATTCAATGCGACTGTCAAAGTAGTAATTTTTGATTCTTCGTATCATGGGTCTGCGATACTGCGATGATAAATGTCTGGTCTAAAATAAGAGATTAGACGTGTCGAATCCACGTCTAATGTCGATTAGAAGATATTTATCTCTTATTTTAGCTATCACAAACCAATAGTTATATTTGTACCACTCAAACAAATATTAATAATTTAATAACATTAAAGTGTAATCAATTATATTTATTATCTCCCTAGATATCGTAGTATTGTATTTTCAACCAATATGTAAATATCTCTTATCACAATCACGCCAAAGAAGTATAACATCTTTCGCACGTACATTCCTTCCTCCTTCGCTCCTCTAATTTTTAAATAAAATAAAAGTTTTATAAATGAATTTATTAATAAATGCCAATAAAAATAAATCATTTCATCATTACTTTATGGTAACATTATTTTTATCATTAATAAGAAAACGCTTAGTATTAACCACTAATTTGTTGAATTACCGGCATGTTTCAGGGTCAATGGTTCTTTCATCAGGACATAACATATATTAAAAATCTAAATATAGACCTTAACAATATTGAAACATAAATGTATTGAAGATGAAAAATTAATTAAGAACTAACGTAAAAACAAATTTAAAAAGAAACTATTTGCAAAAAGGATCCGGTTGTTTGTAATTTTTAATTTGCTATAATCTTTTTGTAATTTCTAATATATCCAACTGACTGTAATCCTAAGTGTACTTGTACGTAAAAACGTGTTTATATTTTAACGAATTTAACAAAATACTAAGAAAATATTTTCTTGTTTATTATATAAATAATTTACTCTTTTTAAAAAATCGCATAATTTCTGCACAATTTTCAGGATTCCAATGTGGTGAATAAGATATGAATTTATTAAAATTTAGAGCTCCACAAAAGTTTGCTATGATTGTGGAACAATAAGCCGCCATGCGTGCAATCAAACAATCAAAGGCAATACTTACTGTGACCTTAATGTTGCTATTCAGGGCCTGGAGCTCAACCCTCAAAGCCTCGGTTAGCGAAGTGACGGCAAACTTGCTGGCTGAATACATTCCCATGGGAAGTTCTAGGAATTGGGGGACACGGTGTCCCGCAACACTAGAGCATAAAAACAATATTTTATTTATGGTAACATTATAATATTTTTACGATCACTAGATATTCATCACAGTAATTAAAATATTAGGTCCTAACATATGAAATTAACGTTTAGTATGGGAGGACCATAAAGCCGATTTTTTTTTATTATAATATATTTATTTAATCAAAGTATGTACCATTGCTATCTATGCACTTTTGCCATCTCATAGGTAGTTCATCGATCCCTTTACTAAAAAAACCATTCGGACGGGAATCAATAAAATCTTTGAAGACGGTTTGGACTGCCCCATCGGAGTTGAATTTTTTCCTTTGCAAGAAGTTATCCAAATTTAGAAAAAAATGGTAATCTGTTGGGGCAAGGTCCGGAGAGTACGGTGGATGTCTTAGACATTCCAATTGAAGCTCCTCTAATTTGGTAGCCGTCTGTTGTGCAGTGTGTGGTCTAGCGTTATCATGAAGCAGCAGTGGCCTAGAGCGATTAACCAGCCTCGGTTGTTTAGCAGCTAGCTTTTCCATCATGGTTTGCAGTTGCTGACAATAGACATCTGCCGTAATCGTCTGGCCAGATTTAAGAAAGCTGTAGTGAACGACACCAGCACTAGTCCACCAAACGCTCACAAGTAACTTTTTTGGAGTCAATTTTCGCTTGGGGCATGGTTTGGCTGGTTCGGCAGGGTTCAGCCATTGCGATGAGCGCTTCCGATTATCGTACAGGATCCACTTTTCATCACAGGTAATGATTCGATTTAAAATCCCTTCATTATTGTGCCGGTTGAGTAATGCAACGCAGCAGTCAACGCGCGTTTGTTGATTTGCTTCACTCAATTCGTGAGGTACCCACCTTTCAAGCTTTTTCACCTTACCAATTTGCTTCAAGTGGATTAAAACAGTTTTATCACTAACACCGCAGCCTGCAGCTAACTCGGATGTGGTTTGCGATGGATCCGCTTCCACAATAGCCTTCAATTCTTCATTATCAACTTTGGTCTCCGGCCGTCCACGGGGCTTGTTCTGCAGGTCGAAATTTCCAGAACGAAAACGTTGGAACCAAAAACGCACTGTGTTTTCTTTTGCGGCACCGTCGCCATACACATCATTAATCCTTCGAGCCGTTTCTGCAGCACTGGTGCCACGGTGGAACTCGTACTCGTAAATAACGCGATATTTCAAGTTTTTCATTTTGTAAACTGAGTGACGCAAAGAAAAAAACAATTGAGGAAAAAACAAATGAATTATAATTTTCAAAACACAAATACATGAGTAAATAGCTGTATAAATTTGGATTTGGAATTCCTAACCAAAGAGAAGATATTTGAGATCAAATTTGCCAGTACGGCAAAACGCTAATTTCATACGTAAGGACCTAATATACATAGTTTAAACATAATGAGGTTAGACATATATGTAAAAAAAGTATATATGCAAAAAAAGTGTAAAGTAGTGATCTCAGAAATTTTTACTCACCGATATTATAGCAATATTAAATTTGAATAGCCAGGTATATATAAAAAATTTAAGACATTATATAAAAATTTAATATTTTGAAAAGAAATGATCATATAATGATTTTTTAAATTTTGAGAGAGATAGATTTAAAATGTCGACATATGTAGGTAGTTCATTGCAAAGTTTGTGCATCCGAGGTATGCTAGAATTTGAACGATAGTTTGTGTCCAAATTGTCACAATAAAACAGCATGTTTTGGCGGGTCCTACGGTTAGGTACTTTAAAATTAATACTATTCAGGAGTTCGCAACAGTCGAAATTTGAGTGTAATATTTTAAAAAGGAATATTAAATCTGTTAATTTTTTTCGATCTTCCAAGGTTAGGAGATTAAGATTAGTTTGCAAACATTTGTAGTTTATTTGGTCGAATATGAAAGCACTATCCTAATAGCATTTAACTAATACCATGACATAATAGCATTTACCTATTTTTAAAGTTTTTGTAACAGTGCAGATTTAATCTCCATTTAAAATTAAAATTTATACATAAATTTTACATGCTTCATAAAAATGAATATTACAATATTAATTTCACAAATCATAAAAAATAAAATGTAGATTAATTTTTAACAAGCCTCAAAAATTTGGCACAGTTAATTACTGGAAAGGCTATTTGAAACTTGTTTAAAAATATCGCAAGAACACTAAAAGGTGAGATTAAGGCTTTGGGTGCATGTGTAAAGTGATAAGTGGATACCATGAATTTTGTTCCGACAAGTAACATTATTATTTTAATTTGGTTTAAAGAAGTGAACACAAGTTAAGGCATATTGAAAGTCCAATTATGAAAGGAAGTTTTTAATTAAAGTAGAAAGTATTTTTGAATCTTTTTTCAAAAATTCAGCCTCAATTCAGATGTTAAAATTGACAAAATATATTTTTGAAATTTATCTTCTCTACTAATTAAGCAACATAAAACAAATATACTGATAGTTTTTGCACTGATAGACAAATAGTTTCTTCTGTCAATGAAAAATGCCATCTGAAAATGCGGGGTTATCTCATGAAACACAGTAAATCGTCTTGTTATTGCTTGTCAATATTGTTAGAAATTATTTTTGTACATATATAAATGTGCTGAACTATAATACATTCACTTTTGGGATTTATCTCCCGAATCGAAAAGATTGAGGTTTAATTAGTTTTACAATAACTTCATTGTATAGCAGAACTTCGTTAATTCAAAATTCAAGGGACCCAATAAAAAACATTTCAATTTATGTGGAATCCTGTTAATTTAAGTAACCAAAAATACGCAATGCAATTGTAAAATATATAGAGATATATATATATATATATATATATATAGATTATATATATATATATATATGTTTTGCTTGAGGTTTCCGTGAGCGTTATTGTATGTAACAAAAGTAACTTCTGGACTCCCTCGCGTTTTCTGTAAATGGTCTCCCTGAGAAGACCTAGGCCGACGTTTCGACACGGTATCACGTGCCATTGTCAAGGCTAAAATGGCCTCAAAAGTTACGGACTAGCCGTACTTGTTCGCGGGTGACATGAAAGTCTCCCACCAATAAGGCTGTCATACTTCGAGTTCAGTTCAGTGTACTATAGATATATATAATAATATATATATATATCTATATATAAAGCTGTTAATTTTATGAAAACATGTTTTTTTGCATATATTTCAAGAAAGCATTTCGAAAATGTAATATTTACTGCAAAGATCGTGAATTTCTATTGCTAAAGCACATGCAGAAAAAAATCAAATTATTTTTTTCCATTTCATCGTATTTGGACAGCTGTAAACGGTAATGTTTAAATATCTTTGAATTTATGGAAAGTTTCTTCAATCTTCATTCCATATTTTTCGGCTCTAGTAATTAGAAATACAATCATCCATAATAAGAAAATACGCAAAATATCAAAATAAATCAGTAATAACTTCATCCAAAAAAAATGAAACATTTTAACCTTTAACTACTGACGATGCGGTCTCACACGCTGCAGGGGGGTACCGAGTTTGCAAGTTTAGCTCTCCGCGCATGTGGCCCCCAGCCGATTAGTGGCTTAGAGTGGCGGCAGTATTGGCGCATGCAAATTTGGTAAGTACGATCGATTTGAAATTCTGGAGCGGCTTCTGAGATAAGTTTTTTGTAAGTATATTTGTTAAAAATTCATGTTTTTTAAGATTGTCGAGATTTTTTCAAAAATAGACATGGTTAGCATATTGGGCTAAATATGGGGCTGTCTGTAGAAGACGGTAGCCACCCAAAATAGCCGAGGCTGGTGGTCAACTACTATGAAATAAATTTTGACACAAGGGTTCAAAAACCGCTCCAGTAGTATATGTTTTTATATGATTATATAATTATTCTTGTTTTCATTATGAAGATATACTTTTTTGAACTATATAAACATATTTTTTAAGATAAACAATCCCAGTTTTTTATAAAAAATAAACGATCAATAAACTTTTAACGATCTACGTTATAACGATATTGTAGCGATATAAAAAATAAACGAAAAAAACTAACGATAACGATATAAAAAATAAACAAGCAAAAAATTTTACTAACAGGCCGCATGTCGGTACTAACGTTACAAAAAAAACAGCATCGGTAGTTAAAGGTTAATAACACAAACACAGAAAAAAGAATCAAACCAAAGAGGAATTAAAAAAAGTAAAAAAAAAATCGGTTTTCGGGTACGAGGAATTAGGGCAAACGCTGAAAACTAAAACTACCCATGCACATCAAGGTAGCCGACTGAAAAAAACATACACAGGATTTCCCAATTTTAGGGATAGCGACATAATACATATAGATAAAGAGCTTTATTAGCATTATTAGTTTTTTATAAATTCTTAAAAAAACGAATTATGTAACTTAAACTGTATTGATTTATGACACAAGGACCTAAAAATTATTTCAAATTACGAATTACAAAAAAAAACCGTTAATTCGAATCCAGATAATTCGAAATTCGCCGTAATTCGAAATTGTTAAAACTTGCAAGTCCCAAAATGTGAATTTCATAGTAAATTAGCCCCGATAATTCGAAACCCCGGTAATTCGTAATTCGAAATATTTTATAGCCCCTTGCGCCGTAAATCAACTCATTTTAGTTCGCGTAATTCGATTTTTTTTTTTGAAATTTGACGAAATTAAAAAATATTTCGTTTTTTTCACATGTGAGAACAACAAATATGTCAATATCGGCGGGTACTTTGAAATGTCGCGATCTTTGTTTTAGCGTAATAAACATTGTGTTTTCGGAATGATTTCTTGAAATATGAAAAACAGACGTTTTTCACAAAATTTATGGCTTTTTCGTGAATTTTACGATTCTTGGCGTATAATGCCCCTTTTCTATACATATTGTGACGCGATCCCTAAAATTAGGGAATCCTGTGTATGCTTTTTTCAGTTGGCTGCCTTGATATGCGCGGATAGTTTAGTTTGCGGCGGGCGGCGTTTGTGCTAATTCTCATACCTAAATGCGTTTTAAATTGTTTTTCATGTTTTTAAATTTGTCTTTAGTTCGATTTTTTCCTTAATAACTTATCTTATTATTTCACGTATTTATTTTTGGTTTGAGCCGGAAAAAAGGCGGAATCAAAAATTAAACTCGTGTGAAGATTGAAGAGGTGTTCCATAAATTCAAGTATAACAAATCATTTTTGAATATGGCCACCAACCAGACATGACGGAAATGGAAAAAAGATTTTTTCGCGAGTGAGAACACCAAATATCTCAAAATATCGCGATCTTTGCATTAACATAATAAATATTGCGTTTTCAAAGTGATTTATTTAAATTATTAGAGTTTTATGTTTTTGGTAAATTTCACAATTGCACCGCGATTTTTTTTGTACCTAAAATTCGAATTAACGGGGGCCCCTATAACTCGAAATTTATTTTTCGGGTCCCTTGAATTTCGAATTAACGAGGTTTTACTGTATCATGGTTTTCGAATTATCAAGGTTAATCTACTATGAAAATAATATTTCGGCACCTTTAAACTTTAAAAAAATTCGAATTGTGGTAAATTTCGAATTAACAAGGTTTTACTGTATATATTTAAGACAGTTAATATTACACAAACGAATAACCAATCAGTCATTCAGAAAATATACACATAAATATACAAACTGACCACCTCTTTAAGGACTCATCAAAGTGCTACTACAGGCAAAAAGAAATATTAACAAGTACAAAAGTGATCAATCATTTAAATTTACAATGCAAGCGTCATTTCTGCTTCTACTCATTGCATCTGGAGCGATTGGAGTGCGATCTGAAGCTGTGCACATTCTCGGCAAAAATTACGAGATGATTATACCCAAAACATATTACGGCGATGCCCCAAGTTTTATCACCTTTATGACCCTCAATACGAGCATGGCGGTGTTCATAAACGGTAAGGGTTACGAACTCGGAACCCAATTTAGCCATGACTCATTGGTAGAAAACCCCAATCTCTCATTTCATCCAAAGTATAACTTTACCGACAGATTTCGAAATGTAGTGACATGCAAGGAAGATATAAATGAATGCAGCCAACGAGTTTATTTCAATGTTTCCGAGAATATATACGCGGTAACTATTTATATTTTTATGTTCTTTTCATTGTATTGGTTTTAAAACTAATAATCTGAGGAACTACTTTACTACTAGAATTATAAATCAGTGAAAAACGTACAGCTTTGTGCACATATATTTTTTTAACAGTATTTTTATATGTATGTTCCAAGAACACAATTATGAGATTTTGTCAACAGAGGGATAATTAAGTCAGTCTGTTCTCTACACAATTCTATATCTTTTGATTGATCTAGACCAAATTTTGCATAGTTATCTTTTTGGACCTTGAGTGTAGACATTATCCACCCTCCCTCTAGCCACTGCACCCTTTCCATGCAATTCGTTTGAAATTTTTTCATAGATACTTTTTATGATTTCTTTTGGACAAAACATCAAATTCACACCCCTGCTGGTCTCTCCATCCCCTTCCCTGCAATATAAATGTGTTTCATAATTAACATAATCTTTTTTTTTTTCTATGGCGGATATACAACTGAACTTAAGATTATATTTTTACTCAAATCAATGATAATTTTATTCATATTTAATAGGCTATTTACATTTTTGTATTCATAAATGTTCTTTATAATATTTTGTTATAATTAATTATTTAATTAAGTGTCAATACCTTGTCTCAAAAATTACAAAAACATTTTTTTTTTACTAATAAGTTTTATTCATATCTTATTTTTTGTATTGTGTTACACTTCGACTGCCTAAGGCCCGGTTGTTTCAAGTTCGATCAAAGTAAGGATTAAAGCATAGATTTTTACGAAAACGGATCGTCTGATTGGAGGAGAACGTAAAAATCTATGCTTTAAAAGAACGCTTACTTTAATCCAACTTGAAACAACCGGCCCTAACTAGGGATTACCTGTTTGAAGGCAGTCAACTATTTACAGAGCAAAAAGATTTATACAAAGATATTTATATTTTTATTTATTTAATTAATAATATATGTAGTAGTTTATTACAATGATACCTAGAAAATGTTTACAATTATTTTTTTTTGTACCTCACCAAAAATAATTTTGATTCTTATGTGTGGTGAGGGATAACCACTTAATCATATGGGTACTGTAATCTGATTTAATAAAAAATGAGAAAGGTAATATACTATTTATCTAATACATTAAAATCTTGATTAATAATACAATATATGTATAGAATAAGCAGTCAAGTAAATAATAATATAGAATAAGCAGTCAAAAGAGACCAAACTCAATCACAAAAGTCAATTCTACAATAAATGAGAACCCATTCGGGTTCACAGGGGGAATATGTACACAAGATCCAACCGCAAAACATTCACCATCATGCAAAATAAATTGAACAAATCAAGTAATTGTACAGGTATCTTCTTCGATTCGAGGGAAGTACTCGACAGTATCTCCCATGAACAACTCGTATCAGAACCAAAAGAAAACGGGATTGACCAAACGGGTAAAAAGCCACTCACCGAACATCTTTTTCAAGCCCCAAAAATATTCTAAATGTCTAAACAATGGTCTAACAACCAAACAAAGGTCTAAACACAAATCTGAAAAACGCTAGATAAGGCCTTATTTTACCCAAAGTATAAAGAATAATTTTATTCAAAATTTAATAAAAAAGACTCCTGAAATTTGTGCAACTAGCTACAAGACAATTAATAGCTGCAACATAGCTATAAGACAATCAATAGCTACAACATAGCTATAAGACAATCAATAGCTACAATATAGCTATAAGACAATCAATAGCTGCAACACAGTTACAAGACAATCAATAGCTACAACTTAATAGCTATAAGACAATCAATAGTACACCCTATACACATATATGTATTATTATGTTAAATTTATTTTAATTAAATAGGAAAAAATACAAAAGTGCATATTAAAATGTTGCTTTTTTCACAAATTATTTAAAATTGAATTATATATGTATGTACTGTTAACAGCGCTTGCAACGAGAACATTGAAGCATGACATGTATGTATGCATATATTTTGAAAAAAAATCATATTAAAGATATATATATATATCATATATAGAGATAGAGATATATAGATATATATGTATCTCAAAATTAATATTTCCATCACAAATATTATCATTTTATTCAGATTTTAATATTCCTACATATCATAAACATAAGTTTACTATAATACACACATAAGTATTTTATTTCAATGTTTTTTTCTTCTTCAAAATATATCTTTACGGAAAAGTTATGCTTCAACATACTCACTGCACACGCTTAATAACTGTCCACATTAATGTTGAAAATGTTGTGATGTAAATGTCATGTATATTGGAGATTAGCAAATTTAAAGTATGTACTTTTTTAAATGCTTCTGATTTATCTTTTAAAATTTTGGACTATTATAAAAGTAACATCTATCCAGTAATATAAATTCATTTGCTTTAACACAAGAAATTAAATGATAAAATTGACATAAAAAAATATTTTGCAAATTTCGGTAATGGATGCCGCAGATATGATGCTGATGGTGTATGTTATGCTGGGTTTAATAACTACTTAATATTTTTTGTACGGTAATTTGATTTTTCCTTTAATAAATTAAATGTGTAATGAACCCAGTCCTATGGTCAAATATAAAAAAAACGGACTTTTTAAAATTATTATTTTCTCTTATTTCGCTATTGAAAGTTTATTTTTCATTGATTCTTGTTTACTTCCGTCTTTTGTGTACTGTTCTTAGGTATTGAAAAGATGTCAGCTTCCAGTTATTATGTAAATATTTAAGATAATCACAACACAGGTGACATTTCTTCATATTACATCTCACGGCGTTACTAGTTTCTGATTGATGCGATTGAAGTGTCGTTTTTGCTTCCCACTTGGCGGCGAAATGGCACTAATTTTTTTAATGACGATTTTAAACAGCGTAGAAGTATTTTTACTTATGTAGGATGTAGATCATTAATCAATCAAAACATGAAAAATGGTCTTGTATGGATAGTGATGCTTTTGCATCTTGACACCACATAAAAATCTTGAGGAAAGTATTTAAATTTTGTCCACTCCATTGGTGCCATTTAAACAATATTCTTTTTTACCAAGATATACAATTTTTGATGTAATATTTATTTTACTTACTCATCCAGCGAGTGAACAATATTTCTTCTAGGTATCCACTGGAGAGTCACCTTATACTGTCCGATGTCGTGGAGATTTCTATGGAGACAGAGTATTCATCATAAGTGGTAAAGAAAGATCATCATCAGTTGGCAAGCTGTATGCGTTAAATACTGTAGATTTCCAAATTATCAATTTTTGGGCCCCAGCACAAGAAATCGTAGAACTTAGTGATCGCATAACTGCTGTGACTATTAGTCTATGGAATAGAGATATTTTACTAACCGAAGAAGTCACGATATCAGGGAAAAAAGCCTTTAATATTATTTTACTGAAAGAGTTAGAAGGAAAAGTTGAATTTGAAAAATCCGTGGCAGATACAGAAGAAGCTGTTTTCGAAACCATTGAAAATAATTTGGACAATCGTACAAATAGTCTGACAAACGAAGTTTCAAGACTGAGGGATTTTGTGTTGCAGGAAAAGCTGTACGGAACTGTTTATGATTTGCCAGACAGTGCTCTTGCTTTAGACGGTTCGTACGAAGTTCCATTGAAAGAAGCTATTGTTGATCTAGGTAAAGACCTGGTTAAATTGTACAACAAAAACATTATGGGCAACAAGTCCAAGACACAACTGGACGAAGAGTCATTGTGTAAAAGGAATTTGCAAACTCTCGTATCTAAAGCATCCGATTATGAAAAAGATTATCAAAAAGTAGTGAATACTTCCCTTGAATTAAATGAAACATTCCTCGAGCCGGAGATTAAACTTCCAAGATTACAGTGTGAGAACATAACTGCGGCCCCGAGTGAGACTTACTTATGTGGAACGAGAGAAAGATTTAACAAAATAGAAAAAAAGTACCAGGAATACGAAAAGTTTGTCAAGTATTCTTTAAACTTTTTAATGAAAGCCTCTGAAAATAAAGACGATGTCCTTCTTACACTCGGGATAGAGAATTTAGCTGTGAGCATACTTGATCAAGTCTACGAAATGAATATAGCAAAAACTTATTACAACAAAGCCCCGAGTGCGATGGATTATGCAAAAAATATTTCGAGTTTAATGTTATTTATAAATGGCTACGGTTACACCACTGGTCACAATTTTGCCCCATTGGGCCTAGCAAAATGGTACCAGCCAAAGGCAAAAGATACCTTCATCGATATGTATGGTAATATAGTATCTATTAAAAACGGACGAGCGCTTATAACGATACAGAGGAAATTGGCATCATACCGGGTAATCAAATATAATTTTTGACTAAATCTATAATGTATTAGCATAGAATAATTTTTCATAGTAGTGCGGGAAGCATCAGGGATCAATAATAATAAGCTTTAAATTCAGTAATATCTATGCTGAGTGAATATTATTTTTAGTAGGTTTTGTATGTGTGACAAATACAATGACTTGTACCACAATAAGCAAGCAACAATGTGCCCACGTAGATGCTACGTGTGCATGACTCATCTCCCAGTTTGGGGACGTCAGGGACATCAAATCCCATATTTCTTGTCCGCATCAATTTTACAGCGCTGAAGATTTTCTTATAACTTATGTTACGGACAGACACGCCCGTAACAAATAATTATTTTAGAATAGGGTGGATCACCGATTACTCGCCTGTCTGCTGTGCTCCGGGCGTCGTGACGTCACTGACGGTGAGTCACAACTCGCTTCTAAATCTTGTTGATGATGATGATACTTTGGAAACACCGGAGAGCAACGCTACGATCGACGGTGTTTCTTCAGGGGTTTTATTCACAACAATTTACACACAAGAAAATAAAAAACAGAGTTTTTGTTTCAGAAGGAAACCTAGCGAAAAACGGGCAGAGTGACGTTATAAAAACTATTTGTCGCACATACACGGCAACAAATATTTACTGGCACTAAGGCACTGAGAGCACTGTGATTTCGCTAGGTTTTCGCAGCCTTTTTATTTGGGTCCAGCCAAAATAACGGGAAAATAACTGCCAAAAAGGGATTACTGAGAGAGGGGATTTACATCTTTATTGTAGGCATCGGCGTAACGTGGTGGACCACGGAAGCTGTGCGCTCGGCCTAGCGGAACGACCGCTGGGCGCCGGCGATACCGTGCATCGGCGGCGCATATCTCGCGGCGCGCGGATATTTTTTAAGATAAATCCGCTCTCTCATATCTCCCGCTAATGAGTCATATGTCAAAATGTGCGTCTGACATGCCCGCATGTGGGTGTAATACGCAGATTACTGTCCGGGCATGTCAGCGCTTGCAAATCACGTGCATGTGACAAAAAATGAAACTTTTTTATTTGTGAAAATATCTAAATTATTAATATCGCATCAGGTAGCCCTTGTTTTTCTGAAGAAAATGACACCTCACACTTTAATTATTGAGCTCTCTAGCGATAGTGAATCTAAATTTAGCGCCGTACGAAAAAATGTACGGCGCGCTATCTCAAGTCACGAGCCGTGTGGGTGTCGGTTGTTACCTTCCCGTATCTCTATTGGTCCAGAGATGCGGGCAAGTACACTGTAGCTGACCGCTCCGTAGGCGACTACCTGATTTTTACTTTGCGATTTTATCTCAAAACAAAATTTAAAATATTTAATTAAGCGCGCCCGCGGCCCGAGTGACTCATCGTGAGATGTTAATCTCTCTCCCTCGGCCGCGGTCGTCGCTCTAATGGGTGACTCATTAACGGGACCCTCATTGACAGTTATATACATAATTAGCAAACACATATTTACAATTGTTCTTAAGCTATTTTGCCTTTACGGCCTGGACCCTATTCACGATTCAAGACATTTATTTTTAATTACTTAACATTATAACATATTTCAAAATTAAGCAAAAAAAATATTTTTAATCTTCGATTTTTGATCCTGTGCGAACCAACTTATAACATTGACATTATTTAATGAATTTATAATTAACTTTATTTTACAACCACATGAGATTATGTATTAAAACCAACCAGTCTCAAAAAATATCATAGCCTTCGTCAGGATAATACAAGACTTATCCTATATCAATATGTTCAACATTTTCCCATATCTTTCATTATACTTTTTTTTAAATATTCATACAGTCCAGTAGAGTCCGTTCACTTTATGAAAGCCTTGCTTTAATGTGAGTGATACCCTCTGTAACACATAAATTATGTAGTTGTATTCTCTTTTTAAAGCTACTCCATTGGCCACTTCAGTATCACCTGGCAGTCACGCAGAGTGGTCGTTTATTTTTAAAATATTTTTTATTTAAAGATACGGTGGCTACAAGATCATGATACGGTGACCACAGAGTTAAATCAATTTAATATAAATTTAGATGAGGATTCGGAGTCCGATACAGATGACAATAGATTACCTTATTGATTAAAATTAATTATAAGATTTTGAAACCATTTAACCACAACTATACCTGCTTGTATATTATTTATTTTAAACTAGCTATAGCCCATTAAAAATGACATACTTTTATTACATATTTCGGCCGCCAGTTAACGCTGGTAGAACAGCTCTATCCAGAGTAGTGTCTTGATAACGTTAGTGATGGATGTTATTAAAAAAAGAATTATGCTTTTTATGTGATATGTGGCATATAGATGCAATACCGACACTATCCATACGGATAGTGGCGGTTTTGCATTTATACACCACTTATAATATATCTCACTATTATATTATTTTTAAAATTTTATTTATTTATTTATTTCGTTTAAATTTATTTATACATATAAATGAAGGTAGTTGCTTCACTAGAAAAAGTCTGTTCTGAAGCAACTACCTTTACAGTTTTTTTTTTAGTTTAGACAATAGCAAGACTACATATTAGAAATAAAATTTTATATATTGCACATAAGAAATAAAACACAAACAAAAAAACTATATATTAGAGATTATACTTTTAAGCATGGTATATAAGGAGTAAAATTATTCAAACAGAAGCCAACAAAGCGGTTACCAAATGTAGGCAGACTACAAAACGAAAGAAATGTGGCGTATGTGACAGCTTGAATTCCATTGCAAAACGTTTTTGTGACTATATTAATATGGACTGTATTGATATGGCTATATTAATATGGATGACACATTGCTATCATTTTTTGTCCTACACACACCAAAGAGCTAACTTGTTATTTCCTGCTTGAATTCTTTTAACACCTTAAGACCCTTTACATCTAATGGCAGGTTATTGTACATTCTTGGAGCACAAAATAAGAAAAATCTCACAAATTGTATCACATTCTTATTTGAGCCATCTGATAGCGTTGGTGATGGACATTCTTATGTAGAGAATTATATATTTTAATTAATGATTAATACCAATGACATATGCGATTTAATAATGGATTCACTTATTAGTTTTAATTTTTGATAAACTGAAATATTAAAAAAATTCAAATATTGAAAAAAAATTCCAATTTAGAGTATTTTATTTAAAAAAGCTTAAAGTCAATGTTTTCATTTTATTTAATAGTAATTTTGAATCATTGTTTCGGAAAGGATCAGATGTTAGCCCTGAAAAGCCCCCCATTTTTGAAGATCAACAAAGGCGAGCTCTATAGCTCGACACAATCGCTGTGAGATTGTGTCAAGATGACGCCATCATGAGTATGGGCGCCTGGCGGTATGGCCGGTGCTGCCATCACGAATCCGAAGCATCGTGAAGGATGCAAATTGTATTGTGTTTATGCAAAAAGATAAAATAAAAGACTCACTGTTTTTGGTCTCTATGAATAATATTATAATTATTATAGTGAAATTTAAATATTGACATGTACAATATAATGTTAATAATGTCACATTTTTATTTTAATAAAGAGAGTAAATTGTTTTCAGACCGATGGCTTGGGATGCGCTTTTCGAAGCAAGGGTTGCCGCTCGCGGCACCAGGACTGACATGTAGTCAGCATAAAAAGTCGAAATATTCTAAATTTCCGGATTTTGGAACCCGCTTTTCGAAGCGTGATAATCTTTGAGACTGACTATGGTCAGTCATATGAGTGCGCTCGGTTGGTATTCCGAAGAACAAGGGGCGGCGGGTTGCAGACTGACCGCCCCCATATCGCTTGTGTCTGAACTGTCCGGGGTTCCAGCCCGACCAGAATCAGAGTCTTATCGCACAAGACATGATCGGAGTGCTTCAGCGCTATGAACGGAGACTGGCGAAGGAGCATCATTACTGAGCATTAAGTACGTGGAACACTTAACGTACAAACATAAAAAAATTAAAATTTGTCAGAAATTAATTTCTAATATTTTTCATTAAAAATAAATCAAATAAAACATAAAAAAGAGGGATTAAAAATAGCGGCCCTGAAAAGGTCCTTTGTAATCTGTTCAACACAGGCAACAATCACTGAAAGTGATGTCACCGGCCGAGCGGTACCATGTCAGTAAGGGTGATTTTCATTCAAACTTAATATTGACCGCCACGACAGTCCGATTGAACTGAAACATTCTTTATTGTATTTTTCTAATGAATATCTATTCGGAAAATATATTTTCACAAATAAAAATTGTATCAGAAGCACAGGGGGAATTTAAAATTCTGATAAAATTGTTTATTACTGACGTAATTTTAACTTTTAATGTCAAAAGACGTGTTATAAAATATACTTTGTAATTGTTATATAAAGAATTATGTAAATACTTGAAAACTATTTTTTATGGAATTTAATGTAAATGGCCGATTGCACTCGGCACATAACTTGTAATAATTCTGTTATTATTGCCTTGCGGATCCCATACACTATGTTAAATTATCAGCGAGGTTTAGTTTTGTATAAATTAACATAATTTAAGTCCCAAAAGGACGATGAAACCATTTTTATTAATTTTTATGTCAGAGCAAAGTGCTTTCTGCCAACCTCGGCGACCGGGCGGCCAGACTGATACTCAATACCAAAATTAAAATTAGTATCAAAATTCACCAAGAGATGGCGTTAGCGCGGAGATCGAGAACGAGAGAACGAGCTTTATGATTGGTGGATTGTTCCACGAGGGCGATATGGAAGGGATATTGTAATTTTGTTATATAAAGGTTTCATAAAGGCGAGCAATTCAGTACTCCTGAAGCGTGCTTTAAGAGTCTGTCGGACCACTTTTATAAGTCTTTTGTTTCTTCACCTACAACAACCCTGCTTAACCACTTGGACTCTCTTTGGATTTTCTTTGCCTTTTTCAAGGTAAACCTCTACTGCACCGGTGTTTCTGATTGGCTTTCATACGACTTGGCCATCTGACACTTTCGGTGCAGTCTTCGAGTTGAGGCACGAGGAACCACACAATCCTTTTGCGTGCTCCTGTGCGGAACAATCATATTAATTTTGAAAACAGAACTAATTTTTTTAATAATACTTGTATAAAAGTGGAGTCTATGCTTATTTTTGGTTAAGAAAATAAAGTAATATTTATATCTGTCTCGTTGTATGTTGTTGTATGTATAATGTTACGAGTATTTGTAAACGAACTGTCACTCACACTAATGCAAGTGGCTTTCATAAAATGAACGGACTCTATTACAATTATTGTTATTTTTGTTTTTTAAATTGAATTTAAAAAAAAAAGATAATAAGTTTTTGATAAGAATTAGTTTTTTAGCGGATGATTTTCCGTGTCATGAACATGTCATGTGGTTACACAGCAAAGATAATCATAAACTTGATGAAAAATGACTGACCACAATAGATTTCAAAAATTGTAAGAAATTTGCTTAACCAACTAGAATAACCATTTAAATTACTTTCCAGATACCAACAACAAACGGAACATTCATTTTTCAATGTGTGGGAGATTACAAAAGAAGCAGAGCTTTTCTCCTCGGCAGCAGCACATTCAACCCAAAAGGAAAAGTGTACGTCATCAGTACAAAGGAAGCAATGGATACTTTGGACATTAAAATTCGAGAAATTAGAGAACTTGGAGATAGCATAACTGCTCTAGCTCTACAGTCATCATCGGGTCACATTTATTTAAGCGAAGACACAATAACATTTGGTCAAAACACTTTTAACCTACTTGTTCTCAAACCCGTGCTCGATGAAGAAGAGATAAAAATCAAGAACGGTTCCATCACGGAGATTCCTCTGCCAAACAGTACATATGATGTAGATGGAAATGAATTTCTTCTCGCAGCGAGGGAAGGAGAGCACAAAATACTTGATCTTTACGAGAAAAACTGGAAAAGTAAAGTAGTCACTATCATAACTGAGTATGTGAAATTGCGTGAATTAGCAAAAAAATCGGGACGCGTTCCATCTTCGGATATGTCTTCTCCATTCAATACAGGTAACGGTAGTGCTGTACAGGATTCCTTCAATATCCCCTTGAAAGAAACTCTTCGATATTTGTTCGACGAATTGGTCCACAAATATGTTAAAAACATAGTTGGGTTATCTGACAAGACGCTGGAGCACATGAGGAAGTTGAGAATCTGCCCGACAATACTGAATTTCTTCCAGAACAAAATGAATTTATACATCCGCAGTACTCTTGACACATTTCCAGTCGAACAAGAATCGAGTCTCATTGAGCCAGGACTAGCTTGGTTCAGCAATACTACGTGTCAGACTCCATTAGTAGTTACTTGTGCACGTTGGGATAAGTTAAGGGGAATAAAAGTGCGCCACGAAAAAAATGAGCGCTATCTCAAAGAATTACTCCGAATGATCAATAATATGAATAGATAACTGACTTTTCTATCAACTAAACTCAAATTAATTACAAAATAAGTAATCCACCCCCCTCCTTCTCTAAAGATTTTTTAAAGTTCTGCTTTCTTAGATAGATAGCACGTAAAAGATTTTATTGTGCAATTGTAGCCGATCCACGCCATGTACCTACCTGTCTTCTATAGCCCCTTTTTTACTCCCTTTATAGTAACTCGTGGCGTCTGTCTGTCTGGTTGACGCAAAAACTTTGGATTGATTTTTAACCCTTTTACCATGATCCAAACGAGCTGAAACTTTGCAAGCAGACTCGTGGCGACGATCAAAAAGATCTATCAAATTTTCATTATAAAAAATAAATAAATTATAGTATAATTTTGGATTTTTGGAAATTTTATTTTATTATTCCCTTTCGTAGCGTCCCCCGACCAAAGCCCAACGCATAGGTTAAGCGCCAAACCAGTTTCCACTAGTAAATGAGAAAGGGAGTATAATAAAAACTTGGGTTTTATGGGTTAGTTTTTTATTGTATTAACATAAACAAACCGCACGGGCCGTCTCTCATAACATAAACATATGGGAACAAAGGGTTTGAGCTTCGGACACGGTGACACCACACCATTCGTGCTTCTGTCGTAACATAAGGCAGACCTCCGCACGTCATCTATTTCTTTGTTCATTACCAATTTCTTACTTGCACATTTTACTTGCTCCGGGCATATCTCCGGGAAAAAATAAACATTGACATTAAATCGATATTTCATTCCATCGACCTACGAACCTTCCCTAAACAACTATTAATCAAAATATCTAAAATAAAATATCTAATTAAAAATTTTAAAAAATTCAACAAGTACCTATGCGTTATAAATATATGGTACAAGCAGTCTTCTTATACGATATATTAATAAAATATTGTTATTATAATTAAAGACACTTCATATGAGTGTGCAAAATATTAAATATAAGATAAGTAAATACATAATTAAAAAAGTATGTACAAATTATTGATTTAAATTGAAAATATGTAATTTAATTTTGTTACTAATATGTATTTTGTGTGTCAACACAGAGGGATTTAAATAAGATAAGACAAAATAAAATTTCAATATTACAAGAAACGATGCCGCACTTCAGTGGCAGTCTCATTGGGACCTCACTAAAATGTCAAAAGGTCGACACTACGCCGCTATTCAGCCACTTATCCCATCTCGAACCTGGTTTCACAGGATCAGATTGAGCAAGAGGGAGACTTCAATGGTTTGCCGAATGCGTCTGGGTCATTGCTCTATCCGCTTACACCTTGCAAAAATTCATGTTCTTAACTCCTCAATCTGTGAGTGTGGACAAGAGGAGGAGGATTTGAACCACTTGTTTTTCAATTGCATTTTAAATGTCGGTACTCAGTCCCTACTCCAGGATCTTGCAGATCTTAATGTCCCTTTCCCTACAAATATCCAGCTCTTGCTTACAGACTGCCGACGGGAAGTATTGAAAGTGTTACTACGATTTTTAGAGAGTAATTGCATTGAGCTGTAATGTTTATGTCGATGACCTATTGACTAGTTTTTGGCAATAACATCCTTTTACTGGGTGACAAGCCATTAAATTTAAAAAAAAAAAAAAAAAGACAAAATAAGCTAAATGTTGAAAAATCCAAACACAAGGTTAAGCTTCAAATAAAAAATATTGCAAATAAAAGTATGTTTATGTTTATTTGTAATGAGAATAAAAGAGTATCTCCTTTAAACTTATTTTTACAATAATTTCCAACTTGGTCGCCATTTGACCAACACAATTTCATAAATTAGACACTCTCAAAAACAGGCGAATATTATTAGATGAATCCTTCCTTATTCAAATAATTCATAACCTTATTAATTCTCCTGAAATCACCAGCTTACTATCTTTCCACGTCCCACTCCGACCTACCAGACAGAAGTACCTCTTTTCCCTTCCAACTTATCATACCAATAATAGAAAATCCTCTCCCATCTCACGCATATGCTCAGATTATAATAACCTTTTGAATTCGATAGATATTTTTAATACTAAATATGAAGTGTATTGTCATTTGGTGAGGCAGATACTTGAAACTCGTCCCCTTCCCTGACCATGTGAATTATATACATTATGAACCCTTTTATGTTTATGATGATGTTAAATGAAGAACAATCACATAAATGAAACTGTAAAATTGTTGATCTATCAAATTGACTTGTCTATAATTTATGTCTATCTGTGTCATCCTTTAATTGTGGGACACATTTAAATTTTTTTCTGTATTTTGTCCTACCAAGCAATTGTCTTCCTGTTGGATGACCGAATAAAATAAAATAAATAAATTATATTGACTCAAGTATGATAAAATTCTAAAAAATCTAACAGAACACCTTTTTATATAGTTACATAATTGCATATTTTCTAATGTACCTACAATTCTTATTACCATGAATTAGAATATGTTCCTGTTTAATAAAACTTAAGATTGTATATATGTAGGTATATTATATATTTGTATTTAAAAAAAAACAATTATTTTTAAGACTGGCTCGATACAGCAAATTTGCCAGTAAGCCAATCACAGAGAGGCTAATAAGAAAACAATATGACATGTACTGCATATTTTGTAACACGAAATTGTGAAATAAATAAATATTATTAATTACTTTTTATTTGTTTGACCTTTTCCTCGCAACCTTGAAGCAATTTTTAAACAAACATGGAACCAGAGAGTGTACCAAGAAATTTATATTAATTCATGTTCATCAAACTCCAAAAATATCTGGATTAAACCTAAATTATTTTTATTTTTGATTTTTAACCTTAACTTTATGGTTGGTCAAAAATTATATTTATACATAGGGTTGAGGGGCCAGCTTTAGCCATTTTAAGATATTTTTTGCCAACTGTGCATGACTCTTCTTCTTCTTCTTCATCAGCCTTCGTCTTTCCACTGCTGGATATAGGCCTCTTCCTTATTTTTCCATTCTTCCCTGTTGTTGGCATTTCTTTCCCCCCACAACGACAATATCATCGGCCCATCTCTTTTGAGGTCTTCCGATGCCTCTTTTATTTTCTCAAGGTCTCCATTTCAGAACTCTGGGAGGCCATCTTGTAGTATCCTGTCTTGTAACATGTCCTGCCCATTGCCATTTTAGCTTCGCTACACGATCCATGATATCCACTACTCTAGTTCTGCGCCTAATTTCGTCGTTTCTAATTCTATCTCTTAGGCTTACTCCAAGCATGGATCTCTCCATGGATCGTTGCGTGCATTTGAGCTTTTCTACACTTTTTTTGTAAGGGCCATAGTCTCCAATCCATACGTCATCACTGGCAGTGATTCAAAGGCTTTTCTTTTTAGGCTAATTGGGATCTCTTTGTTCTCGAAGATATGTTTGAGTTTGCCAAAAGCATCCCAGCTCATTCCTATTCGTCTTGGCAATTCTGCTGTTTGGTTATCTTTGTTCATTTTTATCTTGTGTCCTAGGTATATATATTCATCTACAATTTCAATATTACTATCATTGATAGTGATGACTTTGTTCTCTGGAATCTTCGGCGGAGCCTGTAACCGCTAAGAGATGCGTCCCCAGGTGGCGGATAGGGGAAAGCTCGCCAGATATGGAGGGCAGGAGGGAAATAAAATACCTCTCGCAGACCAACAGGCAGTAGCTTCTGACCCATGGTGGTGGCTACAAACAGCGTCTGTTCCCTATGATTTAAAATTCACCAACCCGTCTGGCAAGCATGGTGTTTTAATGCCAAACACCTTCCAAAATGTGCATGACTTCGAACTCGAAAATAGACAGAAACGATTTTTTAAAATTTTCCCATATATTGCTTGCCCAACGTAACTTGGCGTGCTGCGAATTTTGAACTAAAACCCGCCCCGCCCGCACCCGGCGGTAACCCCTCGCCCTGTCATTCAGTTCATTCTCATCTTTGAGCGCGAGCTGTGTCATCTTGATTACCAATATACACTGAATTATTACGTCCAAAACATCCTAAACAGTCCGGGATGGTGCAAGAACAATTGCCAATGAAGCATTAAAGTTTTGCGAAGCTGAAAAAGCGAATAATGGACCGATATTACCGGGTGAAAGTTTGACAGATAGAACGGCCGCCATTACTGCATGGTTTCTTTAGTGCTGACTGACTAAATTTCTGTATTTAATATGACACAGGTCACCGGATATTCTGTACATTATGTGTTGTGTAATAAATTTATACCCTGACAACTTCTGTTAAGCGATAGGGACGCCCTCCCTCGCACGCCTAGTTATCGTGGTGGCACTCTATCCTATTCCTTACATATGTGGGGTATAAAAGCAAAACAATTTGAATGCAGTCACCAAAGATTACTAATTAAAAATGTACTGAATTATAGAAGTTATAGTGGTACGTCTACAGCACATTCATTACTCTTTTGAAAATGTAGAAAAAAACAAATAAAATTTAATATAATTTAAAATAGAAACATCAAACTTGAAATGTGTTCAAATGTCTTATTTATACACCTTTGAATATCCAAGTGGCCAAAACCGGGGTAGTGGCCACAACCGGCCCATCAATCCTACTTTTTTATTCTACCTATATAAACTGCAGAATATACTTTTAATGTGAGGCGATTTTCCTAGAACAGGCCATGTATACAGATAATTGTCCACATTTACTATCAATTGTATGTTTTTATTTCCTTGCATATTATATTGTGCCATAAAATTCTAATAATCTAATTATCCATGTTTAACCCAGCATATATTTTATATTAGTTAAGTAATTATCCATTGTTAAAAATTTACCGAGGTTGCATAAAAAATTAAATTAGTTTTAGTTTAATCAATCAATGAACTTTTATATATAGGATTTGTTTTTCACCATAACCTTCTCATTTGAGCCGAGATACGCTTTTGTGGACCTACTTACACATTATTGTTAAATAAAGAAGGTATAAAATAATATTTAAGATATTTTGCTATTTTAAAACACGGAGATATATATATATTTAGTTTTTAGTGCTAGAGAAGGCCACGAGGTCCAACTACCATAGAAAAACACGTCACAAAAACATCCAGGATTGAGAAAATCACATAGAAATTGTGACCTCACCAGGAATTAAACCTAGAACCCCCGGTGGGTGAAGAAAGGTTGCTTCTATATTCCAGAATAAAAACATCAGCAAGATGGTGTCAAATTATATCAGTTGGATTAATTAGTAACTTTTTCTATTATTTTAAAAATATTTCCAATATTTTCCCGTATTAATTTAATGTAATTATCTCATATGATGTTTTATATTTATTTACAGGTTAGGTTTAGGATTAATATTTTAACACTCTAACGAAGGTAATGATTGGTTCTGAAACTAGTTTGATAAACATATAAACTAGTGGTTAAGTCAACAAAGTTAATTATAAATCTGATTAATTAATAATTATTTTTATTTTCCAGCGTTTACGTGTTTTTTGTAATTTATGCATCTTTACAGAATTAATAACCATGGAACCGATTTGTTTTCTTCTGCTGGCAGCATTTGCTTTATGTGGAGTACAAACTGAGCTTGTTAACATATTCGACCGAAGCTATGATAAAACAGTATTGAAGAATTTTCGCTCGAAATCCCCATCTGCAATCAAATTCGTACCTTCGAATATAACTCTATATATAGGCGACAAGGGCTACAATGTTGGACCATTGGATAAACTTCACAGTATGATTCCAACGGGTGAGCCCTACTATGCACACAGGTACAATGTGAAACTTGCCGACAGGTACAGGAACACGATAGAGTGTGAACGTAATCGATTGGTGCTCTTCCATAATCCTGAGACATTTGTGGTATTAATTTACATATTTATTATTAGAACAACTTAAAAATTATTTTCACACTTTCAAAGTAAAGCAAAATTTTATTTTCGATTTCTAAGGTTTTATAAGGTACCAAGTTTAGATGTTTTAATGTATGAATATCGAAAATATTAAAAAAGTATTTATTATTAATATTAGATGAACAAATTCAGAGAAGTTATTATATTTTAGGCAGCGGTGATGTTCAATTATTTTAATTTTTTTACGGTTTGGTCTATGTATTTACTGTCATCACTTCCACAAGTTTCTCGAAAATTCCACATTTTTCTAAAATACTTTTAGTATACAATGGGTATAAAATGTGGATTTTATAAGAAGAAAATTACACAAAACACATGAAAACTTGAATAGTTTTAGTGGGCATGCGAATTCATAAAAATTGAAGCAAAATAAAACTTTTTTTGTTGATGAAAACATGTTTCGTAGAAACAAAAACAAGAATAGAATAAAAAACATTTTAATATCACAACTATATAACAAGTCCCAATCGACTATCGACACAATCATAAAATATTTGATTTTATAATGTATGCATACTTGATTTGAGCTTTATGCGAGGACTAATACATACATAGAACACACGTATCTTTTGAATTAAAAGGAGTATTTTGTTAATGGTTTCCTTGAAAAAATCCTGGCTGACCTTTTGGTAGAGTAACACATGCCAACATTCAGTGGCTTTGCCTAAAAAGTTACGGTAGAACCGTACCCTCGTGCGTGGGTGAAACAAATCTCCCACAGTTGAGGTATAATAATGAAGGTTTTTCATTGTGCATAAGAACTTTATTTATTATACATGCTCATTTATTGACTGTGTTCCACCTCAGAAGTAGTAATACAAACATGTTCCAGGTGTACACCGGGAATGATTCTCACGCCATTCGTTGTCAAGTAGATTATGACGCAGGTTACGACTTCATCATCGCTAGTACAAGGGAGAATGCCAAGGTGGGCAAATTGTACGTTCTTAATTCGGGAGAATACGTAATTACTAATTTTTGGGTTGCAACTGAAGAAATCAAGGAACTTGGCGATAAAGTAACTGCCGTAGGACTTGGTCCAGCAGAAGACATTCTGATAACAGCAGAAACAGATTCAAGTAGACGGAGTTTCGATTTGATTTTGCTAAAAATGCTAAGTAAAGACGTCACAACCCTGGATGCATTCAAAGATGTGGTGAAAAACTCAACAGAAAAACTACATACACTTTTTGACGCTGAAGCCAAAAAGCGTTTAGATAAACTGGTACATGAGATTTTTCAAATCCATGCAGAAATAAAAGAAAAAAATTTGCCAGATCCACCTACCAATGTAGACATGAACATCACTTGTGAAATTTTGCATGTACATTATCTTATCAATCAGACGGGAAATGAATTAATTAAAATGTTCAACGTAAACATCCTTGGTAACGAAGCCAACACACAGAAAGTCCGAGAGATTCAGTGCTTGAATAATGTGAAAAAACTCAAGGATGAAATATCTGATTATAAAAAAAAGGTTAAAAACAATTTTAATAGTATTTTTCCAACATCGCTCGGGTCGAGCGTCGACATTACTGAGGAAACGTGTTTGCAAATACTTGCCGACAGAAAAGACTCATTTTCTTGTGAATTAACTAAAAAAATGGACTACAATCAATTAAAATATAACGAATATGATAAAATTGTCCAAAACGCAATTGAACTTCTAACGACAGACCCATCTACCAGCACAGATCTGAAAAATTCTTCAGTGGTAACAATTCTCGGTAAAAATCATTTATTGAGCGAAGTTAAAGTTTACTTCAATGATGCCCCAAGTTACATTGAATATCGAACATTTCTCTCAAGTTTATTTTTATACATAAATGGCCGTGGATACGATATCGGTCGTCACTTCAGCACGATAAAGCCTGCAACCTGGTTTAAGCCGAGAAAACAAGATATTTTTACTGATAAACATGGGAATACATTGGACTGCACACATCCCAAAGGAGAGTTCACGGCAGGTCTGCAAACAGTCCTGGTAAACATGATTATTTTCTCTTTAATCTCTCCGTAAACCATTGCATTTTACTCGACATAATCTCCCTAGATAACATCCTACTTTCTTTCTTCATTATTTCCAGTCATCTATTGCATGCAAGGAAATGCAATAATGCTGTCATCTCTTTTATTTGATTGATTTTTGTAATTTACTAGAATAGACAGAGTTGTATACTTAGTCGTATTATGCGACATATTTCTATCTTTTTGATGGTTTTACATTTTCCCAGGTTCCAATCTCACTCCAGACCAGCAAGTTAGTCCTATTTTCATAGCGCAAGCATTAAGCTTAATTTGAAAACAGTAATATTGATGTGAAACGTATTCCGTGTTCACATCTCTATTTAAAAAAAATAATAATAACAGAGTTGTATGCTTAGCCGTACAATTATGCGGCATATTTCTTTCTTTTTGATGGTTTTACAGTTTAACATTAAGTTTTGTACAGTCGTTTTCTTCATCAAGGTGATAAAAATCAACCAAAAACGTAGTATCTGACTGTATTAAAAAAAAACATAGTTTGATAAAAGAAATTGGAAAATGACTGTATAAATGTAGTGTCTGTGGAATGGATGAAAGGGAGCGAACGAGAGCGAGCGAGAGAGAGTATGTAAGGTCGGCCGGGACCGCAGGAACGCAGACTAATTAGAGCCACCGCACTATACGGTTCGCAGGCCATAGAATATATCTATAACATTGTATAAACTCGATCCATATTTTGATTATTTTTTAAAATGTTCTCAGGTTTCACGGCCGTTCAGAATCTTCTGTGTGTAGTTTTCTGGGATATTCTGCCGTGTATATCTGACCTGTCTGGTCGACTTTCGGATCCCATTGCAGGGTCCATCATCAGGGCTGATGTGATGGCTATGTGTTGATGTTAAGGTTTTAGCTTAACCTTGACATCAACCTGCTTTCGGCATGGTATTGCAAGCAAATACTTTCCTATTATTATATTTTCACTTGTAATGTCATACTCAGGGTCATCTGTATCTACTTCTAACTATTGTAAAACATCTTCCTCAGCTACTTCTTCGCAGGGTGTTTTTAACAATTTTTACATTTCACCAGAAATTTTGTCCATTATATCCGAAATCTATTATATCAAGGTTTTACTATATGTAAAGTTCTACAGCAAAATTAACATGTAAAATAGACAAATCCAACTTTTTTCACAAAAGTGATGATTTTCTATTGAATGATTATATAAATTAAATTAGTTAAATGAACAAATTAATACTAAATATGATGACAGAGATTGATGAAAAATAGTTGCTAGAGCTTATTCAAAAAGAGGGATAAAAATGGTACAAAGCCAGCAATGCCTTTCTTTACCAGACTTACCATGTATTATATATAACTACATTGTATTATTTATTATCTTACAGGTTTTTTCCGATCCAAATATATTCGTCGTGCAATGTCACGGGGACTATGAGAAAAGTAGAGCATTCATCATAGGTAGCAGCACTAAAGGTGCAACAATGGGCAAACTTTACGTTTTTGATACAACAAAAATCATACGAAAAACCCATGTCAATGTACAAGAAATTATAGAGGCTGGAGAGAATATTACTGCTGTCACCGTTCGACCATTATCGGGAGAAGTTTTTCTGACTGAAAAAATGAATATATTGAACAAAAATGGCTTTAGGTTAATATTGCTTCGGCCGATATCTAAACATGAAGAAAAAGTTATCAAACTACTTCCTAAAGACGCAGCGGAGTTCACACAAGTAGCGAAGGAGCTGGTAGAGAGATTAATTGACGCGTATGATAAAAGCTGGAAAGAATGTTGTACCAAATTGATCAATCAGTATTATTTATATAAAGCGACTGTAAACCCAATCAAGGAAGATATTAGGAATGACAGTGCATTACACGATATGTATAATGATCATTTGAGAGAAGCCGTCACAGCTAATATGGAAAGGCTATTTGAAATATATCACTACAACATAGCTAAGTTGGACGACAAAATCTCGACAGAAAGGAGAGAGAGACGAATTTGCCAATCTTTGTTCAACACGTTCCAGACCAAAATAGTCAGAGAAATCGATAATGTGTTTTCAAGCTACAATTCGGAGACCGATGGCTCTCTCACAGATCGGTTTCCAGAAGAACTTTCTGAGAAAACATGCAAGGAAACCATGATAGGTAACCATCGATCCTATTCGTGTGCGAGAACTGATGAAATCAGGGATGAGAGAATATATCTTCGATTAAATGAGAAATTTCTCAAAAAGTTAAGAAGTGCGATCCTGTCATTCGATCAAAGCTAAACACACTTGGAAATAAAATAAGTTTGATGATTGGTAAATGTGCTTATGGATGTAATTTTAAATTGAAAAAAAATTGATGTATATGTATGAAAAGAAAGCTGAGTTACACAGAAAAAACTTACTAACAATCTTTGTGTGGATGAATTGGTAGAAAGCATTTAAAATAATGTAGATATCAATAGAAACAGCACAAAGGTGAATCCATCTCAAACTTTACTACTATACTACATTCTCCAATGCACAATTTTGTAGTGCGACAAGTGTCACAGATTTTCTACATATTTATAATAACAAGAATGGTGGAGTACAAGAAAGATCCCTGAATAAAAAATATATTTTAAGTTCCTGCAAAGGTTAAAGCTTAAATTGATTTACAAGATCACTTTTTTTAAACTTTGTAGATGTGAGAAAATAAAAATAATATAAAATAATATAAATGTTTAAGAGAAGCAAAAGTTAGTGTAGAAACAATATGAGCAGTTTTATGAATGTTGACTGCGTTAGAGGATCAGCAAAACATTGAAATGTTTTGTTAACAGTTGTTGACTTAGAATGGGCTCTTTAAAATTGGTCTGAAAATAAGTAAGGCAAGTATTTATTTTGAATGAAAGCAATTTTAATTTCCGGGACTCGGAGCTGTGGTTGACAACTCTGAAAAAATCAGATGACAATAGGACCTTTCATACTATGGAAAGGGGAAGTTGCATTTTGTGGTATTGCATTGCTCGGAGGATGGGAATCGTTGGAGGGGCATCAAAATGGCGGGACTAAAGGGATGAAGTATTCGAGCCCTGTGGAAATACGTGGCAATGAATAATAATGGACAGACCTTCATCCAGCAGTGAACATTGATAATGTATTTTATAACAAGAATACACTAATTGTAATTAATTGTGAATCTACTTTTATAAATATGTATAGAATTTAATTTTACTTATTTGAAATCAATTAGAAACAACAATGTATTCTGATTTACTTAGGACCGGTTGCACTAACTTGGCTTATGGAAATCTTTAGTTTAAATCATAGATTTTTGCATTTCGCACCAATCAAACAACCCGTTTTCGTAAAAATATATCTTTTAAACAAAAGATTATTATAAACCAATTAGAAGCAACTAGCCCTTAGGAGTAAATACCAAGAAACATTAAAATTATCCTTTAAAAACATTTGATTTATTTTGCTTTCTGTAAAATTTTGTTACCAGAGAAACGTTTGAAATAAAAAAATGTTTTTTTTCATTACATATTGTATTATGCTGTAAAATTCTATTTTTCCATATTAAATCTCACAGATATTTGGTCTGTATATAAATAAAACTCTTGTATAAGACAATTTTTGAGTTTAAATATACACTACTATGTCAATTATGGTCTAACTTTTCAGTCATACTTAGGCCCGGTTGTTTCAAGTTCAATCAAAGTAAGCGGTCGATCAAAGCATAGATTTTTACGAAAACAGATCGTCTGATTGGTGGAGAACGTAAAAATCTATGCTTTAAAAGAACGCTTACTTAAATACTAAACTTGTAGAATTTTCTTTTTATTTATATATAATCTGTATATTCGAATATATATATATATATATATATATATATATA